>OZ038506.1:36292914-36372914 GCA_964036315.1 Acanthosepion esculentum
TACAAGGCTCGCGTTGAGGACAGAAAGAGATAAGACACAACCAACGATGTCTGCAAAACTGGTGTTGAGAGAGAACACAAATAAGACGCAACCATCGTGTGTTTAAAAGACAACTTTTAAGAAAGGACACAAACAAATAAGACACAACTATCGATGTTGGCAAGGCTACCATTACGAAAGCATACTAAGAAATAAGACACAACCATCAATGTTATTATTTATTTGCATTTTAAAATACAAAATGTGCCACAAGGGCTAAAAATGGGGAGGGGGGAAAAGACTGGTCTTCTCTAGTCCTACCTGAAAACTATCTAGTCTCATTCGTTGACCCATTCGTACTTACAATTTTCCTTTCACCATAACAACACATTTACTTTCACAACACAATCACCAAAATACCACATTTTCTCGATGAAAAGCCCTAACATGAATTTTTATTTACAAAATCATCGAGGGATGGGGAAAAAATCAAAAAACCAATGTTTATATACAATGTAAAATATGTATGTACAAGAAACTAAACAAAACAATATTAGTAGTAGGACCCTTCCAAAAATATGGCAGAAATCTCTATTAACTGGGATGAACAAATCCAGAGAACAGAGACATCTGTCACCTAAAATGTGGGGAGGGGTGGAGACAAGAAATTAAAAACCATCAATGTTCACAAATCTACTGTTAAGAAAAGACACAAATAAATATGACGCAACAATCGATGTTCACAAATATACTGTTAAGAAAAGACACAAATAAATATGACGCAACCATCGATGTTTACAAAGCTACTGTTAAGGAAAGACACAAATAAATATGACGCAACCATCGATGTTCACAAATCTACTGTTAAGAAAAGACACAAATAAATATGACGCAACCATCGATGTTTACAAAGCTACTGTTAAGGAAAGACACAAATAAATATTACGCAACCATCGATGTTCACAAATCTACTGTTAAGAAAAGACACAAATAAATATGACGCAACCATCGATGTTCACAAATCTACTATTAAGAAAAGACACAAATAAATATGACGCAACCATCGATGTTCACAAATCTACTGTTAAGAAAAGACACAAATAAATATGACGCAACCATTGATGTTTACAAAGCTAGTGTTAAGAAAAGACACAAATAAATAAGACGCAACCATCGATGTTAAGAAAGGACACAAATAAATATGACGCAACCATCGATGTTTACAAAGCTACTGTTAAGGAAAGACACAAATAAATATGACGCAACCATCGATGTTCACAAATCTACTGTTAAGAAAAGACACAAATAAATATGACGCAAACATCGATGTTCACAAATCTACTGTTAAGAAAAGACACAAATAAATATTACGCAACCATCGATGTTCACAAATCTACTGTTAAGAAAAGACACAAATAAATATGACGCAACCATCGATGTTCACAAATCTACTGTTAAGAAAAGACACAAATAAATATGACGCAACCATCGATGTTTACAAAGCTACTGTTAAGGAAAGACACAAATAAATATGACGCAACCATCGATGTTTACAAAGCTACTGTTAAGGAAAGACACAAATAAATATGACGCAACCATCGATGTTCACAAATCTACTGTTAAGAAAAGACACAAATAAATATGACGCAACCATCGATGTTCACAAATCTACTGTTAAGAAAAGACACAAATAAATATGACGCAACCATCGATGTTCACAAATCTACTATTAAGAAAAGACACAAATAAATATGACGCAACCATCGATGTTCACAAATCTACTGTTAAGAAAAGACACAAATAAATATGACGCAACCATCGATGTTCACAAATCTACTGTTAAGAAAAGACACAAATAAATATGACGCAACCATCGATGTTCACAAATCTACTGTTAAGAAAAGACACAAATAAATATGACGCAACCATCGATGTTCACAAATCTACTATTAAGAAAAGACACAAATAAATATGACGCAACCATCGATGTTCACAAATCTACTGTTAAGAAAAGACACAAATAAATATGACGCAACCATCGATGTTCACAAATCTACTGTTAAGAAAAGACACAAATAAATATGACGCAACCATCGATGTTCACAAATCTACTGTTAAGAAAAGACACAAATAAATATTACGCAACCATCGATGTTCACAAATCTACTATTAAGAAAAGACACAAATAAATATGACGCAACCATCGATGTTCACAAATCTACTGTTAAGAAAAGACACAAATAAATAGGACGCAACCATCGATGTTCACAAATCTACTGTTAAGAAAAGACACAAATAAATATTACGCAACCATCGATGTTCACAAATCTACTGTTAAAAAAAGACACAAATAAATATGACGCAACCATCGATGTTTACAAAGCTACTGTTAAGGAAAGACACAAATAAATATGACGCAACCATCGATGTTCACAAATCTACTGTTAAGAAAAGACACAAATAAATAAGACGCAACCATCGATGTTACGAAAGGACACAAATAAATATGACGCAACCATCGATGTTTACAAAGCTACTGTTACGAAAGGACACAAATAAATATGACGCAACCATCGATGTTTACAAAGCTAGTGTTAAGAAAAGACACAAATAAATAAGACGCAACCATCGATGTTACGAAAGGACACAAATAAATATGACGCAACCATCGATGTTCACAAATCTACTGTTACGAAAGTATACAAATAAATATGACTCAACCATCGATGTTTGCAAAGCTAGTGTTAAGAAAAGTCGCAAAGAAATAAGACACATACAAAAAAGAACGTGCGATTAAAGATAATTTAATTTCCATTATTTCATCTACCAGTTAATAGTTTCCTCTTCCAAATTGACCTCTAAAGTCTTGGTTCAACTCGTGGTTGTTTTTTTTTTTTTTTTCAAGCACTTCCCAACGACGCTAGAATATGTCTATGTTTCCGAGATGCGGTATTATGTACACTATTTACATTATTCGGACTATTGTCCTCATCTTTGTTGCCATATTCATCACAACGTTTCGGCCGTTGTACGCTCCTAGCCTTCTTCAGGTGATTGGAATGTCGAACTGAACCCTTTATTTCGCACGCTGGAGTAGACTGTTCTAGTTCCACGTGAATTAACAGGAGGTAACTGATAACTGACATCCATTAGACATGGCACGTGGAACTAGAATAGTATAGTAATTCTTAATAAATTTTGACTTTTTGCTATCTCTCCTAAGCCCTATTTCGCCACCCATTTTCTCAAGATCATTATGCGTTGTTTTCCTCTGACCCTCTTGCCTTCAGTCTGTTTGGTGAGCTTTCTTTCCTTATTATGTGCTCTAGAAATTTCAACTCTCTCTTCCTGATGTTAAGTAGAAATGTCCTTTTGGTTTCTATTTTCTCTAAAACTTCGTCTTTGTGCAAATGTTCGAGCCACGGTATTCTCATCATCCTTCTGTAGAACCACGTTTCCGTTGCTTTGGATATCTTTTTCTTGTCCAGCATTCACTGCCATATAGAAGGACTGGTATTACGTAACTGTTCAGTATTCTTTCTTTATTTTTATCGAAATTTTCCTGTTTCTTAATACTTAGCTTTTGAAAGACATCTTTCGCTATCTCAATGCGCCTTCGTTTTCAGTGTTGAAACATTTTGTCGTCTGTTAAAACACTTCCCCGACATTTAATTTGTTGTACATTTTGATCTTGGTATCTCCAATTTGTAATTTATATGTTGGGCCGTTCTTTTTGCTGACAACCATTTTGCCCACAGTAACTAAATTTCTGGTCAGGTTGGTCGCTTTAAAATGGACAGAAATAGTAAACTGCAAACACTGAGCCACTCTAAAATCAGGAAGGATAAAACGCTGGTCTTGCAGGAAATTTCTATTTTCACTTAATCTTTTCTTTTTATTTTGCGTGAAAGGAGGATTTATGTCGGATAGTGAAGATTAAAAATGGAAGATTTATGGGATTTATTGCTAAGAGCTTGATTTTGCGGATAAAAATGGAAACTGTAGAAGAAGGCTCAACAGATTTCTATCATGGATATCGGCGAAGAGAGTCCAATCGATGAGCTGAGTTAAAATTTCGAGCTAGTCTGTTGCATGCACTTTCGCACCAAAGCCCTTGAGAATGGTATGAATCCATCTTCGCCACAACACACACACACGCATACACACACACACACACACACACACGCCAATCGACAGATAAAATAGTCGAGTAAATTGGGTTCTCTAACCTTGTGTGCCAACCAGTCTAAAAAAAGGAAAACGCTGAATTCCAAACTGTGGAGAAGGCAATAGGAAACCATTTGACAGTCTTTCTCAAGAATACATGGCAATTCACAGATAATAAGGAAAATGAAACTGTGGAGAGTCATGACCACCTACGTCATGAAGGGACATGACATGAAAAAATATTACTTTCGTGGATATTTTCAATGTAGACTTCTAAAATCAAATTAAATCTTTAACTGACCGAAATTGATTTTTATTTGATCGATAGATAGATAGATAGATGTGAACAGATTGATATGAACAGACCGAGACAGACAGATAGATAGATAGATAGATAGATAGATAGATAGATAGATAGATAGATAGATAGATACTACCTGTGGAATATTGAATGCGTAGATTATAAGTATTACGTGTTTGGGACTTACACAAATAGATTAACATTATCTCTCTCCCAAAAACGTTGTTACAATAAATATATGAAATTTATCCTGAAATAGCTGCTACATTTGTTTATAACTCAAAATAAAAACATTAACTCAATGAAAATCAAATAGTTTAATAATTCAGTGTCTGGAACTATTAATTTTGAGATACATTTAAATAAAATAATTATATTTAAGCGTTTTTATTTTGGCTATTTATTTACTTGGTGTTTGAATTAGCGTCACAATGCATTTTGATTTTTTTTGAAGCAACATTTATGGCCCTTTGCATTAATTTTTCACTTTTTTAGCAAGCCCTAGCAAATACTGTAATACAGCATTTCGTGCGTCGTTTGGCATTTGAATTTTATTGTACGTCTTCATAAATTTTCTTCTAATATGGTTGATATTATCAACTAAAATATATAAATATGACAAGCGCAATTTTGAAAATGTCAATTTTTGTTTCTCTTTCATCAATTTGATTTACGTTATTTTTAAACATTTGTCACTGCCATCTTTAAACGTAACTGCACGAAATTGTTGCTTTGGTATAAACATGTTATATACCGTACCTATGAACACTAATGAGTATGTCCCAATCCACATAAATACGTTGGACACTATTGGAATTGTGGGGTATTATGCTAAATAGTCCACCACTAGTAGTGGTTTACCTATATCACGCCGCTGGCGAGTATTGTATTTTGTTGATGCCAGAAGGATTACCATTTCATTTTTAACCTCCGTTTTGTTTATTCTTCATTTCCTTTTCTAGGTAACAACAAAACATGATCGTTAATAAGTATTTGTAGCTCCCGTGAAAATTTCTAAATTTCGCTATTTGGATTTTCTGGTGAATCATAATTCCTAAATTAATGACTGGATAAGTTCCTTGCGAGTTCTTTGACTACCCGTGGAATTTCTGTACTGCATCGTTAAATATTTGAGCTTAACAATTTTCTCAAAATATTTCAATAACAATCATAAGTATGAATCTAGGTCATTACTAGAAGATGTAAGAGGGTACAAATGGAAAGATTTGAAATTGACAACTTTTCCATTTCAATAAATAGACATTAAAAATTCTCTCTCTCTCTCTCTCTCTCACACACACACACACACACACACACACACACACACACACACACACACAAACACACACACACTCACTCACTCACTTACGGAAACCGCAGTATATCTAATAAATCTTTTCTATCTCTCCTCGCAAACAAAACGTAATAGTCCATTATTTATCTATTGGCAAAGCGTAATGGTCGCGCTAACAACAGAACCAAAGAAGAAGCAGCATTATAATCTGACTGGTAATAAACTAGAGAAAGATCTACAAATTTAACAACTATTATGCAAGATCAGTAACATATATTTTTTTAATTTCATGTGACGTCCATTTATTAGCTACGGCAATACATTAATATTTCAGTTAATGACTACAGATTTTATCCGGCTTTGTCTAGACGAGTTACTTCCAAAATGGTTAGGAATAAATAAGTAAATAATCATTACATGTATACAGTGTGTGTAGTATAATGAATAACGGCTCGGAATTAAAATCGGAGAGCCGTGTTCGAATTCAAGTCGATTTTCTTATATTCACTAATGCACAAAAACCATTGGGAAACTTATAAATTTTATCTCTTCTCAAATGAGTTAAACAGCAGGGAAGACTGTAGCTGTGGTTGGCATCCAGTCTAAGAACTGGACAACTCTGAATTCAAAACCGATAGAAATATTTAAGCAAGATCTTAATTATGTTTCGAGTCATTGAATAAGAATTGTGCAATGGATTCTTCAACAAATAAATTAAATGTTTGAATATATATATATATATATATATATATATATATATATATATAACTGGACTCCACTGTCGTTTTCGACGTATGAGGGTGACACAGAGAAGCCATATATTCGATTATAGTAGCGAAGGCTTATACACACACACACACACACACACACACACACACATATATATATATATATATTATAATTATTTTTTTTTTAAATATGTATTCATCGCGACACAGAAATGACCATGCTTCAAAACCAAAACCTAAATCCTTAAATTTGAAGTTCAGTTTCATTTTCAAGCGATGCTGAATAATTTTCTAAAAAAAAAAATGTTTTACTCTAGTTATAAGCCCAATAGAATTATATAGTTTAAGTTGGTTGGAAAATGAGAATTCAATTTATTTTTTATTAAGTGGGTGTTGGCTTTTTTGACGAATCAAGATACAAGTATATTTTTATATGGCAAAGTGAATATCGGCTGAGGTTAGGTGGGGGTTTGAAATTTCTGTCTGTTGATAGTGACTTCCTTTTATGCGAACGTGTCATCACAGTCTGTTTTTTTTTTATTATTTTCCATTACACTACAATACAATTGGCATTTTTTTTCTTATTTTTTAAACTACATCGAGATTTTCTTAAAGGAATTTTCAAATATGATTAAGTCATATTATTTATTCTTTTATTTTTATTTATAAAGTTCTAAAATACTATATTATTATATTTACTAATAAACTATATATGGCATTGTAAAATTAAAATAGTGGAATTAGATTGCGCATTTATAAACTATTTTATTTATGATCAAATAATAGATATATAATTATGCAAACTATTTTTATAATTAATTATTTTTTAAGGAAAATATGAGACAAAGTCTACAAAAACAGCTATTTCCTTTCTTTGATTTAATAAATTATTATTCTTCAGAAACTAAATTATATATAGCTTTTCATGATGTAGGCACAAAGGACATGGGTCATTTAAAGATCTCTATGTTCTCGTTTTTTTATTAGTTACCATTTTACTGTGGGTGTTTTATTTGTTTCTTTTAAATGCCAAAAATATTTGGATAGGAATGTTTGGTTGCGATACTTAATATTATTGGAGGAAGTCAGATGTTGGCTCTATCTTAATTTAAATTCATTTTAGTACATCCAATATAAAATTTCATAATATTAGGATTCTCAATAGATGAGATAGTACATTGGTAAACTACAGATTCTATGAGACATTTATTATTCAAAGGACAATTTTCAGGATTCCTACAGTTACATAATTTTTCTTTACCATTGTTTATTCTTATTTCTGGATCACTATTTATTTGATTCTGGCTTAAGTATTTATTTAAAATTTTATTATTATGTTTTTTAATAATTTTTTCTAAATTTTCAGTACAACTGTAACTTAATTTTATTAAAAATTTTGCTAAGTGTATTATTTCTAGGAAAATGTTTATCAATTAAAGCAAGAAATTTATGTTCTAAGTTACTACTAACCATTTGGTTGAATGGGGGTGTGTACCAAATGATTTTTCTATTTCTATTTCTTCTCTGGTTTTTATTATCATTTTTTATATAATTAATGTCAGGATATTTATAGCCACTATTCTTTAAAGCTTATAAAAATTACTTTGTCCATAGAATATTTTTTCATTAGCAGAATTTATAGTTATTATATTTTCAATAGATGATGGTATAAGCATTTTTTATAGATGGGGGATGAGTTGACTTTGGGTGTATATATAAAGGATTAGTATTAGTTTTTTTATAAGTTTGGTAGATATTATTCATTAAGTCAAATGTTATATATATATATATATATATATATATATATATATATATATAAATTATAAATTATAAATTATATTATATAAATAATGGCAAAATGGAAACAGATTTTGTGTAACGCGTTTCGTGCCTTAGGAAATAATCGGACTAAAATGAGATTTACGTTGTTGCGACTACACATGCGCACGGAGAGGAAACGCTGAGAATTTTAAATTTAATATTTTTTTAAGTATATGTTTTTTGTATATCGTCCCATTAGCATAAACATCACTTTAGTCTGATGAAGTCCTAAAGGACGAAACGGGCGTCCTGGGTATGACGATAAACTACATCCGAGTCCTGGGTATGACGATAAACTACGTCCAGCCAAAAGGCCGTCGATCCAATCGATCGGCTGGTCATGTCATGCCTCATCACATGTAACCCATCCCAAAACAACTACAACTTATAATTAACTTTCCCTCCCAAACCCTACACTAAATATACTAACACCTTACCCCTAAAATGTGATGGGAAACAATGATGTTGCCAGCTATACGTTTTTGAAACAATGATGTTGCCAGCTATATGTTTTTGAAACAATGATGTTGCCAACTATACGTTTTTGAAACAATGATGTTGCCAGGGATACTTTTTTTTAAACAATGATGTTGCCAGCTATACGTTTTTGAAACAATGATGTTGCCAGCTATACGTTTTTGAAACAATGATGTTGCCAGCTATACGTTTTTGAAACAATGATGTTGCCAGAGATACTTTTTTTTTAAACAATGATGTTGCCAGCTATACGTTTTTGAAACAGTTGCCAGCTATACGTTTTTGAAACAGTTGCCAGCTATACGTTTTTGAAACAGTTTCCAGCTATACGTTTTTGAAACAATGATGTTGTCAGCTATACGTTTTTTTGAAACAATGATGTTGCCAGCTATACGTTTTTGAAACAATGATGTTGCCAGCTATACATTTTTGAAACAATGATGTTGCCAACTATATGTTTTTGATATATCTAGTAAATACTGGATCTGGCATTAAATAACCCATAGGGGTTGATATGCCATAAAACCCCAAACAAACAAACAAACGAAACGGGTCACACGAAAACGATTTCTATTTTGCCATATTTTTCCGGATAAAATTGTTCTTGATATATAAAAATTTGTATATCATTTTCACACACCCACCACACATATATAAATACATACATATATATATATATATATATATATATATATATATATATATATATATATAGTGGTACTCGCTTGGAAAAACCTTAGATATTTCGGCTTGTAGTTGAACAAACCAATACCCAAGGAAAAATGTGGAATAAAAAAAGAAAGAACTATGAACATGAAATTGAGGTCAGTTTTACCCTGACGATCCGTTTAGGTGAAACCTAGGTAGGTTTGCCTGGCTCTTTAGGTTTATATATATATATATATATATATATATATATATATCCTGAAAACAGCTCAATTCTAGTTTATTATAACAGACAGTAACAATATAAAAAGGAAATTGAAATTGAAATAAATAATCCAACTGCAAGATGAAAAATCATAACTCACCTGGATAACGAATTTTACTTAAGGCCAAAGGCATAAAAAGTAGATATAAGTAGGAAAAAATTAACCCAGCCTTTAACCAAAGACCTAAGAAATGACTACGCCGAACTTTGAAATAAGAAAAACATTGTAATTCGGAAAAGTGATAAATTTATTACATTTTTGTTATACGGAACAACAAACCTAAATTTTTAAAATAACAAAAGCATCACTAGCCTCTTCAGGACACAGATAAATAAGCAAACCAACGACGCTGAAGGATCCATAAAAAGAATGACAAACATACTTTGTTCTCAGAGAGACTTTTATACTACTAAGACATACACAAAACTATGTATACATATATACACATGTCTCAGCCGAAGAATAATATATCTACACAGCAAAGCAGAGTGTAAGAAGAAACAAAAAGGAAGGATTTTACATATAATATGGAGATACTTCTGTGTCTGGAGAAGCCATGTTTAGGACTCCAGATTCAAATGAACCGGGTTCATCTACTCTGTCCCAGTAGAGAACATATTCTACAAACGGGAAACAGCGAGTTGTGGGTTTTCCCAAATTGAGGACTGCGAGCTGGAGTTTCTTTCTATATTTTGGAAAGACATATTCCCAAATGGAAAAACCACCATGGACTTGTAAGCTGCTTGGTTGATTTAGCCACTTCCCAAGCTATGGAGAGGTGTTAAAGAAAGCAACCTCTAGGTTTGCCTACTATAAACAAACTGAAATTGACTGCTGCTTTCGTCACTCTATGGAGCGAAGCCACTAAGCCGTCCATCACGTGATCCCTGTGACTTATCTCCACCAAAAGAAGATGATTGCCTCTGTATTCTTAGATCCCGTTGGACGTTGAAAGTCTTTTTACCAATATCCCCGTCAAAGAAACTATAGACACAGTAATTAAAAACGTATACAAGCATTCTTCGCTCCAATATCCTAATATTATACCAACAGTTCTACATAAATATATATCCTGCATGACACAAGTACCTTTTTATGAACATCATGGCATCGTTTACACATAGACTGACGGTGTAACTACGGGTTCACCTGTCGGTTCTACTTTATCTAATTTTTGTGTGATTCACGTAATGTAATTTCTCCCTTCTTTCTTTGTTTTTTTCTTTCGTTTCAAGCATTTCATCTTTATTTCTAATAATTTGTATCTGCTTGTTTCTTTTCCTTGTCTTTCGCTTTTACTCCTTCTTTTTCCTTTACTTTCTATCTTCTTCTACTTCCTATCTTTCTTTTACTTTCTTTCTTGCATGCTTGCTTTTCATTAGCCCCATAGTAATTTCAAAGCTTGACAGATGCTTCTTTGTTATAGTGAAAGACACCTTGTCTAGATAATAGACTCTCCCATCTATTATAAGTTGGAGTCAGTAGTAGTCGAATGATGGAAAAGAAGTAGTCAGCGACCACAACTCGATTACTCAGCGTAACACTTTATTACAAGTTCCTAACGTTTCTGTACGTTTAACCTATTTAGGACGCATTTTAGTCCGAATACAGTTTCCACTAAGGAAATAACTCCACAACATTCTTATAAAAGACCCCTTTTCGCAAAGATATTCTGATTTGCAAATAACCATTTAAAAATCGGTTTTAGCAAAAGTCGAATAAAAAGGCCAACGATAAATGTCAGCTAGTCCTGATGTTCTTGAGCAGAACAAGAACACGTTATTTTAAAACAAAAAAGGCGAAAATAATTCTCAATTTTCATAAAATTTCGAAATAATCTCCTTTGCGAAACAATCTTATTAATATAAAAACCATTTTTTATTCTGTTTCCTGTCACGCTAACGCAAAGAGCTATAAAGTTAATGGAAGCCTTTTATGGTTCAAATGTAAACATGTATATAGCGTATTGAGATTTATTGTGAAAATACACAATTGCGGCTCGAAACCGAGAAATGGGGAGGGGTTGAGGCTGGTCGACACTAACTATTTTATACCTAGCTAATCTGATCCACGACCCATTCACTCATTACAATTTCCACATTCACCATAAAAACTCGTCCGTCACCACTCAATCCTCCATACACCATAATACCGCATCCTCTCTACAAAAACGCGCTCATGCCATAAAAATCCAATGATTATAAAATTTATACTTAAAAATGTATATACCGTATTCATTACAACGACGTTCTGCCAGTCGCATATAAAATGAAAATATTACGTTCTGTTGAGCTAAAATAGAGAGAAGAGAAAAGAGCAGTAAAAGTACACAGGCACAGAATGAACTCTACTGGGATTATGTGTTCGCCAAAGGAAAGCAACTACTGCTGGTACTAACAGTACTATGACTGATATCTCCGTTTCATTTTAAAATTATTTTTTTTAAATGAAAAAGGATTGTAGGAAATGAGAAAAAATGCGTTTGACGTGTTTTTGTTTTGTTTCATTTTTGTTTTTTTTGGGGGGTGCAATAAACACATTTATGCAAAAATATATACTGTATAATTTATCCATGTGTCATTTTGTTAGGTACTATGCAAGTTAGATTTTTTTTAAAATTCATACAGCTCTTATTGCGTAAGCAGACGTTGTTGACAGTTTCGCAAATCGTAACGTCCTCCAGTTTATATGGAAACCTCGTCAGTTTGAATTAATGCTTTCCCTGCTGATCAATTCCAAGTCATAAACAACTTTGAAGTCTGTCATATCATCATGTTTATTGCGGAAGAAAAAAGTAAAACTGAAATAAAAGTAAGATACAAGACGGCGAAATAATTTTTACAACAGAAAAAATAAATGATAAAAAATAATCATCAACAAATAAAAGCATGCAAGAAGGAAAAAAAAATGAATGCTTTGGAAAACGGAAAGCGACAGATGATTACAGATTTAGAAAAACATCCATTCCCTACGTGCTCAGGTAAAAGAACAATATTCCTAGCTACAATGTTTTGCTGAGTTGTTTCCGAATACCCAAAGTTGCCATAAAGCCTATATTACACGCAAAGGATAGAGTCTTAAGTAACAACTAACTTTATATCAATGGCCCATTTTCAATATTATATTATCTGATTCACATATAATGATTATAGATTTTTTTTGCTATTACAGTTTCTAAATGTTATTAAAGTGTATCAAAAGTATTTTCCTTTTTATAGATCTTTACTTCAAACTTTATTTCTTATATAGAGTTAAGGACTACGATTCCACTATATTATTACAGTGTAACCCGGATATAAGAGAGTTGTCGGGACCGGAGAAGGAGTATCTTATATCCGGGTTTCTCTTATATCCGGGTTTGGTCTATTTTGTTTTATTAAGACAGGCTCTAATTTGAGACCAGAGAAAATCTATCTTATATCCGGGTTTCTCTTATATCCGGGTCTCTTATATCCGGGTTACACTGATATAAAAACTTTATTTATCACAGTTAATGGTAGGTAATTGAATGATAAAATGGAAAAATGTAACGCGTTTCAATCTTCAAAACGATTTCTTCAGACTAAAATAATGTTCTTATTGATGGAATTCGTATGCAGGAAGAGTGTTTAAAAATATTAGCCAAAACTTAGGTTATAATAATACATTGAGTGGAAACGCTGAAAATCTAGAGTCGCTAAATTTGAAATTACTGGCGTTTGATGTGTCTAGATCAGGGCCGGTGCAAGGGTTTTATTCCTCTTACACTCTACTACATCTTATTTTTCAAGATAGTACTCATATAAAATACAAATTTTTTTAACCTATTTATGTACAATAATGGATCATATGCAACATAGATGAACAATTCAACTAGAAAAATTGAAAATAAATGCAATGTATCTCATTATTTATTCATACAAAAATGTACAAATTGTGGCACAAGGCCGAAAAAAGGGAGGGGTAAAGGCTGGTCTTAACTAACTATCCTATACCTAGCTAATCAGATTCGCGACCCATTCATACATTACAATTGACACATTCACCACAAGAATTCATCCGTCACCATTCAATCCTCCATACACCATAATACCACATCCTCACCAGAGGGGACCTACAAAAACGCGCCCCACACCATAAAAATTTGATGATAATAAAATATATAAAATTCTAATCATGAAAAAATGAAAGGGGAGGGAGATGAACCCCATAACAAACTAAAATTCAACAAATTTTTAAACTAAACATAATTTATGTTAGTAGGGCCCGTCCAACCCTCAAAATAGAGAGGCCGCTGTATTCTGCCCAGAGGACAAAATCAAGAAGCACTCTCGCTAAGGGGAGTGGGAAAGAGATAAAATAACTCGGACATGGGGAAGTAAAAGGCTGATCCAGTTGAGATGAAAAGGAAGTCAAAACAAACTAGGGAGGTTGGGAATCTCGACTTGGATCATAACTAAAAAGATGGCCGGGAAACAGGCCGGGAACAACACTTACTCATATTAACTAGGTACACTTAAGCTTGTCTAACCTAACCAAGGGGAGGGTTCCACAGGAAACCACCCCGATGTGACTTAGGTTGACCTAGAAAAGAAAATCAAGGCTAGCCCCGTTCAAACGAACCAAGCTCGCCTCTTTTACCCACCTTTCACTGAAGACTGTCGAATGCAATCGTTTTCTATCAGTTCTAATCTTCATCCTGAGCTGATGCTCAAAGAATCGGATCAGATCCTGATGCGTAAGACTATTGCCTCGCAAGACTTCCTCCATTCGCGTCGTCCATATCACCATTCGAGCCGTGGCTAGCAGCGTCAGAAACACCATTCGTTTCACCCCGGAATACGGGGGCGACACATTGTCACACGTGTATGCGCGATCAATGGACACGAGTTCTTCGGGAGCGAGACGAGCCGTCAGCTCGCCGACATGGTCCCATAAGGGGCGGACCCGAGGGCAATGGTAGAAGGCGTGCGAAGCCGTTTCTTCTAATCCAAGGCCACACCGTTCACAGTCTGGCAAATCCGCCAAGCCCCATATGAAAGCCTTGTCGTTGAGAGGCAGCCAATTCCGAGCCAATCGCCAGGTAAGCGAAAACTCAGGGTTACTGAGATAATCCACCGCTGGCGCCCAAGACCAGTAGGAGCGGTACTCCTCCTCCGAACAGCAGGAGGAAATGCGATTCATCCCGGGGTTTACGACCGCGCTCAACCCTCGAGATGGGGGGACTGATGGTAAGGCTAGGGAACGCGTCCCTAACAAACCCCTCTAGAATCGGGTCTCCTCTAGTCAATGCACGGCGTAGGAAAGCCAACCGAGAGGCACGGATGTGACTCCTCAGGTGTGGCATTCCCAGCCCCCCATGACACGGACGTTTGGTGCAGACTCGTCTGTCGACCCTGTTCGCGCGTCCCCTCCATAAAATGGAGGATAGCGCTTGCTCGAGCGCCTTCTTGTGGGCCTTACAGAGAGGAAGTACTGACAATCGATAAAGAATCAGGGGGAAAATGTATGTAACACACACCTCTGCCCTGCCCTTTCCGGACAACCTCCGTCGATTCCAAGTCTTACCGGCAGAAACGACCTTTGCTAGTACTTCAGACCAATTTTTCTCCTGCTGGAGGTCGGGTCCAAACCACACTCCAAGAATGCGGACAGGACCGTCCGTCCAACCAAAGCGGCCCGGAAGATCACGCCCCTTCCAGGCACCTAACCGCAAGCCGGACGACTTGTCGCGGTTTATCTTGGCCCCTGTCACCTTCTCGTACCGATCAAGCGCCTTCTGTACCGCCTCAATGTCACCACGGGACGACACGAAAGCAGATACGTCATCGGCGTACGCGGAAACCCTGGCTCGAGACCCTCCAGGAACGGCGATCCCGCGTAGGGCCGGACTGCACGCCTCGTCCTTCAGCCGGCGCAGGAGAGGCTCCAACGCCAAAGCATACAGGAGAGGCGACAGCGGACAACCCTGACGAACCGACCTCGACAGAACAAAAGCGCCCGACAACTTTCCGTTCACCTGTACCACAGCACTGGGGGAGCGATACAGGAGGCTAATCCAACGGCAGAAGTCGGGTGCGAATCCGGCAGCCTGCAGGACAGTAGCAAGGTAGCGATGGTCGACCCTATCAAATGCCTTGGACTGATCCAAATTGATCAGCGCGGCTTCGTCGTCGTCTTTTACGCCCTCTAGGATCGTGCGGATCAAATGCAGGTTGCTCTGAATTGTTCGGCCCCTCACAGAACAAGTCTGCTCAGGTCCCAACAGAGACTCGGCAACTGACTGCAAACGCTCCTGCAGGATCTTGGCCATAATCTTTAACTCTGTGTTTAGCAGAGTTATGGGCCTATAATTATCTAGTTTCCCCCCAACACACTTGCCCTTTTTCAACAGAGTGATCACACCCCTGGAAATGCAATTGGGGATGGACCCCGACAGAAACCAGTTGTTGAACACTGCTGTCAAAATCGGGACAAAGATGTGCGACAGCCTCAAGTACAATTCATAAGGCAAACCATCCAGACCGGGCGACTTGCCTCTGCCGACCTTCTTCAGTGCCTCGTAGACTTCGGCTTGCGTGATCTCTCCCTCGCAGCTAGCCGCTTCAGTCGGCGTAAGCCGAGGAAAGTCAGCCAAATAGCTGCGAAACTCCTCCTCACGGAGACCAGGCTCCTTGGTAAAACGGCTCTCGAAATGCCGCCGAAACGCCACGCACATGTCGTCAGTCGACCGCAGAGTACGCCCCTCAATGCAATGTATCTCAATACAAATTAGAGACACGTCATAATAGATCATTCCATCTTAAATCAACAATTTGTTGCAGCAATTTTTAAAATCAACTTGAGATTTTTCTTGTTAAAAAGTTGAAGAATTTTAGCACATTGAACATTATGGATAAAAAAAATAATGAATTTTATATAATGTTTTTTCGAGACTTAGAATAAGCAAAACAAATTCACGGATTTGGACCAAAAGATGCCCCCCCCCCCCCCAGAATGAAGTCAAAATCCGCGAAAAATTTTCATCCTTTAATAGTCAGTTGTGCTTAGTTTAATTTGAAACGTATATAAATGTAGGTAGAAAAACAAATGTTGATAAGATAGCGAGGGTCACAAAGCACTGCCCGGGCACCCAATCAGGATTCGGCACCTCTTGGAAGGGGGTTTCGAGGGTAGTACACACCGGCTCTGGTCTAGACGTACAGCTTAGCTGTCTTCATTCGACTTCCCAGAGCTTTTTATTACAGTGATGTATACTTAAAAACAACAGCGATAAGAACAAAAATGTTGGGACACTGAATGAAGTCAGCTAAGCTGTACATCGAGATCTATCGGACGCCAGTAATTTAAATATAAATGTAAAGTTTAGTGTCCCTGCTAAACTATGTATAATTATAACCGACGTTTTTGTTTATATTTTCACCTGTACCTCGACATATATAATGATTACTATATTATATATTATATAATGGTTATTATATTATTAACAGTGCTATTCAATTCTAACATTAGTTTTCAGATTGTATAAGGTCAGGTAAAATTTGGTGGGGGTGGGTCATTATTTTAAACTGGTTTGAAAGCAAGTTGCTTCCGGAATTTGAAGTGAAAGGAATTGAGACAATATCTGATCACAGTGTCCTAATTTCTTTTATCATTCCACATCAAGCAAGGAGATAATGCCACTAAGACGCAAGGGTCTACTGAGAGTGAAAGAAACTTCTTTTCTTTTAAGCATTTCTCCCAACGAACCTGGTATCTGGTCTGAACTGCAACGTAACATATGTAAGAGGGATTCGGGTGAGACAAATTGTCTCGTACAATACAGTAAACCCACTTTCCTAGGAGCGGAACAAGCTGTATTATTTACTGTATTTTGTGGTATATCACCGTTTTTTTTCGTAAAATATAATCACAATAAATGATCGGTCAGATTTTTATATTATGAATTTTTAAGTAGTTTCTCTTCTAGTTAATATTTTTCTTTCCATTTTATATAAAAAAAATATTTGCTTCTTGTTTGTTTGCCTTTTAATCACACGACAATACTGTGCTCTAGTTTAGATATTAACCTGTTATTATTGAATACCCATCTTTGTCACTATGCCTTTATATACAGTCCTGGATTATTGGTGAAAAGAAATTACAGACTTGGAGCCCAAATTATCTTTCTGACGTCATATTGTTGAAATATCTCACCAACTGCGCTAACAAAATCACTATTTTTACTGCCTTAATTACCATTCACTAATTGTCTTAAATCACTATGCCAGAGTCTAAAGACCCAAGGCATTGCAACTGCTTTTCAGTTCCAAAGCAATATCGCCAAATTACATTCTAAAGACTAGCGCCAGTGACGGACGTACATTTTTGGAGCCTTGAAGCTTGAACACGTATGAGGGCCCCTTCGCAACCAGCAACAAATAGATTCGAGGATGTAATTGCCAAAATGTAGGCTATAGATAGATTCTGGCAAGCTCAACGAGTCCATACAGCTGGGGGTTCGGGCGCTGCAAGTCCCCCAAAAAACTTTTGAAATTTGACCAATTACCTGGAATGGGTATTAGAGCATATTCTAAGACCAGCATTAGCTGCTTCAACCCATTGGCTTATGATCCTATCAATAAAATGACCTTATTTTAATGACAAACACTTAAAAAACATCGATATTTTTGAAAAATATGGATATTTGGAAAACGGAGACCGACAGGAGTTTACAGATTTAGAAAAACCTGGGAACAACAGCAGTTAATAGGTAGTTCCATGGTCCTCAAAACCTCCAATCTCCTTGTCAGAGGCCTTGCTGCCGGATATGGTTTATAGTCATACCCAGAACAACATAATGCCGTCAGGATTACAGCTTTGATAATATTCAAACAAAGGTTTTTCAAAGATAGTCATGTCGTTGGCGCGATGGCCTTGATAATAAAAGTATTTGGAGGTTGAAAAAAACAGGGGAGATCACCATAAAGACACGTAGACATGATCTGGTGTCATGAAAACGTGCAAATGCAATTAAAATGCTCCTCAAATTAAGTTTATTGCTTTATTTGACACGATTTTAAACGCTGCCTTTAGTGTATTTTTTTTTAAATTCCAATTATTATCTTTGATAATGATAATACGTAATTTACTGTTTACAGATTGAACTATTTCACAAACTTTAATCAACTACGAAAATATAATTAGAATCTCATGGTGATTTTTTTCTCTCGTAAATCTCTCTTAAATCTGTTTAATTCTAGAAATGATGAACACTTCTACAACCGTGTATGAATTTTGTTAACAGCAAGCTGCCGTATTTTATTACAATCAACTTTTGTTGGGTGTAAGCAAGTCAGACGATACAAAGAACTGTTTGAACTGCTAAGCAAGCTTGATTTATTTTGGAAAGATATTAGAATAATCCAGAAGTGGGAGCAAACCGCCTACATACAGATAGAAAATGAATTCACAAAAATAGAAAGGGGTGTAAGATGTGTCTTCTCACCAGACCTATTCAACTTTTACAGCGAAGCAATCCTGAGAGAACTAGAAGTCCTACCAGGATTTATTACTGATGATGAAAATTTTAATAACATAAGATATGCAAATGACACGATGTTGGTAGCAGAAACAGAAAGAAATCTGCAAGGATTATTACAGAAGATAGTATAGGAAAAGAGGGGAAAAAAGGACTAATCATCAATTGTAAAAAGACAGAAATGTATGGCTGTCAGCAAGAGAAATAGATCAAGCTGTGAATTACAAACTGGAGATGCCAAAATCAAGCAAGTGCGAACATTTAAATATTTGGAAAGTGTTTTAACAGCGGACGGAAAATGTGGCACCGAAATCCGAAGGTGCATTGAGAGAGCGAAAGATGTCTTCCAAAAGCTAAGCAAAATATTAAGAAACAGGAAAACTTTATTAGAAACAAAGAAAAATGTATTAAACTTTTATGTAATATCAGTCCTCCTCTATGGCAGTGTGTGTTAGACAATCTCCTCACAGATGAAAAAGAGACTTGATCAACAGAAATGTGGTTCTACAGAAGGATTATGTGAGTCCCGTAGACTGAACAAGAAAGTTTTAAGGAAAATGGAAACAAAAAAAAGGACGCTTATACTTAGAATCCTAAAAGGATAGTTAAAATTTCAGTAACACGTAAAGAGGAAATCTTGGCCAATCACAGGACATATTGAAAACAGGATGGGCAGAGGAAAGCAGCGGGCAGCCTACTTAATGTGCTTATGTAAATGGATGGCCGAACATGAAATGAGAATTATGGTGAAAGGGCAAAGCTTACTAAGAGTTATAAAGAAAATAGGAACCTGTGGAGGGTATCAAACCCTACTACTACTCTTAATGCCAATCTCCTTTTACTACCAATACAGGTGTAGATGATATCACTGTATGGTTTTCTAAGCTACGCTTAGATGTGGCACGAGGCAGTTGTAATTGAGACAAGATTGCTAACCATTACACCAGTTCCTACTAATAGTGATATTTTAAGCGTAACTTAGATGTGGCACAAGCCTAAAAGTTTGGAGCAACCAGTGAGGCCCGCACCCACTACTGTCGTAATTTTTCTAACGAGACAAGCTTGCTGACCATTACACCACGTTGAAGTGTCCATATCGCTGGGGAAAAATAGAGTTACCCCCCTTGATTTCGTAACGTTTCTTCTTGTTTATCACTTTTCATAACTTCTGCGCCTCTTTAAATTAAAATTTATAATTCTTATTTCTAACCTTATTTTTAATCTTAAATACTAATCTAGGCTTAAATTCAAATTCAGAATTTAACAACAATAATAATCCACGCCAACATCTTGCGATAACCAGAAATATTATAAAACGGTTTTACCTCAAAATAAAAATACAAGTACTTGAGAATTGCGCCAGCATGAAACTCAGAAATGTGCAATCAATGTAAGGTATTATGTATATTTCTTTATATATATTAAATAGCACTGTTATTTAACATTAATCACCGTTTTTCTTACACTATATATATATATATATATATATATATATATATATATATATATACAATCGATCCCTCGTACATCTTCCTATTTGTACCCATTTGGTTATATATATATAAGTAAATGTTTGTCACTTAGCTGATTGATGTTACCTTCAGCATTACGACGCCAGAGTTTCGTAGGCGGTCCTGTCCGTCCACACTTCAGAAGTTATCAGCAATTTATTGCTTATATTTTTCGACTTTTTCTTTTTTTATACACTTATCACTGGTGCATGTTTTTTTCCCGCATTGTTTGTTTTCATGCGTGCCTTTGCGCGCGTGCGGCCATGCGCCAGCCTGTACGGATGTGCGTTCATGCACGTGCTCCCGTCTGCGCAGATGTGCGTACGTGTAGTGTGTCGTGATCATTTGTCCTTTTCTTCGTGTTTTTTTTTTTCACTTAATGCTCGCTATTTAGTTTTCTCTCTTTTTTTTTCTTTTTCTTCTTTTCTTTTGATAGTTGCCATTTGTGGCAAACTATTATATTCTTTAGACATGCGACCGTTTTTAATTTTTTAGCGTTCTAGTTTTTGGATTTCTGTATTTTTTGTTTTTTGGGGTGGAGAGGCGCTGGGGAAGTTGTATTTCGTTTTTTATATAATTAATTTATGTTAATGCTTAAATGAAAAATTCACAAAGGTAAGAGAAATACATACAAAATATACAACCGCAAAAAGAAATGACATTATTAACAACAACAACAACAATAACAATGACAATAAACTGGATAAAAACGGACCGATAATACTACCTCAATAACTCCTTTACATCTGCTGTCCAAAACAATTCATCTAATCTTGACGATATCAAAATAATGACAACCACATCAAAAACTTTTTATGGATATGATCTATAAAAGAACCAAAATACCCATAGTAATAATAATTCTGAAGCAGATATATATAAAAATAAACTGTCACAACTGCTCCTTACATTGGAGAAATTAAAAAAAAAACGTATTTGTGAACCTCAAAAGGATTTTATAAAAAACAGTTTATCAAATGCATTAGTCACACATAGAAATGAATTCAACTTCAACTTCGAATTAAAGAATGTCACATTTATTAAAAGAGGCCTACCTATTTAGATAGAAAATTCTTGAGAGTGCTGCTATCGGATCTTATAAAAAAATAAATCTGCACCCGGGTTTCACACACACACACACACACACACACACATACACACACACACACACACATATATATATATATATATATATATATATATATATATATATTCATACAGTCTCAGTTACGGTGGACTGGTCATGTCTTCAGAATGTCTGATGACAGAATACCCAAGATCCTAATGTACAGCCAGTTAGATCAGAGCTACAGGAATGTAGGGCGTCCATGGCTAAGATACAAAGACCCCCCCCCCAAAAAAAAGAGCAACTTGTCACCTGTCAATATACCTCATAACACACTCGAGCGCTTAGCCTTGGAGCGGGTAGAATGGAGATCAACGAGTTTTAGTGGACTCAGCAGTTTTCAATCTGCTTGTTTGAATCGTCTTCAAGAAGCAAGAGCAAGATCTAAAAGGTCAGCCAATCTAACAGTGATCTCATCCCACAATCCACACTGTTGCTCTATATGCGGCCTCCTTTGTAAATTACTAGCGGGTCTTAAGTGCCACTTAAGATTATCGCACAAAATTTCATAACTGAATCAATTGGTTAAGTTGTCAGATTCTCATACGTCAAAACCGACGGGAGAGTCCATTATATATTATATTTTTGCTTTATACTAGTTCGGTTAAAGACCAATTAAAGTCCTTTGTTAAGGACTATGAAAATAGCACTAGATATATATTAAAAAAATACAAATGTAAAGATCATTAACAGAGCACTTTCTTTGATCTTTAGCCAAATTTGTATACATGAAAATTTGATGCCTAAATGCGCTTAATTTAAATTACTTTTTTCCAAAACGTACATTCCTCTGATAAAAATTGATGTATAAATTACGTTTAATACGACATTAACAACTAATGAAATAGAACAGTTATAACAATATAATAATAATAATGAGACCATCGATAATCGATGATGACCCAACCTACCATAAATTGATTTGACATGGCCGAGGTATTGACTCGTTTGGACAATTGTGTCCTACTGTGAGCTCTAATGCTAAAATTTGAAGGACACATTTTGCCACAGATGGGGCATAGTACTTGGCGGGTTAAGGAAGCAGCATGTTTCTGTGCTGCTCTCCTATCTGCCAACCTTTGCATGCTGTCATTTTGAAGTTGGTTCACACCACTATGAATTGAATTTCGCCACTATTTCCTATTGAATGCTGATGGCTTCCAATTATTGGTGGGCAACTTGCAGGCATTTAGCCTTTCTTTCAGAGTGACCTTGTAGCGTAGGAGAGACCTAGTCCTTCAGAGATTTGCGAGAAAATGATCTGCTTTGGAAGCCTGGTGTCTGCCGTGTGTACAACATGCCCAGCTCAACGTAGTTGGTTCTTCATAAGCATTGCCTCAATACTTGGCAGACCGTCGCGATCCAGAACAGATGTGTTTGCAACCATGTCCTGCCACTTTATACCCGTGATTTTTCTAAGGCATTTGTGGTGGATTTTTCCGATGCATTAATGTGGCGTCTGTAGGTGATCCATGATTCATTGCCATACAAAAGGGAGAGAAGACCCATACGCTATTTTCGTCTTCAATAACAGGCCTTTCTCGTATCACACTGCCTTTCCCAAATAAGAGAAGCCTGTATTAGATACTTACTCTATGCAGACGACTGTGCTTATTGTCAAGAAAAACTTACAAGACTTGTCTGATGGATTCTCTGTTGCTACCAAAAGGTATGTGCTCACTATCAGTATCAAAAAGACTGAGGTTCTATTTCAGCCTACCTCAAGATCGCTGAGAATGGAACTATGTATACATATTGATGGCCAAAGACTGAACAATGTTGAACATTTCACATACCTTGGAAGTTACGTCTCATCTGATTGGACAAAAAGACAACCAGTCGCATCGCTCAGGCCAGTTCTTCTTTATAACAATATATTGCAAAAGAAAAAGTTATGTGATGTATTGTTGCTTCTTATCGTAGATCTTAGCAATCTCAGCATAGGATTTTTTTATTTCCTTTTTAAGTCGAGAACTTTATGTTTTTATTTAAATGAAGTACTTTACAACTTCTCTTTGGAATATCTAATTTACTATCAATTTTACTCTTACACTTTCGGATCATTAAGTAAAAAGTATAACTTGTTTATTTCTAGTCGAACGCGGATAACTGAAACCGCAACAAATACAACTACGTATATGAGAGTGGAGTAATGGATTGTGGCTCGGACTGAGGAACCGGAGAGCCGAGTTCGAATTCCAGTCAAATCCATTACATTCACTTACATGCTAATACCCTTGGGAAAGGTATGAATCCTCTTTTTCTACCCCTAGTTATGGGTAAAAGCAGGATAGACCGGGTTCTATAGCCTTGGATGGTAACTGGTCTACCGTAGAAAGAAATGGCAACCTACTGCGGGAAAATATCTGCCTCGTCAGTCATGTATCGAAAGATACATGATCACCTAAGCGTGTATCACGCATGACACATAACTGACTGAAATTCACTTACGTGCTAATACCCTTGGGAAAGGTATGAATCCTCTTCTTCCCCTCCCCTCCCAGCTATGGGTAAATAGCAGGACAGACCCGGTTCTATAGCCTCGGATGCCAACCGGTCTATCGCAGAAAGAAATGGCAACCTACTGCGGGAAAAAAAATCTGCCTCATCAGTCATGTATCGAAAGATACATGATCGCCTAAGCTGACGACCGTATGTACTCGTGTACAAGCCGAGTTCATGTATAGTGCTACTTCTTAATTTTTTTTGGCATGAATTTTAACCCTTCCAGAAAAAATGTACCTGCGTATAGTGCACCCAATCACCAAAAATGAATGATATTCAAACTCTTCAAAAACAATTAATTGTGTATAGCGCGACTTCCTATTTTTTACGTAAAATAAATTATCATAAAAGCTCATACTATACTCGAGCATTTATTTTCAGCTGTCAGTCGAGTGTTTGATAGATTTGTTATACAATTGATAAATTTGTAGGACTAAACTTGAACACAAACTAAGACTCGTTGAACTTTTTAGAGACAAATCCCCCAACTGTAAATATCTAGCACGTTAACTATCACTCCGTGACAGATGCTGATTCGTTTACTTGTAAACTTTAAACATAAGTTTGGCTGGTGTTCTTTTCGACTGGAAAGACAAAGAAGGTATCACCATTTTTCTCGATTCTTCTAGGTTTCATCATTTTATTATTGAAATAGGTATAGGTAACCGTAAGTTCTATTTTAATACTTTCTTCTTTCGCATTTCCCGCCTGTGGAACTTCCCGCCTGTGAAACTTCGGGCTTCTTTCTTTCCTGCCAATTAAAATCTTCCAAATTTTAAATGCAACATTATTCCCCATCTTCTGTATTTATGAATCCTATTCTTTTATTCTATTTTCTCGGCACTAACGTTTTCTAATTTTCACTAACCTCTTGTTTGGAATGAAATGATTTTTTAAAAAAATATGTTCGGTTAATATCTCCACAATTGACGTAATTATGTTATAATTTTTATAACTCTTAATCAAGATATTTTAATGGCATGTCCTTTCAGAACGTAGGCAATCATGGTCCTCTGCAGTTTCCTGTGAATTGTCATATGTTCCTTGGAAATATAGCAGAATATTTTCTTGTTGCCTTCTCCAAGGTTTTGAATTCATAATAATCCTTCTTGAACTCTCTGCCACCCGAAGCTAAAGAGCTAAGTTCACTCTGCTATTTAACCTATAGCTGGAAAGAGAAAAGATGGATTCATACCTGAGTAGTATGAAAGTGAACGCAAAAGACTAGCTTGAACTTTGAACTCAGCCCGCCAATTTCATTTTCTGTGCCGATAACCGTTCTATACCGTCTTATTATACTTCCTCTTCCTCCCTAATGCTATGTGAAAACTAGGGTTACAGCCTCGCCATGCTAGGGTCACAGCTTCACCACGCTAGGTGTTGCTACTACGATTTCTGTCGTAAATAGGTATATATAGGTTGGAGTTACCAGCCCTACGTCCATCTAGTTTTTTTAATTGTTCTACTAGACTCGCTGCCAACGAAGTCCATTCTGTTCTGCTTGCTATAGCTGGGAGGGCGTAGATGGATTCATTTTTTATCGAGAGTGCGAAAATGAATGCAACCAACTCGACCAGAACTTGAAGTCAACACGCTGATTCCAATTCCAGCGATGATAACCGGCACGCTACGCTTAGCTGCACTTGTTATCATTTCTTTTACATTTTTTAATCATCTCATCCCAAGCAATGCAGGAATGTCACTAGTACACAGTGGGTTACAGGGAATGAAAGTGAAAGAGAATACTGGGTATGGAGAGGACTCAAAGATGAACGGATTCAAACAGAGAGAAGATGGTGATTGACGTTACATTTAAATTGTTGAAGATTGTAGTTATCAAAGAAGCAAAGAGACAGAATGAAGTGCCACAGACGGGAAGTGCGAGAAAAAGAAACTATTGGAGTAGAATTGGCGTTTGTGTTTAGTTATTTTAACAGTAAAACGGTGGGACCTAAATGCCAATCTAGTAGCACGCTTAAATTCATGTAGTCGGGCCAACAGGAACAAAAGTTCGACAGAGCAGTTGCCATGAAAATATTTGTAGAAAAGACAGAGGGAAGCCACCTTACATCGGTGAGAAAGTCGAGATGCCTGGTCAGGATCGATTACATGATAGGTCCTTCTTTGGATTTTGTTAAGAATCTCGAGATGTACAACAGAAGCAACAGATCAGATATGGCAACAGTATTCAATGCACGGACCCAACTTTCCTTGCAGTAGATGCAACTATTCATTCGATGTAGTCTCTCCACTTCAAATTAGTGGAAAACGCGAGGCCAAGAAGGTGCAGCGTGTTTCTCTCCTGATGTCTAGCGTCAGCCATGTTGATGGTAAGCAGAAAAGGTTCTCTATAGTGGTTAAATGAAAGCAGTTTTGTTTTGGAGGCGTTAAAATTTACAATTAATTTCTTGCCCCAATTAGCAACTGATTGGAGGTCCTTTTCAAGATCAGCTGCCAGGGTCACTTTGTCAGATCTGACGGTTGGTTATATTTATTTTAGAGGCATATCAACCGCTATAGGTTATTTAATGTCGAAATCTAAATATTTTGTACACAATTTTTATTTCTATTTTTGGAGATAATAATCGTTTAGTGGCACAAGTCTTAATAATTAATATGTACCGGGGCGGGGGGGGTAGAAGAAGTGAATTCATACCTTTCCAAAGAGTATTTTCGCGTAAGTGATTATAACGAACCCAAATGGAATTGAAACTCGACTCTCTAATTCACAGCACCCGGTATTCCTAAGCGGTTTGGTATATATTTTTTTTTCAATAAGTTTTTCAGGGCAATTCCCGCTTCATGGATGATAAAACCGTCAATCTCATATTCTGTCTGTCGATCTGTCTATTAAGCGTAAACTCAAAAACAGCCAAATAAATGATGAGGATTGTTACGTTCCCAGAATGCTTTTGTTTCGAACAGCTGCCGGCAATAGCAAGCACAGCCAGCTGCGTAAGCGGACAGGAAATTACTTTAAACACCGTTCCCGCGCAATAACGATAACATCTTCATTTCCCGCCATTCACAGAAAGAGTGCGGGAATATGAATTATAGATGTTACCGATCAACCCACTCCTGCCACACATCTGCCCCCAATGAAGGCGAGATGAGATGAAGAAATTGATTTTATGAAGACATTGGCTAAGGCAATCTCTTATCAGCCCGGACATCTAGATGAGGAAATGAAAGATAAAACGCTTTGATTTCGTTAACGACGCATCAAATTCTCGCGGGTTAGTAAAAATGGCGACTCAGCTGAGCCTGCAGAGAACAGTTTAGTAATCAGTATATGTTTATCTTAGATTAGATGAAAATCTTTGCGATATTTGTGGATATCAATATTTCATTCATCCACGGCGCTACAGAGGGGGAAGGATTATAGAGAGTTCAGCCCCCTCACCTTACTTGCTGGAACTGAAAACTAAACAGAAGGCCAAGTCGCTTTTCTTGGCCTGAATCTATGACGGTGCTATTGAGAAGAGCTTTATCATTTGTCTTTACTACCATATAATTATCAAAATAAATAATCAAGCTTCATCTTCATCAAGATGTACCTTTATATTTAAGTTTTAAAATCTAAGCAAAGTATTTAAAAATGGGAAGATTAATGTGACATCGAAATCCGAAAGTGCATTGGAATAGTGGGAGTTTTTTTTTTTTTTTTTTTTACAGTAAGGTTCACCCTGTATACGGCCCAGGAGCCACTCAAAGTAGATGGTTACGTTAATAGGGAATTTGTGCGGATAAGAGGGGAAGGTAACGATTAACCCAAACTTGAACAGGTTAAGTTTGTAAGGATCAGGGAAATATCCTCTTGGAGGTCGGTTCCACGAAGCAGTCGTTCTCGGGAAGAAGCTGTTCAAGTGGAACTTACTTCTCATCGATGAAATACGGAGGGAATGTGGGTGGTTTGCTACAGTGTAAGAGGCATAGTGTGTCCTTTGCCTTCCAAAGGCTAAGCAAAGTATCACGAAATACGAAAATTTTGTTAGAAACAAAGAAAAGATTACTGAACTGCTATGTAAATATCAATCCTCATATATGGCAGTAAATACTAGACAATCTCTTTACAGAAGAAGAAAAGACTTGAGGTAAAGAAACGCGGTTCTACAGAAGAATACTGAGACTACAATATGGACTGAACATGTGAATGGCGAAGATTTTTTAAGAGAAATTTAAACAAAAAGGATGCTTAGACCTAGAATCAAAAAGAAACAGTTGAGTTTTCTTGAACATATAATGAGGAAAGAGAGCTTGGAGAATTTGAAACTCACAGAACATATTGAAGTCAAGAGAAACAAAGGAAATCTGAGAATAACCTAACTAATGAGCTTGTATAAATGGTTGGCAGAACGGGGATTAGGAAAGATAGGAAAAAGACAAACCTTACTAAGAGCTACCAAGGACTGGTAACTGTGAAGACGCATGATCCCTCATATCATGAAGAGACACGAAACAAAGAAAAAGAAAAACAAGAAGAAGAATGTAAATACATATAAATTTAACTCTACCCATTTCACTCAAGCAAGGCAATAAAGCCACTAAGACACAAGAGGTTACTGAGACGTGAGAGAATTTTAAAAAAAAGAAAAAATCACTATTAATGAAAGAGAACAATAAAAGAATAGGAATTAAGAAGACAGAAGATAACGATTGACACTGTATTTTAATTTTTTTAAGATCGAAGTCGGCTGGTAAGCAATAAGCCGTAAGAGAGTTCCACAAGCGAGAAGTGTGAGAAAATAAACTGTTAGCAGAGAACCTACAGTTCCATCTAGCCATTTCAAATGTAAAAGGACGAGACCTTGCCGCCAATCTAGTACTGCGTTTAAATTCATAAAATCTAGGTACCATAGAAAAAAAGTTCATCAGAATAATTACCATGGAAATATTTATAGATAAGGCGCAGAGAAGCAACATTACGGCGGCGGGAAAGTGACTGAAGCCGAGATGCTATGTCAGGACAAATAATATTGCAGATTCTTCATAAGATTTTATCAAGAATCTCTTATATAGCAGAAGCACCAGATCACATGTGACAGCAATAGTCAAAGCATGGGCAAATGATATATTTATAAATATATAACATAGATTCTGGCGAGAAGAATTGTCTAGCACGACATAATGAATAAACTTTCCTAGCAGCGGAGCTAACAATTCATTCAATATAATCTTTCCACTTCATGTCAGTGGAAAACGTTAGGGTTGACAGGTTAACGACTTTTTCGTTGGATTTGTCAGTTGTTTTGAAAATGCTCGTACAGAGCGAAACGTTAACAAGAAAATAAAATTAAAAATTAACACGCAACTGGTTTTCACAAATTCCAACTTTCATTGCTACAAAACCAAGACATTAACCTAATAACTCGAGTCATGTTCTTAGCCTCGTCAGATTGAGACATTCATTTGGATATCACAAATGACGCCAAACCAGCTCAGAAATAACAAAAATTGTCAGTTGTATACAATCGCTTTCTAAGATCAATGGTTAAAAATGGCTTTGAGTAAGTGTAGCCTGTGGGTCGTGACAAATACCACACTTCTTCGAACATTGTGAATTGGCGCAACAGAATCATAAAGAACTGTACCAAATAACAGAATCACATCACGTGAAGACTTTCAAAAACGGCAACAACTGAAATAAATAAATAATGAGATAATCAAGATGATGACATTCCACACTACTTAAAATACAAGGTTAGGAAGGAAACTTCCATCAATACTGGAAAGAGCGATAACAGCTACTGGACTTGAGAAACATATTTTTCATGAAAAATTGTATTAGGAGAAAAATTTTATAAATTTCAACCGACAGCAGCTCTGTGTGCTCGGTCAATGAAAAAGGAACGGTTAATATATATATATATATATATATATATATATATATATATATATATATATAGAGAGAGAGAGAGAGAGAGAGAGAGAGAGAGAGAGAGAGAAAGAGAGAATTAATACAAGTAAAAGGATTGTCCCTTAGCTGATTGATGTTATCTTCAGCATCCCGACTCCACAGATTCGTAGACGCACCCTCCAGTAATCACTCCGTCCATTCGTCAGAGAGTATCAGCAATTAACTGCTTATAACTTCTCGATTTTTCTTTATTATATGCACTTTTCATCGATGCCATTTTTTCATAGTGTATATGTACGTGCGTGTGTGCATGTGTGTGTGTGTGTGTGTGTGTGTGTGTGTGTGTGTGTGTGTGTGTGTGTGTGTGCATGTGTACGTGCGTTCGCCGGTCTGCGAATATGTGCGCACATGAAGAATGTCCTGTTTATTTGTATTTTCTTCGTTTTTTCTTTCACTTTAGACTTACTCTTTCCTTTCTTTTTCCATTTTTCTTTCAAGTGGAGCCATTTTGACTCCCGGTTTTCTTGACATACACTGACGTTGTTATATATATATATATATATATATATATATATATATATATATATATAATGATTACAGGCGATCCTTAAAAATCCATTTGGTTATAATTTATTTCATGAATATACAAAAATATATTCATCTCTACAGACCGACGTTTTCTTAATAAATGGAATCAATGACCGACATTCCTTCACCAATGTTTCTTTAAGATATCAAACTGCTCTATCTAAACGCTATTGGAATCTTAAAGATGGATGCTTCACCCCACAAATTAAATGGAGGGTCATATGTCAATCTCAGACTCTCAACAATTTCCGGGGCAGATGCAATCTATGCATACAGGAAAAAATCATAATGATTAAGTAAAAAAATGCTGATGTACTATTGAACCAACGGAATGAACTTATCTTCAAGTGTAGACACAGGAACAGATTTAAAATTCCCTAACATTAATTTTGGAGAATTGGCACTTGAAGTGTTGATTCTGTTTTATATGGGTACGAACATATATACGTACATGCATTCACGTTTTTGTATATGATCATTTGTGTGATTTTTTAGCCGACATCAGTTATAATCTTAAAATATTCATTTTATTTTTATATTATTTTTATTATATTATTATCCTTATCTGTATATATAAATTTGTATATGTCTGTATATATATATATATATATATATATATATGTGTGTGTGTGTGTGTGTGTGTGCGTGTATTTACATATTTTAAGTTTTTTAGTTCCTTAACATGGTTCTTTATCTGTTAATTTTAGTTAATTTATTTGATTATTTTATTAATATTTTTATGTATATATTTTATGTATATATTTTTTGTACATTTTTATTTAACTTATTTTACTTCAACTTGCTTTATTTTATTGATGTCAAATTATTATTATTTTTATTATTATTATTTGAAATTATAATGATGATTATAATGCAATGATGATGAGGGTTTCGCTGTCGAAAATGACATGACAATTTAAATGTATCTACTTTGAATCTGATCGCTCCTCTCCCTCGTCCTGTTTTTAACTTGTCCAGTCCTTAAAGAAAAATCATTTCTAGGCCAGCCTATCGGCTCATGTTTAATTCTTCCTTCTTTCCTTTCTTTCCCTCCCTCTCTCCTTCCTTCCCCCCTCACCTCTCTTTCTCCTCCTCCCAATTTTTTTTAAATCCTTATACTGAAATTTTCATTTTTCTTTCTTCCTCTTTTAAAATTAAAACTTTTTCATTTTCTTTTTTTCCTTTTTCCTCTCCTTTTTCCTTTCGTCTGGATACATTGACTCCATTTATTTAGAAAACGTTGGTCTGAAGAGATGAATATATTTTTGTATATTCATGAAATCAATTATCACCGAATGGATATTTTAAGTACTGTCTGTAATCATTATATTGCTCTGTCCTTACTTGACCTCTCTTTGGATTAATGTCCTCCTTGGAATTATCCCTACTAATTATCAATTCTCTCTCTCTCTCACACACACACACACACACACACACACACACACACACACACACACACATAATAAAAGTTCAGTTTACTTATTTTCGACTGACTTCAGAGTTTCGCGGACACACTGCTCATTAGGGTCCGAAGGTCAGATAAATCTATTGGATGGTTACCATATATCATATTTATACTTTACATAACAAACGCTAATAATAGCTCCCAAACAAATTTCAAATTTGTACTCTGCCAGTGTCCGTTAAGAACATAACAACATTTAAATTTTCAAAATCAGGATATGATTATGGTTAAAATATTTGATTTTTTTTATCTCTAAATTCACCGTTTTAAAATATATTTTTGTAAAACCTGGTTGAGTTTTACAAAAATATATTCACCAACACTAATATAAACCATAGGATAATGGTTTTGAGTTCTTCTGTGCCGTGTCCCTTCAGGGCGTTTGCTATTATGGCTCTCCACAATTTCCCGTCTTTTGTAGCACTTCATGACTTTTGTCTTGTTGCCATCTCCCCCATACTCTGCACCGCTATCCATTCGCTTAAGCTCGCCAGGGAAGCTGTTTTGCTTTCCTTTGGCCCTCTTACCTTCAATCTGTCTTGTGAGTATCAATTTTTCCAAGCCCTCCTCCTTCAGTAAGTGCCCCAGAAATGTCAACTGACACTTCTAAGCATGTGTCCTTTTTGTTGCCATTGTCTCTAAAACTTCGTCGTTGCTCACATGTTCGGTACATGGTATTCTCAGCAGTCTCCGATAGAACCACCGGACAGATACTACATAACAGTTTAGTACTTTTTTCTTGGTTTCTAACAATATCTTTCTATTTCTTAATACTTTCCTCAGCTTTTGGAAATAGCATAATAGATCAAAAACATATTCATTTCAGGAGAGGATCAGATAAAAAATAATATAGAATCAAGAATCTTTAAAATTTAACATCTGACCTAGCCTACCTACCCACTTTTAAAATGTGATTTAACCATGACTTTTTATTTTGTGACACTGTTCCTACATACAGTTTATTTTCTAATAAAAATCATCTCGACAGATAAGACAGAAATGGATGGTGCTGATGTTTGTAACGGTGAACGTTGATTTTCCTCACTATCGAAAGATTGCAATCAAGTACAATGTTCAATTTGTTTGTTCACTTGAAGGAAAACGTCAGACAGCATTAATTTACGTACATACACAACAATGGGAAAACAAGAGAAACAAACATTTAGGAAGAGTGTGCTGCACCATTTTTTGATTAAAAATAAATAATGAATTCTGTTTTCTACCTGGGCGCCACCAGTAACGACAGACATCGACAGGAAATACGCAATACTTTCGGGATCAAGTGTCACATGGCCGGCAGTTTGGATGTTCCAGTCCTAGGCTTATATAAGCAAAGTCACGGTTAGAATGGTTAGTTCCGTACCGGCCGTTAGAGAGTTGTAAGGCGCGCAGCGTGATATAAAAATAAGCAAAAGGATTGTAGGAAAGAGTCAGAGTTTTCGCGAGCTGAAAGGAAGATCTGGTTCTTTAGTCTGTCGTGAGAAAATGCATATATCTTCAATAGGAATGACTGCAAAACACTTTCCTCTTCCCATTTCATAGGCCGAAGCACACAAATGCATGCTGGGATTTCTTCCTAGCCAATAGGCCGTTTCTCGGTTTCATTCGACTCAGTCCCGGTCTGTCTTGTTTTGAAGTCAGAACACTACGTTCGCTTGTCCGAATTTGCTTTTGTGTATCAACTCCAATTCTTAGTTTGTGAAATTTTTGCCATATTACTGTTGCTTTGCCTTCTTACAGTTAATTTGCCTTGCATATGTTGTTTGCTTGCTTTATATTATTTGTTGCTCTGTTCTTATTTTTTTTTTTATTGCAAACTTTGTCAATTGTTTGTTGGACAGTTCTGACATTTACTTACATTTAACTATGGTTACTCACTCCACAACAGAAGCAGAAGCGAAGTTGTCCCAAGTTTTTCCTGTCTACCCAGCTGAGACTATACACAAAGTAAAACTGCATAAACCATCAAATATATTAAAAAGAGGATTCGTGTTTCCGTTTCCCGCCGTTATTTTCACCTCCTGTTCACTTGTGAACGTACATCGGTCCTTTACTAGTTTTTGCGCACACTCACAAAACGAGGGATGTTTTTTTCCAGTTGTTAAAAGACTGAGAGAGGATGCTGGTGTATGGTTACACACAATATCAATTTGATACGGAATTATTTTAATAATAAAGTGCCTAAACAGGATCGAACTCAAAATCAATGGCTTGTGAACAGAGCTTACTAACCATCAAGACCTAAAGAAATATTAGCTTTGTTTTGTCTGGCCTAAGGCAACAAGAGACACTTAGTAGTCATCAGTAGTGGGATACTAGCTTGTTAACCATAGGTCTATAAGAGACAAAATAAAATTATGATTCGTTGTATTTTATAAATGGATTGAGAATTTTCAGTCTCATTGAATCTTTTTAAGTTATGACTCTCCTTAATGGGAAAAAAATTGAAAATAAATTTTAAAAAGAATAAAGTTCCTGTTTTAATAATCGCAGAAATCTTTTAAATTATTTGCTCTCATTTATTTGTCCAGATCGGTAACTTAACCGATGAGCAAAGCTCACAAAAGATAAATTTTAAGTTTGTGTATATGCAGTGGTTTGTCATTAGGGTTTCTGTATGGTTGATATATATATATATAAATTTACTTAGATTGAAGGTAACATCTAGAAAATATACTTTTTGTTAGTTTTATGTCTATGTTGAATCCTTTTTTTATTTTATTTTTTACGATGTAATTCTCTTTATAAAAAAATCTTTCAAAAATAAAATACTTTTCTGAAACTATTTGGGGAATATTAGCTGATTTAAAGTTTAATTTGATTTAAAACATCTACTTTTAGTTTAAAATGCCGCAGAAATTTTTTTTTTTTTTTTTAAACACGTAGGTAGGCTGTCAACATCTAAAATAAAAACCTGAGTTTTATTGACAATTTTTTAGCTGGGTGTGAGGACGTATATGCAAAAATTACTTGAAAAATATAACCGGAGTGGCGTTTCTTATAATTTTTTTAATTACCCAGTAGTCTTAAAAATTTAGGAAAATATTCTCAGTGATCTGTTTTATTGAATTTTATGTACATTGGCACTAAATATACCAGAGTTACTGCCCTTATTTTCTGATTTGTATGGACATCTGCATTAATAAAAATCGGCACGTTTATACACAAAAAAAATTCTTTATAATATATTGGGATGACGGTCGCTGAATTATAGCAATCTTTTCCATTTATGATTAGTAAATATAGTTTTTACTTAATAAAATTATCGTCTAACCAGTACAAATTAATACAGAATTATAAAAGATTTAAAACTTTTTTTAATTTATTCTAATTAAAAATTTTAACCGAAAATTCTTGTAAAAATCCATTATTCATTGAAAAAAACTTTTACGGCAATAGTGTCCATAATATATCTTATTCATAAAACAAAAGCTTTTATAATTAAATAATGTCTTAGTTTCATTGTATTTTTTATTTTATGATTCAGAACAGATTTTTAGTAACTGGTGGTCCTGTTTTGCAAAAACAAATTTACATTAAGCCATACAAAAACGAATTTCTCGAAATTTTATAAAATTAAGTAAGTGGTGATGGAAGGGAATTGCGTAAAGTTTTTGCCAGGGTTTTCTAAAAAGAAAACAAAACATTTCTAAAATAATTTTGTGAATAAGCCCTGAAAGTTTCATTAAAATCCGAAATTTTCATTTTTTGCAAGTATTTCCAAATCAATGTGTTTTCACCACAAAAAGGCACTAATTTATGGTCCCCCACTGACACAAGAAAAAATTTTTTATAGTTCTAAAAATATAATTTAATTCTTTGGTTTTCCTCTTAATAAAGATGTTAATGAATCTTTGGAAGTAACTCCATAGATAGAAGTATAGTTTTATGGTAGGTTATATTTATGAGTAAAAGTGATAGAGCGTATGTAAATATAAGTGGGCAGCACCAAGCCGCAAGTATTTCATGCTTGAAAACAATCTTGAGACAATGTTTGTTGTGTTTTGGCTCAACTATTTATATATGTTGGTCAATGGTGGATTATGGGTAGTAAGATCTAGTGTGTTATCCTAACACTTATTGGGTAGGTTGTAACAGCTATGTTTCCAGTTATTCTAGAGGCTACCAAGTAGAAAAAATTGTTGATATGAATGCGGTTATTTGCAGCTATATTATAGTTAAGTTTTCATTAGTTATTTATTATTATTATGATATTTATTTGTTTGTGTGCTCTCATAGTTTATTTTGTTTATTACTTTATTTATTCAGATGTTTTGTTTTTTCTTGAGAGTTGGTTAGATTAAGTTATTAGCTTTGTGTAATATTGCATTATGTTCACTCTATATAGTGTATATATTTGCATTTATCAGGAGGTATTTTACAGGGTAATCATTTCTAGTTTTTGATTAAGTAATGTAAAAAATTGTTTTTTTGTGTCTGCATTTTGAGAAGTTCTGATCATTTATTTCGTAATTTGTATTGGTCTGGAATGGTGATTATAGCTATTTTCTCCTCAAGACAGTTTACAGTTTTGAGATTTATTGTTGTAGGCTGATACTATTTTCCATAATTTTGGTGTAATTTGTTTTTTGTTTTTAATTTCCCATATATCTTTAGGAAGCATTGTGCTGTTTACATATTTACAAATGTTTTTGGAGTAATTTGTTTCCAGAGTACTTTGGTATATTTTTCTTCATTATCTGCTGATTTTATTTTGGCTTGGTATATTACATTGTTTATGCAAGCAATTGCCATTTAAGGGACATTCATTCTTTACTCTGCAGTTACTAGTGTGTCTGGTTTGTGTGAGTGGTTTGTTAGTTAAACCATATTGTGATACTTTTCTGGTTGGCTTTTTTTGTGCCATGTGGTCTGTATGTGAGTGTTGCCAGAAATCCACTATCTTTCAGGGCCATTTCATAATTTTTTTGGCTTCGGTAGAAGAATTGTCAGAGATTGTGATATCTGCTTGATTATTGTTTGTGGGTGGTTGTAAGACATGCATATGTAAACTGGTTCGTCGTTAGGTTTCCTATATGGTTGATATGTACCTTTTCTTAGGTCGAATGCGACAGTGAAGAAATCTTTTAAGTTGATTTCTGACTAGATCGAATCAAATTTTTTCGTTTTTTGATTTTGACTGTGTCATAATCCTAAAAAACTAGCCCCCATAAAGGTCTATATCTGTTTTATCAATTATTTTACTTAGTATATGTATACCTAAGTTCACAGGTTTAGGCACCATCAAAATTTCCCATTATAATATCAAAGGTACCTTTTATTTTATTCACACATCATTGATGTCAAATAATGATTTTCAGGAGTGTTTAATGATTACTTTGTCTGTGCTTATTTTTTATTTGTTTATGATGTAAAGAGATGACCTTATCTAGCATGGGTTCAGTTATAGAAGGGTAAAAAAAATTTATATTTAGTTTTATAAATTCACAATTATGTTTGGTTTTTTTTTAGATTGTGGGACCAGTCTATAGTTTGCGTTTTCCCACTGGTTTACTACTATCTTGAATTAACTTTCTCATTATTTTACTTAACTCACTTTTAGTTTGGTTTATGAGTCAGCATGTTGTGTTTGTTTTGTTGTTGCCTTTTAGTAATGCAATTTATTCAGTCATCTAAATCTAATGTTTGGGCAATTTTTTTTAGCTTCATGTTAATATTGCATTTGTAATTTTTGGTACTTTCCTGTATGTTTTAGTTATGTTGTACTCCAATGAGTGAAACCCACAATTAATTGATAAGCCTTGAAAAAAAAAAAAAAAAAAAAAAAAAAAATACACACACACACACACAACAACAACGTTTTTAAAGTCAAAATTGTAAAAATAATCTTTTTTGGGCAAGCGAATATTGCATTAATTTTTATTTTGGGGGAAAAGATAATGATTTTTATTAGGACAAGTCCTATTTAACCCATAGCTGGGGAGGGATTGACTTATACCTTCCCCTAGGCTATTTGCACACAAGTGAATATAATGAACTTGACTGGAATTTGAACTCGTATTTCTCATGCTAAGCTGCTATATATTACACCACCTGCACATGCTTAAGCAATCCAGAAATCAAGGCTACAAAAACCATTCTACATATAAAAATTTCTTGCACAATTGATACTGCAAAGAATTCATTATTACTGTAGTTAAAAAAATAAAAAATTTCAGTGAGCAGGAAAATAGCTTATCTAAACTTCATTGAAAATTAAGAAAATTTCTAAATCTGGAAAATTTATGCTGTCAAAAAGATAAAAATATTGCAAAATTTTTGATGGATAAGAAATATTCTTAAAATGTTAAGGAACTTAATCTAGTTGCACATTTTTTATTTACAGATAAAATTAAAGGCAAAACATTTCTGTATCACATGTTGAGAAGGGATTCAATAAAGTATAGAAAAAATAAAACTATTTATTGTATAAAGGGAATTTTAAATAAGGGAACATGCAATATATTTTCCCCAGTGTTTCTTGAAAGAAAAAAGAAAAACAACCCTGAATAACCGACATGAAATCTTCTGTGGAGGTAAAATGTACAATCAAATATGTATACACACACACACACACACATGAAATGGTGAGGAACATGGCAGTAGTACATGTATATGAAAATTCAATGTCTTCGGGAAAAAACAAAATGAAGTGATGAGGAACCAAAAATAAGAATAATGTGCTATACGAAGAAAATTTTCTTCCAAGTTTGAATTTGTTTTTTGGGTTTTTTTTTTTTTAAATTGGTATCACTCCATGCAAGGCAGTAAAGCCACTAAGACACAAGGAGGTTAGAGAGTGTGGAAGAATTAGGAACAGAAACAATAATAATGAGAGTGAAGCAAAAAAGATTAATCAAGAGGACAGGAGATAGCAATTGACATTGCATTTAAATTTTTGCAGATTAAAGTTGACTGGAAAGCATGGAGCCAGAAGGGACTTTCACAAGCAAGAAACTTAACATAGAAGTTACAGCCTAGCACTGTGCTTAAATTAAAAGATTTTAGGTACCATAGCAAAGAGCTCATCCAAACAATTAACATGAAAGTATTTATAGAAAAGACAAAGAGAGGTAACCTTATGGTGGTGGGAAAGTGACTGGATATTATTACGGCTGACTTTTTCATTGCCAGTATGATGAAGGAATGGTGTTGACAAAAATAAAAAAAGGAAATGACAAAATAAGTAAAAGAATTATAGAAATCTGTATCCAAGTTGATGTCAATCAGTATAAGCAAAATCATTTTTTTCTTTTAAATTTTATTTTCATCCATCAAACAATGTGAAGAGACACCTCCCTTCCAATGCAGAATTCTAATAGTAACTGGAACCTAGTGAAAAGATTTTAAGAGGGCATTTTCAACTGGTGAAGGATGTTGCTTTGTTTGCTTGTTTTTCTTCTTCTCATTTGAGATTTTAACTGCAGTACTTGAAATGGCGAGATTGGTTGAAAATATGATCCAATCTCTTCTTACTTTTATTATTTTGTTTTATTTTTGTTTAATAGAGGAACTGATATCCATTTCTGCACAATGGCCGGTTGGTTTTTGACCACAAAAAAAAAAAAAAAAAAAAAAAAAAGAGAAGAGAAATGGAACAGAAATACAAGGAGGGGGGAGGATATGTTAAAAGTCCTTTCTCAAGCCTTGTTCCTTCATAGAAGGCATGATAGGGAGCTTCCACACAGACTGCTTTCACATGTAATGCAGAAGCTGAGAGAGAGTGAGAGAAAAGAGAAAGACATGACCATTCTCTAGACTGTTGGTATGTGCAGAGGGGCAACAACAACATTGGTGCTAGCTAATATCTTAGCAGGCCCACAATTAGAGCTGCACTATATTGTTGTAGTCTCCTGCCCTCTCCCCAAACAGTTCACTTGTTGTAGAGTGAGGAGATATTTTGACAACCACATTGCAAACGGTAGAGTGTGACAGAGTCCAATTGTTCCTGCATTACATCTAGTCACAACATGCACCAGTCACACCAATTCTAAAACCTGAAAGAAAAAAAAAAAAAAAAAATATGTCATATTTCCTTTGAAAAAAAAAAAAAAAAAAAAAAAAAAAAAAAATCTGAAGAAAAATTCCAATTAGGAAAAATCTTCATTTGCATGCATTGATTTTTTGTACATTTGTGGCTTACAAGATACAAGTCAATTTTCTTTGTCAAAATGTTTAAAATTAAAAGTTTAAAAAAAATAAAAACAAAAAAATATAAGCTTAATTATCCTTTCTCATCATGTAAATATATACTAGAAAGCACTGAAGAATTCACAGACTGAATACCCCCCACCCAGTTTGTCAGGTACTAAAAAAATTATTTGAACTGGGACCTTTTCAACACATCTTATAATACATATAAAAATAGTCATGAGTTACCTTACCATATAAAGAATCAGTAATAATGCAAAAATTAATCCAGTCAATCCAAATAAATAAAACAATAGTAGATTTTCAAGAGCCACATGCAGTATTTAGCCATAGATATTTAATGTTGCTTTTTCCATATGAACTAAATGAAAAATTTAAGAGTTTAAGCCTTTAACCCACCCCTCTCAATGCTCAACCCACCATAAACCATCCAATATACACTCAGCCATAATATATGACAACATTAACGCAAATAACACAGGAAGTCACGCAAACAAGACCGTAACCACATACAGTGAGACAATATTTACAGGGCAGGTTTGAGCAAGCTGAATGCTAAAATGTTAACAGGAAACCAATAGAAATTAACAAAATAAAACCAATGAAATAGCTTCAATAAAAAAAATGTTTTGTTCCTGTATTGAAATATAGTGTTTCTTAGAATTATAAAGATGCAGCAAAGAATGTCTGCAGGTCATCCCCTTCTGGTTAAAAATTTTACAAATGATATTCAAAGAGCAACCATTTAGCTAGTTTCTTTCTTTTTGTAATATTCTGGCCAACTGTATTCACTGCAGGAAAGTAAATATCAGTTAATTGATTATTGTTTACTAGCATGATGCTTGTCATATGACAATGTCTTAATGTTGAAAAGATACTTTTGTCATTGTGGGTAAAATCAGGTTATTTTGGTTCTCCATACTTCAGCTACCCCATGGGAGATTTATAAATTTAATCAAGCTTTTATCACATATAGTTAATGAAAATTGACAGTTAACAGATATAGTAAACATTCTTAACAACATTTCCAATAAAATTTGCTCCAAAATAGAGTTAAGTCATCATTAAATAATTTTCATTCAATCCTGTATTTCTATAATGGAGACATTTTTTTTTAATATTTAATTAGAATTTAAATTCTTGACAGCAGATGTCAGTCGTGGCAGAATTAAAGTAATTTTGAATGAGCAAATTTGATATTAAAAACATTCTAAAACTTGTTTAAATACACAAAAATAAATTTTGTTATTACAAATAACTTATTTTCTTGCAATTAGAACCAAAATCAAAAGTTCAGACATTTAAATTATCCCAATATGTTCCAAGGTGCTTAGTCTGATCATTTCTACAATTTGTAATGTTATGTATGCAAAATGAAAGTTATCTGGTCTAAATTCTTAGATATGATACAAAAACAGCAAATTTTGTTCATGACAAAACTGACTTTTATTTTCAATAAACAATGGAGCCGCTTAAATTAAGATTCTTTTCAGCACATAAATTTACATATCAACTTTTTATACAGTCCTAAATTTAAGTCAAAGACAGTAAATAAGTATTGAAAACTAATTATTTTGTTCAGTCGAGACTAAAACAAAATCCCTGCCAAGATGTATTTGGGTTTCAATAATTAATATTCTGTTAACTAAAATTAAGACATTGTATAGTTATTTACAAAGTCTGGCACAAGGCCAAAATAATGGAGTCCTGAAGAAGATCATATTCCCAATAATAGCAAATTGGTCTGAAAGACAAGCTTGCTAACTGTGCCATAACATATCTATTAAGACAGTTCCATGAATATTTGGTACTACTGATAAAAGACCAATGTCTACAGTTCTCAATAGTCTTAGGTAATCATGAAAATTAAATCTTTTTTCCTACTTACTTTTATGGTGCCTTGACTGTTGGCAGCAACCAATACATTGGAACCCTAGAAGAAAAAGAAGAAAAGTATTTACAAGTCATAAAAAAAGAAAAAAAAAAGCAAGTGCACATATTTCAAGAAGCAAAAGTTAGTTTGAAATATTTGTTTATTAATTAATTAGCAATAATAGAATCTATGATGAATAATATGCTACTAATACTTGTAAAACATAAAAGTTTGATTATAAATGCTATTTATAAAATAAAGAAAAGTCTTTCTATGCAAATTAACTACTACATCAACAAAAAGACATATATGAGAGATGTTTTATCTAGGATTCTGTCATTTGATAAAAAAAAACATTTGAAACCTTAAATTCCAAATATTCAGTGTACTAAATTATTTCACACTGTCTGAGAAAGAGGGCTTCATATTCATACAATATTTAAAATCAAATTAAAAATAAATTTCCAATTACATAGTTATCGAAAATGAGCCAAACCTTGAAATTCACTGAATATGGTAATAAGAAATTTCACTAAAATTTTGGGCCAACAAAGTTCATTCATTTAATCCATGACTTTTACAATTTATCAACAAAAACAATACTCAAAATCAAAATAATTTTCACAGGTAAAAATCAAGATTTTTTGATGATTTTCAAATTAATAATTTATAAAGTTTTATAATTGACCTTTCTACATGAATAAAACAAAAAAACTTAGAGACTATCATACATAAATAAAAAAAAATAAAATCTGAAAAGGCCAGAGAAAGAAAACGCATAGTGAACTCACCGGCCTCCATGTAACTGCACTTACAAATTCATTTGCATCATCTTCTTTTTTGTCTTTATCCTATAAAATAAAGAGGACAATGTTTCTATGCTGACAGTTTTGATGTCTTTGAGCAGACACACACAAAGATCTTTGATCACAAAGACTAAGCCATTTGCTGCTTTCAAAATACAAAACTGCCATTTTGTGACTTTTCTCAAATGTGCATATTAATTCATTCAATGTCATTTTTACTTAATCTCTGTATATAGAGAAGAAAGAAAACAAAAAACGAATACTCACTAAGACACTGCGGACGGTGTCAAATTTGTATGTCATTAACTGTTTAGACAGACCTTTATAATAAACATACAAAGCATTATTTTCACTGCCTGCAAAGAGAAAAAGAAGTTCAAAGTTTGTCATAACAAAATTTATTTCTTTTATCACTGTGAAAACTGTGGCATTTGTAAATTTTAAATTCACAACTTTATATCAAAGCAAATTTACCAATTCATAGACTACTCACCACAAGCAACATAATCACCATCAGTTGCAAGACCAACAAAGTTCTTTTCATTGATATGTCCTTTAAATGTACGCAGGCAATTGGGCTTATTCACACTCCACAACTTCAATTGGCTGTCAGTTGACCTGAAGAATAAAATATTCGCAATAATATACATACAAAAGCTACAGAGTGTGTGTACGTGTTACACACACACACACACACACACGGTGCGATGGATAAATTGTCATCTAAATTAAGCATAAATGTAAATAATACCGACATTTACCAAAATTACACAAAAATATCTTTAAATACTAAGGAGTAAATTTATTCAATAAAAACGCCAAGCAGTACAGCATGCTATTTCCAAATTTCTGGCAGAGTGAATTGTGTCATGGAGCTCTTTTTCTCACAGATGATGCCCAACTAACACTACAATACTGTGAAATCAACAAAATCAAAACATGCAGGTGTAAAATTAAAAACATGAAATGGCAACAATTTTGTGCATGTGTACACGCACACATACATACATACATACATACATACATACATAATTTTCTTTAATCCACTTATACTACGAAGCATTGTGGGAAGCTACTCCTTTTTGTAATCTTGAATATTTTTTTATTATTACACTTTTTTTCAGAGCCTCATCCACTGTACATTTCTGGAATTGTTAGACACTGGTATCATCTTTAGCTGCAGAAGTTACCAGAAGGAAATAAATATTAGCATCCACCACAGGGCACTACTCCCATTTCTAAACTAGTTGTCAACCAAGGTTAGAAAACCCAGTCAGTCCTGTTTTATCCTTAACTTTGAAATGAAGATTTTATATACGTGTGAATTGAGATCAAATATGGATTAGAATATGACAGTGATAAGGAACAACTAGGAAACATTTATAAATCAAATTGCTTTTATTAAATCTTCATCAGAGAATGAAATATAAAAGAGAATAAGAAAATTCTGGTACAAACAACAAAAATTAAAAATACCAGAATTTTCTTTCTTTTTCTCCTCCATAATATTTCATTCTAAATTTATAAACATTTCCTATTTGTTCCTTATCCTATCATATATAGTGCTACCGGTGTGGAAAAATGTGTCTTAATATATATTTTTATATATTTTTATATATATATATATATATATATATATATATTATGCGAATCATTCATACGAAAAGCAGATAATGAAGTTAATGATATAAATGGCAAGAATCACTCACGCAAACAATTTTTAATAATAAAATACATTAACCTCGAATCCGTTAATGAATGGTATGATCCTTGTTTATAAATTCCGGTTTTATAAAGTCTTTTTTTACTACTAGCTTTCAATTGTTTCATACAATCATCTTCAGGTAGGGAAATAGGTAAGTTTTAGGATTTGAGGTTAATGTATTTCATTATTAAAAATTGTTTGCAAGAGTGATTCTTGCCATTTATATCATTAACTTCATTATCTGCTTTTCGTATGAATGATTCGCGTAATGTAAATTGAACCTGCACCACATAATTGATATTAAAATAACCGATCCGACATGTGAATTCCTGATAATAACTGTGACATTACTCTATTTATTGAACAATTTAGTTCATGCCACCTTTACTAAAAAACCCTACTTCTACAAAAGAATTCTCATATTACTATATTAATACAAGAACGCACAATTTTAAAATTTAAAAAAAATTCAACCTCAGCATCAAGACTGCACGCTCCAAAAGAATTTCTTACAGTTAACAATATCACATTTCTAAAATCAACTTTCGGATTACACTTTATCTTTCGATGTCCTGTTATTACCTGGATGTAAAAAAACTTACCTATTTCCCTACCTGAAGATGATTGTATGAAACAATTGAAATCTAGTGGTAAAAAAAGACCTAAGACCGGAATTTATAAACAAGGATCATACCATTCATTAACGGATTCGAGGTTAATGTATTTTATTATTAAAAATTGTTTGCAAGAGTGATTCTTGCCATTTATATCATTAACTTCATTATCTGCTTTTCATATGAATGATTCGCGTAATGTAAATTGAACCTGCACCACATAATTGAGATTATATATATATACACACACACACACTTAATAGCTTTATTATATAGAGGACCATTTTATTAACAAAGCACTCAATGCTCAATATCAGATTGTGTGTGTGTTCACGAACGCACACACATACATACATAGTATATTTAGTCAGTATTTTTTTTTTTTTTTTTTTAATCAATTTTTTTCTTGTTGACAGATTAATTTCCATACTTTGGCATCATAACAATCAAATTCTAGCCGAGACACTCAACTTGATTTAAACATAACTGTCAAAGCCTACTCTTGTGCTAATTAATATTTCCTGGTTTTGTCACTAGAATTTTTTATTTTTTTTTTTACATTTTAGCTTAAGTAATTTATAACAAAAGCACTTACATTTCCTGGGATGAAGAGATGGACATGCCAGTGAAACAAAAATGTATTTTAGCATCTACATGATATCAATAAAAAAAAAAAAAAAAAAAAAAAAAAAAAAAAAAATGAGAATAGTTTATTTTAAACTAACTAAAAGTCTATAAAAAAGTTTCCATGATCAGACATTATGTAATAATTTCCATAACCTGTTTCTGAAGTAATTAGTTGTAAACTTCTATTGAAAGAGCATGATAAAGACAAGGAAGTCAAATTGAATATTCTTATGCATACCAGCTTTTTAGTTTAATGCTATACAAAATAGTTATAATTTTCAAAAGCTAGTTAGTACTTACGCTGATACAAGGTTTTCTGGATTCAAGAATTTTGCGTAAGAAACTGCTTTCTTGTGACCTTTGAAAACCGACAATGCTTGTTTGGTATTTCTCAAGTCATAATAGTGTACACAGTGATCTGGAAAAAAAAAAAAAAAAAATTCACTTTTTAAGCAAACTCTCAAATATATTAACCTCCAGTCATTGTTTTGATAAACAACTATAAAGACATGTTTTTGTTTAAATGGAGGGATAAAACAAAATAAATAAAAGTAAAAATGCATTTTTTAGCTTAAAAGAAAGCTCTTTCTTCCTCAATTTCCAAAGACAATACTTATTTGAGTTATGAAATGGTTTAAAAAAAAAAAAAAAAAAAAAAAAAAAAAAAAAAAAGAGTAATCTAAGAGGGATAATTGATTCATAAAACATTTTTCTTCATGCAGAAAATATAATGAATGAAATTGCAGTATTACGTGTGTGTGTGTGTGTGTGTATATATATATATATATATATATATAAATAAAACACATGCTTAATGAAAGAATCATTTTCAAAAAGACACGATATTACAAGAAATATCTATACTGATTTACTGCTGTTTTTAGTGGATAGTGTAGGCAAGTAGGTAGAAACAAATTAAGACAGATAAATTGTGTGTCATTTCTACAAACAATTTGATGATTGTGCTATCATGAAGTCACAAGTCTGATTGTGACAGAGTTTGAGTATACTGGCCTTGTTCAGCTATACTAGAAATGGGCAAACTGCAGCCCGCAGAACACATGCGGCCCTCTACAGGGTTTTGTGCAGCCCACAGAAGCCTGCAGCAAATTAGAAAATAAATAAATTTTGTGAAAGTCAACATATTTGTACTTGAACCAACAGTAATTTTTTCAGTGTCATAGAAATCTATGCCCCATATTCTGATGGTTATATACTTTCTTCGCATGTGTATGATATTGTATATACTCAGTCATTGTTGATAGTCATCTATGCAACAATACAACCTCTCCAACCCTATGAACAATGCCTTCTAAAAAACGTAAAATTGAGGAGGAGTGCTGAGCTTTTAATGAAAAATGGATACACAAGTATTTCTTCATCAGTTCTAAGAATAAAGTGGTGTGTTTACTGTGGCCGGAGTACAATTTGAAGTGGCACTACCAAACGAAACATGGGATTTGGGTTGCAACATGACCGATGAAGAACAGAAGAAAAAAAACTGTTGAATATGTTGCAAAACTGAACTATCAACAAACTATTTAAGAAGCAATCATCAATTCATGATACTGTGTTGGGAGCAAGTTTTATGGTGGCATACTGAATTTCAAGACAAACAAATTCTCAGATGGCAAGTTAATAAAACAATGCATGATGGATTGTGCAAGTGCTGTATGCCTGGAAATAAAAGGTAAATTCAAAAACATTTATTTCATTATCAAGGAGGACTGTTGTGTGACACATAGAAATAATCAGTGAGGAGTTGACTCAACAGCTTAGGGATGTCAGTAAAGATTTTGTATGTTATTTGCTAGCACTAGATGAGAGTACCAACATCTAAGATACTGCACAGTTACTAATTCTTGTATGTAGAGTGGATGAGAATTTCCATATCACCAAAGAATTGCTGTCACTAGAATCAATGAAAAATACAACCTGTCAGGATTTGTATGAATGTCTGGTCAATGCAACTGAAAAAAGAGCATTATCATGGGATGGATAGGTGCCTGGGAATTACATGGGGAAAAATGTAGGCATGGTTAAACTCCTGGAAGACAAGATTAAAAAAGACAATCTTAACTCAAGCCTTCTTGTCTTTCCACCTTTTGATTTTGAAAATTTTGTAAATCTGCCCTTAACCTGAAACATGCGGTGGATCCAGTGGTGAGAGTGTAGTAAACACCATCATGGCAAGAGCACTCAATCACAGACAATTCAAATCCCTACCAGAGGCTATGGAGGCTGAGCATGGGGATGTTCTCTACTACAACAATGTACAATGGCTCAGTCTTGAAGTGAGCGCGGAATTTAGAAAGAGAAATTCTGTTCTTTCTCAATATGAAAGAGATCGCTTGTGAATTTATTTAAAAAATGGACTGTGATCATTGGAAATATGAAATTATGTTAGCAGCTGATGTTTTTGAAAAGTCGAATGAGCTAAATGTGAAATTGCAGAGAAAGGAACCTTTGGCTCATGAAATGTATAAGCATGTCAAATCTTTTCAAGTAAAATTATCTTTGTTTTCAAGGCAAGCGAGGACAAGTTCATCAATTTTTCATTGTTGGGAAAGGAGAAAGTGCCTGCAAATGTGTGCTCAAAAATTAAGGATCAGTTGAGTGAAGAGTTTGAAAAAAGGTTTGAGGATTTCAGACATTGAGCATAAATTCAACTTTTTAACTTCTTGTTTTTCTGTTGGTGTTGATGCAGCACCTGATCAATTACATCTTGAATTGATAGACAACCAATCTGATCATTCATTGAAGGAAATGTTTCACTCCCTACTATTAATAGAGTTTTACAAGTCATTCTCTGTTCAATGTTTTCCATGTTTAAGAAATTTTGCTGCCAGATTATTTTTGCTTCCACTTACATCTGTGAGCAGAGTTTTTCCTGCATGAAGATAAACAAGTCGGACACAAACTTGAATGCAATGATGGGAGTTTCTACCAGCAACCTTGTGCTGGATTTTAAAAGAACTATGACCAGAAACATTTTTCCCATTAAATTGTTTGTGCTAGATTATGAATTTCTTTGTTTTATTAACTATGCTGTCTATATGTTGTATCAGAGTGCACTGCCTGATTTTAAAAGGTATGGCTGTTTGATTTTTCATGGCCCACCGATACGGCCCTCGCCCTGAAAAGTTTGCCCACCACTGTGCTATACTGATCACACCAGATTAAATGTTCTCACCTATAAAGCATAACTGAAGACTGCTCAACATATTTGCAGTATAAAGCCACAGGTTGGTTCTGTGTGTTTTGAAGAAACACAGATGTGCTAAAGTAGGACATCGGCAACAGGAATTAGCCACCCTAACAGACATGGAAACAAGAAACCAACCATTACTTAAAATGAGTAATGGCCAACTTATAAATGTAGCAAATAAGTTTGGTCTTTCCTTGATGTAAAATATTTCTGTTCTATTTATAAAGATAAAGAGAAATGCTTACCAGCTGAACCATAAGCAAGATGGAACCGGCTCCCTGGGTTGAATCTTACACAACAGACATTTGCTTTAGTTTCCAAACATGTCGTTGAATGTTCCACATTTATAGACCATAAACGAACTAAGAGGAAAAATTAAAAAAGAGAAACAAAAACAAAGTAACCATTTTATATCTGATAAAACACAGGACAACATAAAATGATTTACATTTCAAAAAGAAATTAATCAGTACAGATTTTCAATACTTTTTTGGTCTTTGCTATAATATTTTGCAACTGGATACCCTTCCTGATGCAAACTGTTCAGTGGATAATATATTCTCACTGGTACCACCATTGGTCAAAAATAAGATTGACTACATTGCCCAAGAGGATGCCAATCCTAATGCTATTTTATCTGATATAATTTACGGTTATTAAAACTAAAGAAAGAAAAAAAAAAAAGAAAAAATTAAAAAAGGCTGATAAAACATTTCTCACCTTTAGAATCATCTGATCCTGATGCAAGTAGTTTGGGGTCCATACGATTAAAATCAACACTCCAACATCTTTTTTCATGTTCCTAGAAAAAATTATATAGAATCCAAAATAAAAACAAATAGTAACCAAAAGTATTTGTTTCTTAGGACATTAATAGGTAATTTAATTTTTAAAAAAATATGCTACCCAGATAAATAGATTACCAAATAAAAGTTTACACCATGTCCAAATCATAAATGTGGTATATTTCTCACTGTTGTGGATTGGTAAATAGGATTGCACCTATTTGCATAGGTTAAGTAGAAGATATCTAAAGTGTATAGTAAAATAAGAGACAGGGAGATGACTTGATCACATGTTGCAGAACAGCGCAATACAATACTTATAATTTATTTCCCTCTTTAAACTACAAACAAATTAATAGCAATCATTATCAAAGTTTTAAAACTATACAGCACTTGTCTTATAATCTAGAAAGGTAATGTTGTAACAGACAATCCTAATTCTTCCCAACCAAATTAGCCGTTTATATCAATGACCAAGTCAGTACCTCAGTAACCTGCCATCTATTTAGATCCACAATTGACTGTTAAAAATGAATTATTAAACCTAATAATAATAATAATATAGTAGAAATTTACTGATGAATTTAAGCACAGTACTAGATTGGCAGCAAGTCTCATCATTTTGTATTGAAATGGCGAGACAAGTTCTATGCTAACAATTTTGTCACACTTCTCATTTGTGGAACTCTTCCAGCTTCTTGCTTTTCAGTCAAATTTGATCTTCAAAAATATAAATGCAATGTCAATCATTATCTTCTATCTTAATTCCTGTTCTTTTTCTTATTCTCTCACAGTACCTCAGTTCTTTTCAAGAAAAGCATATTAATTTCTAACCTGACAACTAAATACTTCATTATCTGTTTATATTTCTGAGATGAGGTATTATGTACACTATTTACATTATTTGGACTATCGTTCTCATCTTTGTTGCTATATTTATCACAACATTCCAGCCATTGTACACTCCAGCCTTCTTCAAGTGATTGGAATGTCTAACTGAACCCTTTATTTCGCTTGCTGGGGTAGACTGTTCTAGTTCCATGTGCCATATCTAATGGATGTCTGTAGTAGTGAAAAAAAAAAGAAAAGAAAACTGTCAACTTAAAGTGGCAACAAATGTCTGCAATAGATTTCTTTCGTCTCTCAACCGCAACACATGTAGCCAAATCACAGTTAAAACGATAGTCCGACGTAACAGTCCAACAACCAACGTAGAAACGACAAAATGGGGTTATACATTCAACCTTCACTTCTCACCAGCAAAGACGCGTCTGTCTCTCCAAAAAAAAACGGCTCACTTTATACAGCCGAGACCCGACTATAATTTACATACGAATCACTAGACAACAAGATTTCGCGTTAGTCGTCCGAGACCACCTGTCATAAAACATGGGTGCCGCCATTTTGATTCTTTCCTCATTCGTCCAGTATTTCATTTTTCCAGGAACTGTTGCTACATTTGCGTAAGCGTCCACTATTCTGCTTACATATTACGCATGCCACTCGGCTCTTAGGTCCGCTACAATGTCAGTTATTATTTCCCCTCTTCAAGTTCTCCACTGCCTTAACCAGGTATTGGGTCCTATCACAGGATCTAACCAACACCTTTATCCACTGTGCCATGTTTCCTTAAGGACATTTGTATATGAATTTCTGGGAGATGTTGACTTTCTGTACACAAACACTTCGAAATGGGATCACACATATATCGACAGGATGAAGGCTTAGCAATGGACTCGCCATTATCACCAGCAATGGCAAATATATACATGGAATACTTTAAGGAAATGGCATTAGAATCTACATGGTTAAGATATGTAGATGACACCTTCATACTCTGGACACACCAGGGAGATGTCCAGGTTCTACTGGACCATGTGAACTCGATAAGACATTCGATACAGTTCACGATGGAGAAAGAGAGTAACAACACACTCCCATTCCTGGATGTTTTAATATCTCGAACAGACATAGGTTCAAGACATCCATATACTGCAAACCAACATTCACCGGACAGTACCTCAATTTCAAATCCCACCATCCATACAGCGTAAAGAAAGGGATCGTCCGCTGCTTACAACACCGAGCAAAAGTCATAAGTCGCAACCCAGACACATTAGATAAAGAATTGGTCAGTATAAGCAGTACCCTACAACATAACAACCTAACCCTGAGTACATGGCAGCAGCCCCAATAAACTGGGATAGGCAAGTACAAGAGGAGGACAATGACACTCGGAAAACAGTCTGCCTGCCTTATGTGAAGGGGTTATCAAAGAATATACAAAGGATCTGCGGTCCATATAACATCAGGACAACTTTCATAAGCTGGACGACACTGCAGATACCTCTCCCAAGTAAGACCTCCCTCCCATAGAGGAGAACATGACTAAAGACTGTGTGTATGGCATCCCATGCAGCTGCAGAAAGAAATATAAAAGGGAGACAGGCTGACCCCTTAAGGTAAGGCTTCAAGAACACCAAAAAGCTGTAACACAAGGGGAAGTGGAAAAATCATGCGTGGCTGACCACATATGGAGAGAAAAGGGAGATCACTGCTCTCTGTAGGATCAGGTAGAAATCATAGACAAAGAACATCATTGGAAAATTTGTAAACTTAAGGAATCAGCACATATGCTAGGCCACAAAAATCTCCTGAGCTGACCAAGCATAGAAATGAATACAATATGGGAACCAGTAATAAGGAGTGCCAGAGAAAAGCAATAATAACAATGAAAATTGGTAAAAAACATGCAATGATAACAGCAAAAATTGCAATATGAGCACTGGTAAAAATGGTTGCTGAAGACATTAAATTTATAAGTCCCAGAAATTCATACACAGGTGTCATTAAGGACACATGTCACAGTGGATAAAGGCGTTGATTAGATCCCATGACAGGACCCAAAGAGTTATGAGTTGAATACCTTGCATGTATCTAACATTCCCTTTAACATAATAGTGGAAGGGTTCTAAACTATACCTCATATGGAAGTGATAAAAGGATCCAGCTTATCAGACTAATTACTAAATCCATCATTAATTTCAATGAATTAAAATCGGATTAACACTAACCAAAACTAGCTTTCAAAAAGCAATAAAACTCATTATCTAAAAATTAATTCAATATCTTTTTAAATATATGAATCACTTTGAAATTTGCTTCAAAACAGTTTATCAGCTTAGCTTCAACTTTGAAGCACTTAAGGAAAAAAAGTTAAAATGCATTTATAGTTTAAACAGAATAAAAAAAAAATGTCAACTGTCTTTTTTAATATTCTAATATTACTTGGTATACATTCTAAGGGAGGCACAGTGAAGTAATGGATAGCAGCTCGGATAGAGGAATTGGAGAGCAGAATTTGAATTCCAGTCAAATCCATTACATTCACTTACGTGCTAATACCCTTGGGAAAAGTATGAATCCTCTTCTTCACACCCCAGCTATGGGTAAGTAGCAGGACGGACCAGGTTCTATATCCTTGGATGGCAACTGGTCTACTGCAGAAAGAAATGGCAACCTACTGCAGGAAAAAATCTGCCTTGTCAGTCATGTATCGAAAGATACATGATCACCTAAGTGTGTATCACTCATGGCACATAACTGACAGATACATTCTAATCAAATGTAATTTAATTAGAGCACTTTGAGCAGCAAGGGAGATACTTCTGGCCAAGTGTGCAGGGTTCTCTATTGCACAAAGATGTCCACCAAAATCAAATTCACACAAATGGACTCTTTGATTCACAGCCATCTCTGCCACCAGAGGAGAGACAAGGAATAGAGAGAGAGGATGATGATTCCAATGCTTAGAATTGAACGGGTGCTTTACCAGTACCAATTAGAGTAGCCACTAATGAATCTAGATATACACCTCTTTTTATTAGGCTAAAAAAAATAATGAAGAAATTAAAATTCATTTTCTATGTCCCCTGTCCCTTCAGGATTTGGGCAATCATAGCTTTCCACAACTTCCTATCCTTTGTAACTCTTAGTAAGGTTTGTCTTTGTTATCTCTCTCAATCCATGTTCTGCCATCCAATTACACAAGATTGTTAGGTAGGTTATTCTCTGCTTTCCTGTCTCTCTTGCCTTCAATGTCCTGTGAATGTCAAATTCTCCAAGCCCTCTTTCTGCATTATGTGTCCTAGAAAGTTCAAATGCCTCTTTCTGATTCAAAGTACAAGTGTTTTTTTTTGTGTCCATTTTCCCTAATATTTATTCATTGCTTACATATTCCTTCTACAGTAATCTCAACATCCTTTTGTTGAACCACATTTCTGTTCACTCAAGTCTTTTCTTCATCTGTGAGGAGATTGCCCAACAGTCTCTACCATAAAGGAGTACCAATATTACACAACAACCCAGCACTTTTCTGTTTCTAACAAAATTTTCCTGTTTCTTAATATTTTGCTTAGCTTTTGGAAGCCTTCTTTTGCTGTTCCAGTGCATCTTAAGATTTCAGTATTACATTTTCCATTCTCTGCTGCAATTCTTCCCAGCTTAAAACAGCAAACTACATATTGTTCAGAAAAGAATAATGACCAAAGCCAAAGAAGTAAAACTCACTGATTGATTCAACTGTTTAGAGAAAGATACAGCTAATTCAAAAGAAGTTCTTTTGAGGTATCATATGCATCCATAGATGTAGTAGGTTTTAAGTTTATTGCAAATCCAAAAGAATTAACAAACCAACACGTGCTTATGAAACTAATACATAAATGTTCTCATTAATTAAAAAGATAAATTCAACTAACCTGATACACTCGGGTCTTCAATCCATGGAAAGCATCCCATAAAGTAACAGTTCCTTCATAATCAGAACTTGCCAACATATTCTTATGGTAGGAACTCCACGTCACACAGCTACAGTAAAGAAAAGTGTCAGTGTAAAAAAGAAATTCAGTCAATTGAAGAAGATACACTAAAATGTGTATATGAATTTCTGATACTTAGAAAAATGTTTTAGCCAAAAGTCACTTTCAACATATTAAATGATATTCTTAGAGGAAGACAAAATGTAAGATTGCTAAACTTTCTAATTTAAACATAAAATGCACTAATAATATTTTTTAAAAGTATAATAATCATTCTGCTAATGGCTGAGTGATAAATTTGCAAAGTCTCTTAAATTGGGAAAAAGAAACATTTATTCATAATCAGCATTAAATTAAAAACTATTCCAAACAAAATATGGAAATATTTTCAAAATTAAATTCAGAGTTGTTATTGCTTGCAGGAAAATAAGGTTGTATCAAGAGGAATCCGATTGCTATTTGGCTAAAAAAAACAAAAAAAAAAAAACAAACAAAACATATTTTTCCTAAGCAAATGAATAGTGTAATCACTACAGTATTTAAATTTGACTTGCTAAATCTTTAATGTGGGTGTACAGAGTAAAATTTAATTCAGTAAAAATGACCCAATATCAAAGGAGTATACCTGATTTTTGAGTTGCAAACCATTTCATGAACAGGATAGTGTATATCAACTACATCATTTATGACAGCATCATACTCAAATACCTGCAAGGGAGAATATAGGATAGGTAAATATTTACAGCTTCATAGTGAAAGTGTTGGACAATGACTACAACAAGGATGTGTTGAAAAGTTCTTTGCCTGGCACAATTTCCAAAAAGAGACCAAACATTAGATGGGGGGGGGGGGGGCTTAGAACTTTCAGCACACTCATAAATTGAGAAATGTTTGTCTGCCCATTTTACTAGTTAATAGGTGAACACTGAATGGTAAAACATATTTTTCTAACTCTAGTGTTCAATAAAAACAGGTAATTTATTTTTGTGTACAGTAGTAAAAACCTGTTCCTATATATATATATATATATATATGAAAGAAAATATTTTCAAAAATGGTAAAACAAATGAGTTTAAAAAAAAAAAAAAATAGCCAACAAATTAAATTGCTAATAAATCACAAATATAATTTGAATGTAGTTAATTGTTGAATAATCATTACCTTTATTTTTTTGGTAACCCCTGCTATGGCAAAATAATCACAGTCTCTGTCAAATTCAATACTGTAAAATAAAGGATTTTTGTTTTAAATTATCAAACTCTTATTAAAATCGTTAATTTTATCACAGCTGGAAGGAACAACACGCATGTTAAGAATCGCAAGAAATGAGTAACAAGTAATAGATAAAAATCTTTTTAAAAAAACATGAAAATTACATACCTTGATACTATACTTGACCCATTATATATATCACTGGCATAGCTGAGAGTGGCCAAGGGGCGAAAAGAGCTAAACCTGGTAAACTTGTAAAGACTTTCCATGAAATTTTCAAGCTCATCTTTCCCAGATGAAACTAAAAAGAAAAAAAAATAATCCAATAAAAAAAATAAAAAGAGCAGCAACTGATGTCAAACTAAAATTGTGAACTGGCATACAGATTGTTATTTTTATTATACATTTTTTCTACATACCACATGTGAAAGTACAGGTGATACCCTACCCGAATCAACTGCCAACCAGGAGGTAACACAGTTTCGGTAGCTAAGGCAGTACTGCCAACCCCAGTGCCACCAGCAACTTTTGCCACCAGACAGCATTGTTTTACGGTGTAGACATGTCAGTATCTGCAATTTTTATGCAACTGCAAGTCATACTTTCCAAAAAGTGTTTGCTTTTGATCATTAAACAAAACAATGCACTTGTAGTGACCATTATCAATGATGTATAATGGAAGGTAAACAGATGTGTTTCATGTCGGAAGTAGCATTGTGTTGTGAGCATGGATTTATTTTGGACCGGGGACAATTTAAATCAAATAGAAAATAAATAAATAAAAAGCAATACTTTCTAATGTTTTTGTGAAACAATTATCAAAAATATATTTCATAATAGTCAAAATAAAAGAGAGTGTTGAGAAGTTTTTGACCCAGCCTGACCCCACTTCCCAAAATTTAATCCAATGACAAAAGGGCTTCAAAGTTGGGCCCAAAACTGTGGTACCAACATATACATAAAACATTTAACAAATACAAAAATACTATATTATAAATTATGAAAACAATTACAAATACTAGAACCCTTAAAACAACTTAGAATTAATAAAATGTCATTTAAAAAATATTAAATATAAAAAGAAAAAATATATTTAAAACTATAAACACAAATTATATGCTTTTCTATTTGGACCAGCATACTCATCTTGGTTGTGATATTCACAAGGTTTTAGCCATTGTATCCTTCAATTCTCTTTAAGTGTATCTTCATATTCTGCAACCTTCTTTCTTTTTTAGTATTTATCCAATCCTCAACGGTAGATTGTTTTCATTCTGCTTTCTATGCTTAGGGGAGATAACTAATATTTCACCAGTCTTATTCAACTTTGGTGTCACTTTACATTCTCCCCAACCACCATTGAATCACAGTATGTGACTTTCCAACACGTAAATCCCTAGGTCTGGTAGTGCTGAAAAATCACATATCCTTGCTCACTGGAAGAAATGAACAAGTTACATAAAAATAAACAAGTTTAGTGATTATTAACCGATAGGAGTTGTCTCCCATAAGCATGGAAAGCAGAACAAAAACGAACTAGCCTTCTGGATTGACTCAAAATTCCAAGGTTACCAAGTACAACAACAGACACCTGAAGAATGACAAAGGGTACAATAACCAAAACATTGTGAATATAACAATCAAGATGAGCATGCTGATCTAAATAGCAAAGTGCATAATGGTAATTTCTCATCTCAAAAACTAACAAAAATGAACACCTAGTTGAAATAAATCATGGTAAAAATTTTAACCCACGATAGATAAATAAATAAAAAAAAAAAAAATTAAAAAAAGAAGCAAACTCACCAGTGTTGGAATCTGTCTGCCTAAATGAAAAATAACATTGTTCAAGGTCTTCAAAATGTTGGCTAACTTTTTTCCTCCGCGAAGCCATTGTCGTCTGTAAATAATGTTTTTCTATCTGTAATTGCATTAAAGAAAATGCTTATAAAAAAAAAAAAAAAAAAAAAAAAAAAACTAACACGTATACAAACTTACACCAAATAGTAATAATAACTATGGCGACACATTAACATTGTGCAAAATTTCCTGTTGCCTGCTCTATTGTTAATTAGCAGAATCCAATTGATGCCACAATGAAAGCAGATTCTTCACCATAATCTAATATATGCAAAAGCTTTAATTCCCAAAGAGGATGGAATTAATACTTAAAATTAAACAATGATCAATCAATCCAAATAGAAACTTTGGGTGCCTACCATAGCATTATGATTAGCAAGCTCATCTCTCAGGCCACTTCACTAATGTAGTGAATTTCATCCTTACAAAGTTCCCCACTACTATGACTGTACTAAAGTATGCATAATAAATAACTTTATGTGACTGTTCTTATGAAGTCAATATAATTTATGGAACTACAAGGAAATGTACTTACAATAAAAATGAGACAACTGAAATTTTTGAGACACATAATAAAAATAGAGGGCTTGGAGAATTTAATACTGAAAGGACATACTGAAAGCAAGAGATGAAATGGGGGGGGGGCAATAAGTTTGTAGGAATAAATTATAAAGAGGCAAAGATTATTTAGAGCCAAAGTAAAAAAAAAAAGAAAGGAAATGGCAAAAAAAAAAAAAAAAAAATACAATATTATTTAATATAATTACATATAGAATTTTCTAATGACTTCAAATTTTACAATTTCAAATATTTGATCAATATTTATGAAAGGATTTGTCTTAAATGCTTGAAATAAGAAAATTAAATGGTTTAATGTTTAAAACGCCAAGATAATAATTTGATAAAGGAATAAGAATAGAAGAAAATTCTGGGCTAAAAATCGTGTTATTCTTCCTTCACTTTCTAGTTTGATGTCCATATAATTTGTTTGATGTCAAATTACGTATACCCATAATTATTCTACCAACCAATCTTTTCTCCCTAAAGTGGGCCTAAACAAAGATAGGCTCTATTCTCAAATCACTTGAGATATATCAGTAGGTGTGAATGCTTATGAACAGAGGGAGAGAGAGAGAGAGACAAACAATGGATTTGTTCCAGAAAAAAGATTTTACTTACATTTCTACTTCCATTAAAGCCCTCTTGGCTTCCAGAATCACTTGTGGATGGAATGGCACTTTCTAAACTGTTCTGTGCAGAGAAATGAAAAGAGAGAGAGAAAAAAAATAAAAATAAATAAAAGGAAAAGGAAGCAATACATACATGCATGCATAATTTTTTCTGCTTCAAACATTAATTTTAGTGGATACACATGTTTGAAATAGACACCCTGTTATTAAGCAGTGTAGATAATATTTACCAGCCTGTGCACTGCACACAAAAAAATTTAAAATGTGCTCTAAGGTATTTTAAGTTTTTGAATATACAGACCAGTAGATGGTATACACCGTTTAAAAAAAAGACATTTATTTCAAATACAGGTGCTCACAAAAAATGTTTGAAATAAAAAATGTATTAAAAATAAATTTATATATATATATATATATATATATATATATATATATATATATATATCTCATGGGCACATGGTGAAGTGTTTAGAACCTTTGCATTCTGACCATGAGACTCGGGTTAGAATCTCACCATGTGCCAGCACAAAGTCACAAGTCATCATGGCCAAGGGATTGAGCATGCTGGCCTTGTACAAATTGTTGATCATGGTCTGTCCCAGAAACTGTAACTAAGGTCTGCTCAGCATAGTTGCAATATAAACCATGGGTGGGCTGTGGGTGTAGAATAAACACAAATGCACCTGAGCAAGCATCTGCAATAGGAATAGGCTAACCACCCTAGTAGATGGGTATCCTCAAATACAAAGTTATATATGTAGATGTTCCTAAATAGAAATTACGCTCCATAAATTAATTTAAAAATAATAAAATAGACATTTGTTCCTCACCATTTGGCAAGTGTCAGGCAAAAAGTGGGGTGCATGTGTAGACAGACAATGTGGAATACAGATGCAATCCCCATAGTAGTATATGAATTATAATTATTTTGTATGAACAAGCCACATTATATTATACATGTGGGAACTCTTTAAACATTACATTTTTTCTTTTTAAAAAAATGCTATTATATGTAAGTAAAGAAAATGCTGTTATTTGATGGTTAAAAAATAAATAAAATAAAATGCAAAGTGCTTACTGGACAGCCCGGATGTTTCTGGATATCAGCAATTGCATCCTGCAGAAAGAAGATTATCAATCATTTTGTACATCAAAACTAAAGCAGGAGGGAGGTCAATAATACATAGTAATATATTTAAATAATTTCACATAGACAATATCAATATGTAAAGATGAAATACCAGATTTTTATATAAAATATAAAGATTTCTCCTGACAAAAATAAATAGAATTCTTTTGTAATACTTATAGATCTGTTAGATATATGAAGATTAATGTCACTGCTACTGAGGGCCAATGTCTATAAAATGACCGATAGATGAGTGAGGTCAGTAGTGATCACCATTCAATTTGAAGTCAGGCATAAAGCTTGATGGAAAACAGGTTAAAAAAATGTTCAAATGACAAAAAATTGTTATAGTAAAAAGCAGAGTGATGCCCAGTCCATAACAAAAACAGTTCATTACAACCCCCTCCACATATAACTCTAGACAAAAGGAAACATACTATACATATCTCTCACATATGTACACAATATAAACAAGTAATTACTCAACTGAAATGTAATTTCAAGTTATTTTTTGCATACACTACTCAATATCCTGAGAATAGAGCCATATATGCTGTAAACTTAGGCTTTTAAGATCATACACAAATGTGACAAACATGTCACTAAAGGTTTCATGGTAAAAAAAAAAAAAAAAAAAAAAAAAAATCAAGCATGCAATATAAACCATCTGTGCTTCCTTCGACCCAGCCACCAAACACTTAGTCAATCCCTGTGTGCGAGTGAGAGAGAGATTCTAAATCAAACTTACAAGGCCAACAAATTTGTTTCTGCAAGCCAAATTTGAAAGTTTGGAGCACTAACCTCTACTCTTTTGCTATCTTCATCTATAATCCTCAAATCTTGTGTTAGCTGGTCAAGGGACTGAAAACAAAAAATAAATAAATGGTTCAATTTATTTTCATAAAAACTTTGCTTAAAACAAAATACTAATTTTTCAAACATTTATTAAAGTTGAAGGTTTTCATTAATGCAAAAGGAATTCTCTCACCAAAATAAAACACTTGAATACAATTCTATTCATTTTGTTAAAAGAGGAAAATTCTGTTAGTAAATTATTTCCTTTTTGTAGTAAAATGAGATTTATCAATTTGTGACAGGAATGATACTTACCTGTATGCTTTGTATTTAATTATATGAAATGAGATTAACAGCATTTAAAGAAAATACTATATTGTAAATGTGAAAACTTGAATCTTACTTCTTGCTTTTTTTGCCGTACTTGATTAAGAAAGTCTTTGAGTATAAGTAATTCAATTCGCTTGCCATCCTTAAAAAGAAAACAAACATAAGTAGAAACAAAAGACAAATCGCATGTAGATCGTACCTGCTCAAGAATTTCAAATGAACAAAGACAAGATATCAGATCATTGCAAGAGTTTGCATCAGATTTTTATTGTTAATATAAAAATGACCAACTTGAAACTCTTGTTTGCTTTGCTACTGATTTCGGGTGTTCTAGATTGAAATTTTGCATTGTTCAACTGCAAGTCAGACTTTGTTGAATGTTGATGTTTTGTCCACAAATGAAGATGTCGCCATATTATGCTCAATGAATTTTGGAAAAGTAGTAAGCATCAGAACAGTCACAAAAAAAACATTCCTAAGAGTTTGAAAATTAATATCTCATCTGCCTTTTCCCATTTGAAAAGACTTGGTTTCAAGAAAAGCTGCGAAATTGAAAAGGTATCATTTTCCAACACACAACACAAGACAACATGTTGCAGCAAACTTTCCACCATCCACTGTATTCTCCTGAGTTGGCTCCTTTGGACTTTAATCTGTTCCAGCCTCTGCAGAGCAATTTAAATGACAAAAAATTTGACTGTACATTACAACATTCTTACAAAAAAAAAAAAAAAAAAAAAAAAAGTTTCTATGAAAATAACAACAAGCTTGTAGAACAATAGGAGACAGTTAAAAACAATGGAGACTAAGCACTTGGCTTATGTTTTTTGTGAATATGTAAAATTTTATTTTTACTTTTCTAATCAGGCATAAACTTTTGCAATGATCAAATAATTGGTTTCTATTTAGCTTGAAAAGGATAAATTAATCATTAATGTGCAGCAGGAATTTACAAAATATATAAATAATATTACAAAAAAAAAAAAAAATTAAATAGTTTAAGAAATAAATAGGCAAGACATCTATGGATTTAAATAAAAGATAATACTCTTGCCTCTCAAATTTTTCAATTATTTAAAATTTAATTGAATCATGAGGCTAGGGGACTTTTTTTCTGAAGAAAGAAAAATAATAGAATTGATTTTGTTTTTTGTGGCTTAGCAACCTTTTGTAGGTTATTTCAAACATTTTGGACTGTAAAAAATTTTTTTAAGTGAATACTGCATTAGCAATGATTCTTCAAGATAAAAGTCCTGCTATTTAACCCATAGCTGGGGGGAGGGGATGCATTCATACATTTCCCAAGGGTATTTGTGTATAAGTGAATCTGACTGAAATTCAAATTCATCTCTCCAATTTTTCATTCCAACCCACTATTTATTGCACCATATACACACATCCATCAGGTAATAAAATATATTACTTGTACACAATTAAGATCAATGAGCATCCATTTTTCATAACATGCAATGTTGCTTGGAATTTTAACAAAGAGATTCAAATAAAGTACAGTGGGTGGTCTCTTTTCAAAATTTTGATAAGTGTATGCATTTGTTTCAGCAGAAAGTGTATGAGTAGACAAAGGAATCTTTTACAAAACCATACACTCAATGCCTTAGTCATTCATTGTAATGTGTGTGGACCTAATTTTGACTGAAAGAATATGGTTTTGATTAAGAGAAAATGATTCATTAATGTGAAAAGTGCCCTAATTTTGGATTCTTCTGCAGTAAAATTACATCCAGTATCATACAACATATCTCCCTTCCTCACAAAATTACTAATACAATGTACCATTTGCATTAGTCTGAAGTTCTTGTCCCAAATTTGTAACAATGAGATGCTTTGGTGTGACTGAAGGTTTGATTGCAACAGTTCAATGATCATGTGTGCAGTGGTTTGTACAAACTTAAAACATTTTAGTGACTAATTTTGTTACACTACCCCAGGACCCTTTTTTGCCCCACATTGTTGTAAACAATCCAGTTCATTGCCTGTGATAATTTTTTTAAATAAAAAAGAAAAGTTCATTTTTCTTGCATTTAAGCAAAGAATTGAAGATGAAAATGCAGCCCATTAAATTTTTCCCTGTTAAATTGTGAGTCACCTAAACATCATGATTCATGTATCCTAGCGTTTTCAAATGCCTTACAAGGCTTAATTCAGTCACATGTAAAGCAAAATCAAGTGTTCAAACTACAGTTGACAAACACTACAAACATTCCAATAGCCCCTTGCATCTTAGTGGCATTACAGCCTTGCTTGGGGTGAATTGATGGAAAAGAAAATATCCCTCTCAGTTACCTTACTTGATGAGTACATTACATGTATTCTCCAGTGAATCCCATTGTAATATCTTAAGTCAGCTGAGATGTTACAAGTGCCCATATCACTGAACAGACCAGTGGCAAGCAACTGAAGACTGCATGCACAGCACACAAGAAAGTGTTGTGGTCTACACTGGATATATATATATATATATTAAATTTTAAATGTATGTAGGGGAAATTGTTAGATATCAGAGACTGAGTGTTTATAGATGTAGTGTTGACATAGGAAATACAATGTATGGTGACAGTGTTGTTTTAACACATTCTCATATAGCAATTATTATATTTTTTATACACACATACAAACTTATAAGAAGTATTTGGTTTAATCATTAAAAAAAAGTTTATCATTGATAATAAAATTGTTGTAGACAGTTTATCATTTTTAAAGAAAATTGTATATAGATTGTTAAAATAAGTACTTACTGCCTCTAGTTGGAATTTTTTAAGTTTCAATATTTCTAAAAATTGATTCACATGAGCAAGGTCGAGATTTTCCTCTAATATGTCATGGATTCCTATAGGACAGTTTCCACCATTCTGATAAAAATATAAAAATAAATTTAAAAAAACAAAAAACATTGTTTCAATCACTGAAAAAGCATGAAACCAAAAAATATCAACTACAAAGACAAGTCAAATATTTTAAAAACTCACCTGTAGCCTCATTTGTTTTTCTTCTTGTTTAATCTTATACTTCAATATTAATTCATTTACTGCAATAAATTAGAAATAGAAACAAAATTAGACATTCTACATTTATACATATTTTTATTCATAAATAGTACTTTCTGTATTATGTTCAAATACCAAACCATTTTCCATTTAATTTTACCTTCAAAATCTTAAAACACTAGTTATTTTTCAATTTTAAGGTTTCAAAGTCAATGAGAATACTCCATCCAATTCATTGAAGACTTAAAATAATAGCTGAAAGCTTCTCCATACTGGAATGAATTGTACAAATAAATTTCTTACTAAATTTAGTAAACAATATTAGACCTTAAAAAAAAAAAAAAAAAAAATTTCTGATATACTTTAGAAAATGTTCAAGTTGCAAAGTTGCAGATGTTATGAAAACACCAGTAAGAGTTTGAGTTTGGGTGATGGATTTTATGATATACCAACTCTTGTTATACCCAAATCCAGAAGTGTCCATCAAGTAAATTAACCCTTTTCAAAGAGTCTTACACTCTGCATATTCTAGAGTTTGTCAACAAAGCAAACTAAAAGTGTAAGAAGCTATAGGTATACATTTCATTTAAAATAAAGAAAAAAGAAAAAAAGGCAAGCATTATTTCATATCATTAGTAAAAAATTTTAAGAGAAAATTCTTGTTTTTGATATAGCAAAAAAATTTATCTAGACTCTTATTAGTCCAGTAAATCAAGCTCAGTAACAGTGGATTTCTTGAAGGGTTATCTTTTCAGAATTCTAATCTAATAAACTAACATTAAAATACCCTATTAGTAATTTTAACTACTTTAAGTGAAACAATATTGAAAACAAGAACAGGAAATAGTGTCTGGAAATTACTAAAAAAATAAATAAATAAAAGAGTTTAGAGTTTTAATTATTTTTAGCAGTATTGACAATCCTGTTAATAAAAATAAAATGTTAGAACTAAATTTTGAAAGAAAGTAATGATCAAAGTTTAGTGGACTAATTTATCAGTTTATGTTGTGACATTTGTGGTTTATTTAATTTGATTAGGATAATGCATATAAAAGTTGGACACATTCTCCTACAAAATTTAAATACATGGATTTTTTTCACATAAAATATATCAATAAAGTCAAAATTAAAAGAAATTCCTGTTCTACATGAAAAGTTCTCAAAACATACATTAAAAAGGCAAAAATAAAACATACACTTTCAAGATCCAAAAATGTATATAAATTGTAACACAAAAAGAAAAAAAAATTACAATTTATTAGTGTAAACTCTGAGGTCACTAAAAATAATATCTTCACTTAATATGTGCAACATGTACTGGATGCTGGAAAGTTCTCAGTCAGGCTAACAAGTTACAAAAAGATTTGTTTGGTCATATTTTTGAAAATGGGTTGGACTGTGGTTCTTTCAGCTCCTGTCTCCCCATACAAACAATATACAAGCCAAGATGAGAGATACATATTAGTTACTTTTATTATTAAGTAATGTGCATGTTTAAAAGCAGTAAAGGATACTTTAGTTCAACATGAATTATAATAACTATGTACTTACACATCACATTTGGAAATATCTGTTCATCATTGTCAATGGAGGTATTACACCGAGGACATCTGCTGATTTGTTCAATGCAGGTTTTTATACATTTCCCACTGGAATTTCACAAGAAAACAAGTACCCAATTACCAAAGCAGTTGAAAAAATAAATATATTATCTATATTAATATTGCCATTTTACCTGTATTAAGAATTATTTACTTTTTAATAATATTATAGAAGCAACTTAATAAGAAGTTTAGATTACATAAAGTTTTATTTCTTTTTTTTCTGCTATCAATATTATTTTTTTGTTGAATGCTAAACTAACTGAAACTGGTACTGTTTAGTTTGGAACTGATAAACAATTGATAGGTTCCTATACCACATTCAGTTAAAAATGTTGGTCAATTTTAATAACTACCGCAATTCTATATTTGAATTTTCATAACCTACACAATGTAAATACAAAGTGAACTTGGAAAAGTTTCCAGACCACGATCACCTGGTAGAATCCAATTATGTGGGAACTGATGGACTGTTTAGCGACAATCCACTTAGTCTCTATCAAATTTTTTCCACATTTCCTGGCATTTGCTGGTGATTGGTCACCTTGAATGACCATTTTGAACTGACTTTCAGACACACATGTCAGTAAAAAAAAAAAAAAAGTTTGGCCAAAATAATGTTCACCTAACAAAGCATTTTGAGAATCTCAGTATGCAGATTTGACAAGCATCATAAAGATCACACATTACAAAATTGCATGTAATAATTGAACATCAATAAATAACATTTAGTGGCAGACTGACTCAGTAGGCTGGGTACTAATGAGTATTAGCTGCATGCACATTTCTGTTGATTGGTACAATCACAACTTATACAGTCCAGAAACTTTCCAATATCACTTCACATTATATATACAAGACATTTTCTTTCAAAATAATTTTATTCAATTTCATGATAGTATTTTTCTAATTTTATTTTAGCTGATATGAAAAAGAAAAATTGCGAGTGAGAATGTACAGATTTGTAGATATAGATAAATAAGTCTACAATGAAAAAAATAACTGAATCTGTGAAAATTAATTCACTTGACAAACATTGGTAAATTATTGTCAAATTTCTGGAAAAAAAATTTTTAAGAGATGAAAAAGATTACTTACCAAAATGTATGACCACATGGGGTCATGTATGCTTCATCAATAATATCAAAGCAAATGGGACTGAAAAATATAAAACATTTTCTTACCAAAACTAATTTCAGAAATAAAATATTTTAAACATCTGAAAAATAAACACATTAGCCTCCTTTTTCAAATGAATACAAAAGATTTCATGTGTTTTGTCTTTTTTTTAACACAAGTACCCTGACAGATGTTTACTATATGAAAATCTGCATCTGTGCCACATAATTGATAATGTATTAATACACTTTAAAATATTTTCTATCATTTAAAGGAGTGCTACCAAGAGATTCTTTTGTTTCAATAACAAGATGACTCCAAATCACTCACATTAAATTAATTTCTGAAAAGAACAAGTTTGTGCATGTTGTCTGAATCAAACAGCAGTTAATATGGAATTGGGGAAATGGATAAAGTAGAAACCCAATTATTCAGGCCCAATAAGTAGCAAGTAGTAAAATTGTTTGCAACAATCTGTATAAACCTTAAGTGTGTACAAAAGATTCCCAGTTACTCTTATTGAAAAAAGGTCTGAATGCAGAGTAGTAAAGTTTATTTTTAATTTTAAAAAATGCTTGGAATTTTTGCACAAACCATATGTCCATAGAGGTTTTTCTTAAAAATTCACAATGGCACAAAACAAAAAAAAAAATCTTAATTATTCTCAGATCTCAGTTTTTGCTGAAATTAATGCATTTTTTTTAATTTATGAAGAAATAAACAAGAATATGAAAAATCATCTTAACTTATTGATCTGTCAATGGCAAATCAAGGAAATATTTTCATACAATTTGACTGTTTTCCAGGTATAGAGAGAAATATATATATCAGGACTTCTAAACAAGACACAATAGACTAGAGTTTTTAAAGACTTGAAATCAATTTACGTTTACATTTCACTGTGACTAAGACTGACCAATTTCCATTTTAGTGGTACTTTCCAAATATAATGAAATAAAAAAATCCAGATATATAAAACTGTGTGTTTAACTTTTCTACATTAGCAATAGTGTCATCTACATAATGACAGGCAATTCACTTATCTATATTTTGGACTCTTATGATGCATTTCTGTTTGAATTTCTAGCATGAGGAGTTATAATTATTTATACTATTTACACACGGATTATTGTCATCATCTTTGTTGTTATCACAATGTTTTGGCCTTTGTGCTTTCTGGTCTTCATCAGTATGTCAATCCAGTTAACCTGCAGGGAATTCTGAACTGAACCATTTATTAAATCTATAAGGGTAGGTGGTTCTTGCTCCACTGCCCATATCTTAGAATATTTCATCTAGTTCTTATTTTTTTTACTACTGCTCAGTTATTGCTTGCCACATTTCCACAGAGTCCAAATACACACAACTTGACCCAGGGATTGATCTCACAACTACTATGTCACCAAATCTATGAATCAACACTTTAATCCACTAGGCTATTAAGATGTAGAAGAAATAATATGACATGATGAGTCTTTTCTCAATTGGTTAGGACACACGCAGTCAAGCAGACTGTAAATGATTTCACTTGGGTTTGGTTTTACGAAATCCAACAGCAAAATTGAAATGTGAGGACTTTAATGCAAACACCTATTGTCTACAATTAGAGAGAAAAAAAAAGTAAATAAATGAAAAATTCCAAGATCACATGCTACTTGAGAATTCTGATCATAGGCTTATATCATCTGGTCACATTCTAGTCAGAATCTGTCCATGTAGAAGTGACAAGCTATCCATCAAGATGTAGAGCTGGAAGGAAGGGTGGTAGGAAAAAGTCTGGTGTCAAAGATGGATAGAGTGGTAGTCAGAGTTCCGCTAGTTGAAGGGAAAAAGCTGGTCAATTAGTCTGTCATGAGAGAAGATAAAAATAGCAGCAAAAATGTCCCAAGTGTCACCTACTTACTCCCACACCATGCCAGTTGAATTCATGAATAAAGAAGCCAATATATTGAAAACAGGATTCTTGTTTTCTTTTCTCACCATAGTGATATCTCATCTTTGGTTCCTTATGAAACATACACTTGGCCTTTCCAAGTTCTTGTTCAAATGGGAATTGGACACTACTTAAATAGTCTAGTCCACTTGTTTATAAAATTAAAAAAAGTGGGGTGAGGGATCTTTTCAGGGAATAATTAGCTTTCATCAGAATTACCTCAAGCCACAATATTTGTCTAAATCAAAAAATATTGATGTTTTATTGATTTAGAAGGGGATGTCTTGTTCATGATACAGTGTGAAATGGAAACCCAACTTTTTACTGTTATTGGACTAAGTTATTTACAAAATATAAAATGTCAAGTCTGAAAAATGCTTACATCATTGATATTTGCATTTTTTTATTTTTTAATTGTTTGAATTTGTTAAGTTTTTGGTGGTGAATTTTTTCTGAAGTACATGCACAAACATTGATTTATCTTAAAGAATAAACGGATATATATTTAATTATACAAATCTGTTCTTTATTTAAAAGAAATTGTAGTCAGTTTTTTGGTGCTCAGAATAAAGTTCCCTAATTCATTTCTTTCCTCTCAAACAGCATAGTATAAGTCAAAATAATCCAACATACATATCTCCTGTTTGCTACCACAGTCACAATGCTCTGTCGCCTCATCAAGCACTTTTTGTAGCTCGAGTGATAGGACAAATTTTCATAGGTGCAAAAAAGTCATGCAAGTACCATGATCGCAGGCCTTACACAGAGCGCTGCATTCCATTAATCCATGCTGTTTGGGGGCTAACTATCCCATCAACTTGCCCTTTACCAAATTTGCTGGTACATCAGCTATGCGGGGCCTTGACCCAGACACTGTCTCTCACTTGATACTTATTATTTACACTGTTACAAGACAGTAATGATGCATCTATCCCTTTCACACACTGTTCATACTGCTAAATTCCATTGTCTGGTGCAGTTGACAGTGTAGAGTCATCTTTCAGGATCACATTGTACCAATACACAGCTTCCTGAAGATAGCACCATATTCTGGTTGCAATTCTTTTAATGGTGCAGTGACATCACTCTGCTATGCCATTACTCTCTGGAACATAGGCACATCAGTATTGCACCCACACTACCCATCCGTCTACAAAGGCCCACAAGTCTCGGCCACAAAAGGTTGGGGCATTGTCCATCAATATCTAATCCAGTGGACCATGTTCACAGAATACTACCTGTAGATGTCATATGACAATCAATGCATCCAGCATGCCAGTAGACGCCAAACAGTGAAACATATTGGACCACAATCTGTGTGTATTAAGAAATGTGTCATTGTAGTGTGTGATGTCCATGCCTAACTGCCACTAATTGCTATCCACTTTTGCCAATGGACTGGGGCTACCATCTGACACGCCTTGCAATCTTGTATTGCCAACTGCCTTTGTAGTCAAGGGGGGAAACTCTTCAGACAAAGTAAGCTGTACACTAAACACCAGGATGTCCACTTTGATGGTGTATTGCACAGATCTGCCCAAGTGCCAATTGGTCCGTTAAAACAGCGCACGTGACCAGCAATGGGTTGGCCCCTTGTTTGATAATGTCAAGCCACCTTTTTGGCACTTGAGTTAGCCTATCTGCTAGATTCTGCTCTGATGCAATCAAGGTGATGTCTACAACCAAACTTTATTCATCAACTGTTTCTTGACAATGGCTTTCATAGTGAGAGGTGGCACATTGAGACTGAATCCTACACGCATCAAGCAGTACCTTTTTCCCTTTGATTATTACCATTTGAAACAACCACAGTGACTCATGGACACATATCTGGAGATACGGTCACATTAACACATTTCTGGTGCTGCTCCCAGAATATGGCAGCACATATGTCTGCGTCAGCAGTGAAGGCATCCACGTGGTGATTCAAGATTGGGCACGCCTCGACTTTGTTGGGCTGTGCAACAACTACCAAAGGGTTCAGAGTCGTTCCTGAGGGCATGGTATCAACCAGCCGCTAACAATCCATGTCTGCAACTCCTCTTCATATGCAGACCTGATCTTGTTAGATATTACATATTCTGGAACTGCATTCTGTAACTGTTCTGGTACTTTGTTCATGGCCCACTTCTACCTTGTAGCCCAGGCTTTCTCTTTCTGGCCAAAAGTAGCACAAAAGTTATTTTCTTCAATGGAGACTGCTGCACGTGATTTCTGCCAAGCTGTACATCTCCAGCTGGTGTTATCACAGTACCAACTAATGCATATATGGCATTGATGTCAATCAGCAGATCATAGCCAAGAAATTTTTCCTGCATAACCAGAATGCCAACTTCAGCATGGTTACCTTGCTCGGTGTGAACTGCAATAACTCCAACTCCACCGCATGCTTGGGACACAATGCTGTTATGTCTATGCACTGCCTCTTTCACGATTGACAGTGATGCACACTAAATATTGCCTGAGAACATCTGAGTGCCAAACACTGTGCACCATCTACTGGTAATAGTATGTTTAGTGTCTTACAGGGGACAAGGTTGGCAATGATATCTTATCTCTGGATCCATTTCCCTGAACAATTCTGCACCACATGTTCCAGCTTATTATAGCCATGACACCTCAAATGTGTGTTCGCCTCACACCACTTCAACTCTGGCACCCCCTTGCAAAGTGGTTTGGACCACCACATTTGTAATATATGGGGTTATCACAATTGCCAATGACGGAGGAATCACTTGGCATATGTCTTTCAGGTTGAGATACTGCTCCACTGTCCATTCTTGCTGTTGTTGCTAACACTGGTCCCGCTTCTTTGCGAATAGCTTGGGCCAAAACCTGGCCAGTCAACAGTTCATCCATTCTGGATATTGCTCACAAAAGCCGACTGACATCATCTGGCAATCCTGCTACAAAGGCACACACCAGCATCTGATCATTCATGGCCCTAAATGGCACAGAATTTTTCGTAAATCATTCAGGTAGATGTCAACCATCCATTCAAGGAGTAGTCAGCATCTAATAAATTGTTGATATGCCAGAAATGGGTCTGTTCCAAAGGCCATATAAAGTGCTTGTTTTATCTTGATGAAGTCAGTTTTTCTTCCTCTTTAAGCTGCTGGTACACAGTGTGAGGGCCAATACAGCCTTAAAGCAATAACTGTTGCTGGCTCTTTCAATTTGCATAGTCAACAAATGAGCTCTGCCTTCCCCACCCACCCAACAACAAATAGGTCAGAGGATGAAACATTGAACTCTGGTATCAACACGAATCAGTCCATGAGTGTTAAGTGCCAAAACCCAGGAGTGGCACCAGCAAGACGTTAATGTAGCCTTGCTTGATCTATGGAGAGTGTATCTCCAGATACGCATTTGTGAGTCGCTGTGGCCCTTTCTACCAGGGAATAAATCACTCTCACTTGTGTTACAGAAATTTTTTCATAAAATATTTTTTTAAAGTTTTCCATATATCGAACAACTTGTCCAGATAATGCTGTAAAAAGTCAGTGATTAATTTATACTATCGATATTATAAACAGGAACCCTATTTCTAAAAATGATTGATCAATATTTATTGATTCTGAATATTGATGCCTTGAGGAAAGTTTAATGAATGCCAAATAACAAAATATTTCCAAGTTTTTTTTTTTTTAGGAGTGGACCATTGTACTTAAATAGTAATGAAAGCTGAAACTCATCATGGGGTAAAACTGTCCAGTTGTAAAAAATCTATCCAACGGCCATAGTTGTATGCTTACAATAGTATTGTTATTTTAAACATTTGTTTTAAATTATATTTAGCTTGCAGATAAATGGGAAGTAAGTTTGCATTGTATTGTATTCATAAAATATCAAAACTGGACTATTGCCATCACTTTTTAATGTCACAGATAAACTATTGAAACAAAAGAAATATATATATCAATGGTACATTAGATACCATCACTCAATCAAATTTGAAATCACCATTAAACTAGTTTTATAGGTTTTTTCCACCCAAAGAATGCTGGATATGTGTCACAAGCTGAACTGAATTGTTGGAAGCTTTTTTTTCTTTTCTTTTTTTTACTCCTAATATTACTTCCCAATGGAATATTTTAAAACTTGTAATCGAACAATTTCATTTATCAAAACTGAAAAACTTGCTGTTTAGATAAAGGGAAAGCTGAATATTTTGTTTACTAATATAAATTTTGCCTTTCTTTTTTTTTTCTCAGTTATTAGTTATTTTTGCATACATTCAAAGAATATTTAATGAACTAGAATAAATTTATTTTTATTGTGATACTGACTGCTACACATGCAACATATTGAAAGCCATATTAATATGGTAACAAGTATATTTTTAGCATTTTCTGCAGGCTGTGTGCTGTATGACTAAAGCCATAACTATAACCATTTGAGACTTAATAGTAAACGTTTGCTACAAAATCATACCAGCCAAACTCTTTATAGAATTGTTAGAACTAAGAAAAAAATTAGAATAACGTGATACTTTTCCCTATGAAAATATTTGCCTACGACTGAGAAAGACATTAAAAAATGGATAATAATAAATAGCTGCAGATTTTCAATTAACTCTAATTTTCATTATTGACTATGAAGTTATTCTTTAACACACAATTAGTCTCTCATATGTGTGTATTAAATAAACACATGCACATTTATGATAATCATATTTCCTTTCAACTTGCTTGCATTTCATTCTGTAATACAGTGTGCAGCAGAAATAACTCCCATATAATGGTATGGCATCAATAGTAATGGGACTTCATCTAGCTAATGTCTTACCATTATGTAGGGGTATTTCTGCTACACTCTTTATATTAGTCTTTTAGTTACTTCCTTTAAATGCTGCCAACTGTTAAATTAAAAGAAATATAAAATCAAATGGGCAAAGTTCTCAGCAACTCATTACCTTATACTTTGATATTCCACTATACAACTAATTATTAAAAAGAAAAAAAAAAATTTCTTACCAAATGTAGTCATTATCTTTGTCTTCAAAAGATCCAGCTATTCCACTGAAAACCTGTGGGTGAGGCCTTTTTCTCCGTCGAGAATTTGAAGGACCAGTTGGTGAACTACTTGCACTATTGAGTCCGGACATACTGCTTCTGATTCAGGGGGTTTTGGCCCTCACCTGTATTGAAATTTTGAGAAAATGCTGAAAAATTATGGGTGTTTCTTGTTGGACTACTATCATCAGTAATTGATTATTAGTCACTAGTTAGTGTTTTCTAGTACTCTTACAATATATAAACAAAAACAGTAGCAGCTGTATATGACAACATGTGGTGTTTACACACAAAGGAATTTTTAGGTTGAAAATTAAGATATATATACAGATAAGCAGCAGAAAATAAAAAATAGTATTTAAATCAATGTGAGCCATAATACAAATAGAAATTATTTGAAGCCTGTCTGAAAGATGGGGACAATAATTTTTATAAAACTTACATGAAAAATAAATAATACCCACAAATACAAATGTTTCTAGGAATATCTTTAAAATCTGATTTTAAAAGGTTATTGGTAGCAGTTTCAACAAGCCAAAATCTTAATAATCCAAAAAAGAAAAATTAATTTAATTAATTAGCATCTCTAAACCATATAAGATTTTTTAATATTAAAAAAATAAATGTTACAAGTACATTGAGTATTTGTTTATTTTTGAACAGCTCATTTTTAATTTTTAGCCCAAAAGAAATCAAATTATCAAGAAGCAAAAAATTAAGAAAAATGATAAAGTTTAAGTTCCTTATATAAGGATGAAAAGATTCACTAATCTACTTCTACTAGGTCAATGATTGAAATCTATATTGGTTAAAAATAAAAAATATTACTACCAACTTTAATTGAATTTCAGAAAGTCTTATGAAAAAAGTGTAACGTCAAAAACAATGAAACAAAATTAAATATTAAAGAAAATCCTTTCACTGGTGATTGTGTAAATATTTTATTTTTTAGACTCATTTTCATTTATACCAGTTATTTAAAAAAGATTTTTCCTCGTTTGTAGAGTACACACTGTAGTAAGAAACTAGCATATTTGTTTTTTTAATCGATTCTTATCTTGGTTCCCTACAAAATATTATGCAAAATCTTTAAAATAAAGGAATGCGTCTTGCTCTTGACTCTTAGTTTTCTTAAAAAACATTTACATATTGTTTTACTTTTTCTTTTTAATAATGTAAATAAAAAAAAGCTTGTCGAGGCAACTTTTGAAGTCAGCAACAAAACTTGCTTAGATACAAAGTCCTTTACCTCTTCCTTGACTTTAAGTGAAAACTTCCTTTTCACTTTTTTTTAAGTCTAAAAAATTATAAAGTAAATGCAACAATAGAAACTAGTTAAGATTTTTAGGTGAAAAAGTATCTAACATACCTTAACCTTACCCTCTTTAAAAACGAATTTAAACTAAATCCAAGAATTAAAATTGTTTTAGTTATTCATTAGTCGTCACCACTGGGTTTCCAATGCAAATGTGGGAGGGTGAGATGACACGGTTAGAAATAAATCAGTAATTTTAATTAATTAATGATAATCATTAAAAAAAAAAACTATATAAAAAGCTAAAAATAGGCCAAGAAAAAGAAAAAGAAAAAAAGCAGCAAGCAAGTGAGACGGAAGATGTCATTGTCAGAAGTTGTACAAAAAAGATGTCAAGAGGGGAAAGAGAAAATACATAGCTTGGAATGTAAAATTTTACAGACTGCATATAAAAATTTTAAATCACAGAAGCGGTATTAAAAACAAAAAGAATTTTGTTTTGTGCATATAATTTTATTTTTTAACGAATTAAAAAAATTAAATGAGATGATCTCTTTTTTTTTTTTTTTTTTTTAAATTCCTTGGTTATTGTGAATAATCCTAGTAATGTTAATGTTATTGAATGAATTGGATGGAGACAAATTCCTTTAATTATTAAAGGAATTTAATTTATTTTAAATCAACGTTTGTTACAAGTGAAACAACGCTAGACATTTTATGTTGCAATAAGAATCTATTCGTTTATTTTTATTGAATAATTAAAACAAAAAAAAATCAAAATAACAGTGACCACTTCATTCAATATTGCAAAAAAATGTTCATTTCAAATAATTTATTTTTACATTATTTATTAGTTAATTACATTAGTTTAAAAGAAAATATTGACTTTTTTTTTGTCAGAAGAGTTGTTTCTGATAACAAATCAAGGATGGGCAACTATTTTTAATTATTTATTTATTTTATTCTTAGTTATAAGTTTCGTTAAAAAAAATATAAAATAAAAACTAAAAAAAATATCAAAACAAGTTCTTTCAAAACTTTTCCCCCATTTTTCCTCAAAAAGACAAAAAAAAAAAAAAATAGTGTTTTGATTTTTTAAATCAATCACGTAAAATTAACTTATTATTACACAAAAATTGGTAATAGATTTTCATCCCTCTGTCGCACATAATATATTAAATTAAAAGAATAGAATACAAAATTAAAAAAAAATATAGGTTTTTTGGGGGGTAAGGCATGCATAAGAGAAGATTAAAGAAGCATTAAGAAAACGTAGAAATAAAAAGTAAACGTTTTTGCTTAAAATTTACAATCTAATCAACAGTACATGGAGAAAAGTGCTAGACAAGGAAATATATATTTTTATTTCAAGTTAATGAAAAGCGTGAAGTTTGTTAAAAATACACTGGTCGTAGGAAGTGAAGTTGATGGAGAGAATTGTCAAGCAATGTAGATGAGTAAAGATTAAATCATTATTAAAGTAAACAGTTTCGTATCACCGTCTACATAAATTCTACAGACTACTGTCAGAACCAAACCAGATTATTTAAATAAATAACTCAAAAACAATTGACAACGTGGAGTTAAGATACACGCAGTTTACAATTATTTATGTGTGTGTGACAAAAAATTTACCCATGTGGTACAATGGTAAAAAAAACAACGAATTTAGATGAAATGTAATGTATTTGATCGAAACATATATAAAATATGAGAATGCATATTAAATCAGTTGGATATATAATAAATAAATTAAACACTTACAAGGTACTTTCTAGAAAGTGGAAGATAACTTCTCATTACTGGGCACAAAATAAATTTTTATAACTGAGTATCCATGAGATGTCCAAGTAAGCAAGCAAAAATACACTGCAGTTATTACTTTTTTTAATTTTATAAATGAAATTTAACATCTATAACTGCATATAAACAGATGACTTTTACTATCATATTTAAGCAAAAGATTAAAAAAAAGTCATGAAAACACTAGAGAGCAACATTATGTTGTATCGTATTTATGATGCAAGTTAATTTAAGAAGATGCAAAAGAAAGATGGTTTTTATGGACAATATTGACGAATATACAAAAAGGTATATATTTATCAATTTATGCAGACAATTACAAGTAAATACATAAATAAATATTGCAATCTCCTATTATTATGTTTAAAGAAAAATCAGTCACACTTACGGGATAGAAAACCCCAAAACAAAAAAAAAGGTTTGTTTCTTTTCAAAACGAAAAGAAAATGTTTTTTAAAAAAATTGCACGACTCAAGATATTATTCTAAAAATCAGATTATACATTTCAAATAGAAGAAAAATATTTACAAAAAGCAGAGTTAGTAATTCTGTTTTTTTTTTTCTTTTAAACGTTAAGATTGTGACTTTTTTTCTTCTTTTTCTTTTTTTGTTTTTTTTTTACCTGTGGAGGCCCCTGACGTGTGTGTGTGTACGTCAAATTGTCGTCGGGTAAGAATGGAACGCGAATCTCCCAATGGAAATTAAAAAATTTAAAAAAATAAAATAGAGGAAACTTAGATAGCGACGGACAAGAAATAATAGCGCTAACACTCAGAAAACAGCAGAAAAAGAGAAGATGGACCAAAAAAAAACATATTTGTTGAGCGGAAATCTGTTTACTAGATGACTCGCATTACGCATGCGTCAACTGCCAACGTGACCCAATGTCAAGGTCACGGTACTTACAAAGACCTGTTAAGCCTGCTGCTCCAAGATTACAGGAATATTTTTATTTTTTATTTATTTTTGTTTGAAACATAATAAAATTACAGGTTATTTCTATTATTATTAAAGATTAGATTGGGGTTTTTTTTTAAGTTAGTCATTGCTTTTTTATTTATATTCATTTGGTTTTAATATTAATTCTGGTATTTTTTAACAAAAAATTTAAAATCTGAGTGGGGGTTCTTATCTCTAAGGAAGTTTGAGGAATTGGCTTGATAAATACTTCCTTTTTTTCTTACTGCTGCTACTAGAATGTTTTCACATTTTTCTTCTTCCTCAATATCTTATATATATATATATATATATATATATATATATAATTTATTTTCTTCATTAATATCTTTTATATATATATATATAATTTATTTTCTTCATTAATATCTTATATATATATATATATATATATATATATATATATATGTATATATATATATATATATATATAGATAGATAGATAGATATATATATATGGGGGGAGAGAGATTGATAGATATAAAGGAGTGCTGAAATATTATTAACTTGACCCACTTCCCCAAATCTAACCTAATGACTAAACATCAGATTTTATTTTAAAATTTCTTATTAGTTGAGTTAAGAATATTTCAGTATCTATTTGTTTCAGTTTTATATATATGAGTGTGTGTGTATGTGTTTAGGTACATAAAAAAATTGAATATTTATTATTTATAACTTAATATGGTAAATATATAGCTTGCAATAAAATCTCCTTCCTTAACAATTCATTTAATTTAGTGGATAATATTAAAAATATAGATAAAATATTATACAGCTAAAATTTCCGATTGAAAAGTGACTTGCCAAAACTTTTGAGTAATGTAATGAGTCCTTTTGATAACCGTTGGTCATTATCAAGGTAAAAAGATAACCAATGCAGCATTTATGCTGTTAATAGTCCAGGAGATTAAAGTGAACATGGATTCATATGCTGTGGTGGTTAAAATAGATTTTAAAATCACATGACTACTGGCTTCCTCTTGCATCTACCATTTTTTTCTTGAAAATGATCTGCAGTGGTCAAAACCACTTAGAACATTACATACTTTTGGCAACTTTTTTTTACATGTTTCCACTAAATATTAAACAACTTATCTGAGAAACTCACCAAAAGGCTTAACATTCCATATATGATTTATTTATTAATACACACACACACACATACACACACACACACACACACACATATAGTTTTAGGGTATGCTATATCCATGGCTTGAAGTGCTCAATATTTGGGATAGAGCATATGTGAATATAAAATTGGACAGTGAGGTCAACACCATATATGAAACAGACTATCACCACTGGGTGTTGATCTCAATGTCCACATTTATGTGTGTGTGTGTGTGTGTCTTGTGAGACTCATTTTATCTTTTAAAACTTCATTGGATGAAAGTGATGTATATTTTGATGTAACTACCCATGGACATGAAGGATAGGGGCTCCTGAAATTTTTTACTTTTAGTTTTTTTTGGGTTTTTTTTTAATAATATGTGTTTCAGTATATAGTCTAGCCAATTTCATTTGGTTTCTTTTTCTTTTTGTTTATATTTTTATCACTTTTCTTATTAAGTATTCTACATTGTGATAATAAAAGATCTGCCAAGAAAGGTGAAACGTTGTAAGAACCTGGACACAAATTTTAAATAATATTTTTTAGTCACTGCACACATTTTTTTAAAATCATTTCGGACTAGTTGCTTAGATATCTCATGCGAAAATTCTTTGTCTTTGGTCTTCTTACTCTGGTAGTGAATTGGATAGCAATTTAAAATAGTTTGTAGATAGTGAAAATAATGATTGTCATGGAGTGGCTGATGGAATATCTTACAAGTGTTTTCACCTGATACACAGTTAAATTATTATTATAACATTATATGGAATAATTCCTAAGTTTGCTGCTAGTAAAGTTGGTTCGCTATGTCGTGCTAGACAATTTTTCTCACCAGAATCTCTT
>OZ038506.1:36377914-36397914 GCA_964036315.1 Acanthosepion esculentum
TTTTGTTCATTCCAAAGACACAAATAAGGCCTTTGTGTCAATATGAGATTGTAGTGTTTATGAAGAAAAATTTTAAAACTCTATATAAATTAAGATTTCATAAAACACATCCTTTTGATAGCGTTACTAATTAAATAGATTCAAATTACAATGGACACATTATTAGAGCATATTTAGTTAATTAATCAGTTTTAGACAAGAGAAAAACTTTTTTAAATTATTTATATGATACAATATCTCTACTGAGTGGATACAAACTTAAAATAAAATTTAATTAACTTCTAATTTGAAGTGAAAGATAAAAATAACACAGCATTTAAAACAAATATCGAATTATAAATCTGCAAAGCTTTAGCTTTTAAGTGAGTATTATTATTAGAAATGTTATACTCTTGTAAAACATTTTAAAATTGAACCTGTACAAAATAAACCCTATTATCAACAAAATTATATACCCACATACATACCATTTTAAAACCATGCCCAAACTTTATTTTCTATCCAATAACAGACAATATTACAAACACACTAAAAAATCCCGCAATACAACACATACCGTTTAAATCAAAGTGTCTATTGTTTAGAAATTAACATCAAAATAGGGTTTTAATATTCTCTGATAGGTCAAATAGTTTCCTATTTGACCTATCAGAGAAAATTAAAACCCTATTTTTCTCAAGCCCACTTTCAGGAAAAACTTATTATAAAACCCCACAGATTTTAGTGAACAGAGATGTGACTGTCTACAAGCCATTTAAACACAAGAAAAGACATGGCTACATAACTTTTTCCTTCTCCTCAGTGTGTGCTGAAGGAAACATGTCAGTGACTTCAAATGAACCATTTCCAGCAACAACAACAACAACAAAGATGGTCAGGGAATCTTTGTTAATGATAAAAGTCTTTTCTAAACCACAGTTATTTTCTGTGAACCAACTACCCAAAGACCTTAATTCAGCTAAAGAGTATTTTTAATACTTTTTGATTCCTTTGAATTCCTATATATATATGTTTGTAAATACAAATGATTTATTTAACAGGCATACACAAGTTTTCTTTATTTTTATTTTATTATTGTTTGGAATTCAGATGCTCAGATTTTTTTAAAAAAAATGGACAACTGAATTTCCTACAAGCCAAATATTTTTCCATTAAATATTCATGCATATTTGGTGTGAGTTATAAATAAAAGGACAACCTATTAAGAAGTCAGACAGTCTGGAAGAGCCGATGTCTGACAACAGAACTCTGCTCCATGCCACACAAGCAGGAGAGCCCAGTTATGGCTGTCAGACAAATTCTTTAAGCACATCACCCCTTACATCTGACCACCTAACTTCCCAGACTACAACCCCCTTGATTATTATACATGGGGTGCAGTTGAGCGATAGACTAAGAAAACTCTCTGTAAACACTAAAGATGAACTGGCGGCAAGGATTATGGCAGTATTCACCAATTTAAATAAGGAGATCATCCAGAAGAGTTTGCAGGAGATTCCGAATTCGTCTAGTTGAAGCCAGTGGTGATTTTATTGACTAAATTTACTCTTTAGTATTTCAAGATATGTTTGTGTAATTTTGGTATATATATCTGTTAAAATGAAATGTCAGTGTTATTTTCATTTTTGTGTAATTCAGACGATAATTTATCCATCGTATCTTGTCACGCACATATATAAGTTTTAATGTATATCATCATATATATATATATATATATATATGAAGAAATATAATCTTAAGATGTGCTATATTTATGGAATAAAGTGCTCAATATCAGAGATAGAGCGTGTGTAAATATAAAAGTGAACATAGAAGTCAACACTTAGAGGCGACAGTCTGTTTCATGCTAGATGCAATCGTCAAGCCATAAAACTGAACATAGACGTCAACACTTAGATGCGACAGTCTGTTTCATGCTGTAGCTTGACAATTGCATCTAGCATGAAACAGACTGTCGCCTCTAAGTGTTGACTTCTATGTTCACTTTTATATATATATATATATATATATATATATATATATATATATATATATATATATATATATCGCATCCTGTCATGCACATATATAAGTTTTAATGTATATTATTGCCTTTTTTTTAATGCTATTCACCCAATACAAGGTGGAAGAATTAGGGTTACTGAATGATGTTATTGTATTAACATAAGAGGAGGTAAGAAGTGCGGATTATGAGGACATGTAAGAAAGATAACAGCTCACCCAAAACTTGAAAAGGTTAAGATTGTATCAGGGAAGCATCTTGTCAGTAATATGTTCCAAAAAATAGTGGTTCTTGGGAAGAAGCTGTAAAAATGAAACTTCCTTCTTACCAATAGAATACAAAGGGATTGGGGATGATTCATCCCATATTATGTAGGATGGGAAGTGTTGGTTTCAATCCTAGGAATGATCGCTAAAAACATCCCTTTCCCAAATTTATAGACAAATTGTACAGATCCATGCTAGGATTTCTTCCTAAACAATAAAATAAACTACTTCTCAGTCTCATCCACCATATTTTTGTTCTTTCTTGTCTTGAAGTCAAAATACAACACTCTCTTGACTGTATCTGTTGTGGAGTAGCTGAACACCCCCACAAGATGGACTGGTCTAAGACTAATCAGCACTCTCTTTTACGGAGATAGAGAGGAGTTAACAATTAACTGTTTATTACATTAGTCTGTGTTCTCAATCGTGTACCATATTATTCTCTGGAATAAACTACTTCTTATTTTCTATATGTGTGTCAACCTTTCCTATTTATGTCATAACAGTATCCCTTTTGTATGTGAACACCATTCTTACTTTGTGAACTGTTTGTCTTATTACTGTTGCTTTGCTTACTTTTGACTTGCATATATAGTGTTTGCTTAGTATTATTCTGCCCTGTTCTTTTGTTTTTCTTTTCTTATTGTTTAGTGAGAAATTTATCAATTCCATTTGATGAGCATTTTGCTGACTACACTTAACCATGACCAATTACTCCACAGGGAGTCTCGACTGTAAAGGTCTGAATTGGTAGAATTAATAAATGTAGCCTATCAGAATATTTTCCATGGAAATAGTGATAGAGTAGCGAAAGGTTTGTGACATTTCATCTGTGGGATAGGGGTTGTAGGTTAGAAAATAATTTCTCATCAATAAGAATGTGTAGACATTTTTGAGCTCTTATCAAAGCTGGAAAGTGATGATCGGACAACTTTACCTATTTTTAGTCTGATCTGACTCTTGTAAAGATAGAGGATGGCAGGAGGATTCTGATACTTTCTGGAGTAGTACAAGTTATATATATGATATCCAGGGTGATTGAAAAGTAACTGCCTATTTTATGTATGATGGACTCTTCATTCTAAGTATAATTTTTACAAGGTGGGAGAGTCCATCATACATAAAATAGGGAGTTATTTTTCAATCACCCTGTAGATAAAAATATATAAGTAGTTAGCTATCATTATCTTTGAGTATTTTGTTATATTGCAGGAATTTTTCCCAGTTGCATACACATGTATGTGTGCTTGGCAGTAAGAATGGAATGAACAAACACAAGGATTGAAATAACTGTTTAACAGCTTTTATTTGTGGTTGAAAAAGAGAATACAAAATAATGGTGTTTTGTGGGGGAAAAGTTGTGTTTCCTGGTTAACAAAATTATTCCCTCAAGTAGATGTTTTGCAGAAAGAGATTTCTCCACTTGCTCTCACAAGGAACAAGAAATCTGAGTGTTAAACTGTCAGGACTGGTACGAGTCTTCTGCAGCAAGGGTTTTGTGAGAAGTCCATTGGGTAGATTATTTACATTATTCGAACTATTGTCCTCATCTTTGTCGCCATATTTATTACAACGTTTCGGCTGTTGTACGCTCCGGCCTTCTTCAGGTGGTTGGAATGTTGAACTGAACCCTTTATTTCGCTCACTGGGGTAGACTGTTCTAGTTCCATGTGCCATGTTTAATGGATGTCAGTTATCAGTTATCTCCTGTTAATTTCCCTTTGAAAGTTCTCCACTGCCTTAACCGGGTATTGAACTCACACTCTTTGGGTCTTGTCACTGGATCTAACCAACACCTTTATCCACTGTGGCATGTGTCCTTGACAGTGGATAAAAGCGTTGGTTAGGTTCAGTGACAGGACCCATATGTGTGAGTTCAATACCCGGTTAAAGCAGTGGAGAACTTTCAGAGGGAAATTAACAGGAGATAACTGATAACTGACATCCATTAAACATGGCACGTGGAACTAGAACAGTCTACCCCAGTGAGCGAAATAAAGGGTTCAGTTCGACATTCCAACCACCTGAAGAAGGCCGGAGCATACAACAGCCGAAACGTTGTAATAAATATGGCGACAAAGATGAGGACAATAGTCCAAATGATGTAAATAATGTACATAATATCTCATCTCAGAAATATAGACAGATCCATTGGGTAGATATCGTGACGGGAAATTTCTCCGCTTGTTTCAACAAGGAATGAGAAATCTTGGGTCAGACTGTCAGAACAGGCTATGTGTCTTCTGCACCAAGGGTTGTGAGCAATCTTTCAAGCTGGACTTTGAAGGTAGCAGCAGCTGGAAAGGAAAAGTGGAAAAAGGGAATGAGCGTTTTTATGATTTCTAGGACTTCCAGTTGTACCCAGCTGATTACTTCCATTGCTGCTACTGATGATTTGAACAAAGTAAGGGAGCCCCCCATATGCCCCAATAGGTAACAAGTGAGATAGATGTTATAATTTTTGATTTGGTAGATGGCTCATTTTTGTTATTTGTTTATCTTCAGTTCTGTGATTTTTATGTTGAATCAATTCTCAAGAAGACGAGATTTTTTGATACCAAATGTAAGAGTTCTTGGATTGCAGAGGAAATATTTGTTGCAGATTACTCCCACAACGAAGAGAACAAATTGCAAGTTCAAACTCGAATATCAGGGGCAGAAATAAATGTCAAAATATTGATTCGCAAATACTATGTCACAAATCACAATGCATGTCACCAGTCAGAAAAATAATTCACTTACCAACAAATGCAGTAAACAAATACATGAATTTTGTCTTTTTTTCCCCAATTCAAGAACACCAGATGCCTTTTATCAATGAAGCTTATTTTTCATTTGTTGATACGTGGGAGAGGACACATAATATTAGTATCTTCGAAATATTTTTATGGTGACTCCTGTGACTGACTTGTTTCTATTTGAATATTCTGTCTTCTGCATATCATGTAGAATACTTACCCTTTATCTCGGTAAGTAACGTTCTTTTTCACCACTTTTTCCACTGTAGAACACACATGACAGGCTGTCGCTTGGTTGGACAAGGTAATTCGCCATTTTCTTCACAACACTAAGTTTAGATACTCTTTCCATGTTTATTGAACAGAGAGGTTTATCATTTGTTTACTGTGTGGGTTATCTCTATATAGCTTCGCAAAGTCTTGCCAAGAAGTCGTTAGATGGTACTGTCCAACAACTATAAAAATGGGACAGTTCCTGTTTTTGTCATCTTCTCTCTCTTTTCCACCCAGCATGCTGTAGTGATGACACCCACCAACATTGTCCTGGGCATGGGGACATCTTTCTGCTTAGTGACTGAACTTTCACACACACATGCATGCACACACACACACACACACACACACACACACACACACACACACACACACACACACACACACACAATTACTAACTTGTAATGTCTTCTTTTGTTTGCATGTATACTGTGTATTTCCTCTCTCTGGTTACTCAGTTATATAAAAACGAAAAAATATTAGATATTGCCTTGTTGAAATTCATTCCATTTCTTTACACCTATCATTTACATGCACAAAATATTGTTGACACTTCTTTTAGCCTAACTCGGAGAAGTGTCACAACACCTGTTTAAGATGTGCAGTTCCTTTCTTCCATGGCCTTAATGATCTTAACTGTTTTAACTTTTTTAACTGTTCCTTGACTCTGAGTTGTTGCATCCCAACTGGTAGTAAGGATCACAAACTCTTTGGTAGTGCTTAGAGAGGCTGCTCTGTCCAACAGTTGCATAATATCAGGATATTTGTTGTGTTATGACATGCATGGATAGGTTGACTTTTGGCAAATCAGTGTGTGTGTGTGTGCATATATATATATATATATATATATATATATATATATATATATATATATATATAAATATCTTGTTTATGCATTAACCAGATATTTATATATATATATATATACATATGGTTAATGCATAAACAAGATATTTTATTAACATCAGCACTCAATGTGTAATATCTTTTATATATATATATATATATATATATATATATATATATATATATATATATATATATATATATATATAATCTTATATATATATATATATATATATATATATATATATATATATATATATAATCTTATATATATATATATATATATATATATATATATATATATATAAGATATTGAGTGCTGATGTTAATAAAACATCTTGTTTAAGCATTAACCAGATATTTTTATTAAAATTTAAATTATGTAACAGTCAGTTTCTACTCAGCACCTGATCATTGTGTTGTGTTACTGGTGATGAAAAAATGTATATTTATTAATATATATATATATATATATATATATATATATATATATATATTGATGCATGTTTCATTAAATAAGATAGACAAGTGTTGGCTATTTAATTTATGCAAACTCTTTTCATATCATCTGATAAGCTTAATAACATTATCATTATATGAAGAAAGAAAATCACAATATTGATACATATTTTTTAATCCTATCTAAGCTTTTGGCTTACATAAGCCATTATCAAAGATGACAATTGCAGTACAATATATTAAGCAATACACGGACAAGACAGTGATGATAGTCTGTTTCTGTTTACATGGAAGATTTCCAAGCAACGACAAACTCGTGTCTATGTGAAATTGTTTTGAACCAATGAAAACCTTGCCTTCACAGAAATTAGCCAGTCAGTCGAGAAAAATAGTAGCAAGCCTAAGCAAAATTCTTTTTGATATAAAACGAGGAGAAAAAATTAAATTAATAAGAGAAGAGTGTCTGAAGTCATGTGAAAGGTTGTGTTTCTGTTCACCACATCCAGCATTGAGTTCCTTGCCAGTTGTTGGAATTTAATTTGAGAACAATATGTTACAAGTTCACATTCTCGCTATTTTTTCTATCCTCACTCCAACCTCTTTTTACTTTTAAAACCGGCTCCCAAAGCCTTGATTCTTAACAGAGATAAAAATATATTTTCTGACTAACGAGAGAGCTGGAAAATATAAAAAGGAATTCCACCACCATTATTCTTTCCATGATGTCATAAAGTCTGGGAGAAACCTCACAGCTTGTTCACTTCAACCTGTTTTCATTACTTTCAAAACCGGCTCCCATGGCCCTGATTCTTATCAAAGATAAGAATGTGTTTTCTGACCAATAGAGGGGCCAAGAAGTTTGTACAATGATTTTGGAGGGAAAAGTCCCCGATTCTTCTGAGCCTACCAAATCTCCATAAATTTGGAGAATCTTTGCCTATTTAGCAGTGAGAATTCAGCCCACCGTCTGTGAGGTTGATGATAGGGAGCTCCAGTCAACTTCAGAACCACTTTCAACCTAAGAAGGAATTCCTGCCGGGCTGGAGAGACAGACTGGTCAGCCCACTACTAAAAACCAATTGAAAGCTGCATCACTTCACCACTCCTTCTGTTGTGGCCACTGGACATCTGTCATTGACCTACAAACTCATTCAACTGCAAGATTCCTATATCTACCAACATTTTCCTACTCTACAAGAACTGTGAGTGTTTCTAAACCTTAACAAAATTCTACTCGCTTAAAGAACTTTTTAGGTGCTCAGAGAAATATTTTGAGCAAGCCTTTTTACTGTTATGAACATTTTCTCTTCCATTAAAGGACATTTTCTCTTCTCCCTTTGTTTCACTCTTAATTGTCTTTGCCCCTTTACCCTTTTTTTTCTGTATATGTAAATAAACACTTTCTTTTTTATTATTACACACCGAACAGGAGTTTCTTTATTCGTCTGAGCCTAAAAGAGAGAGTTTGTCCGCTCTAATCTTGCTGTTTTTTACTCACATTTTGTCACAATTTTTTAACCTCAATCCAATTTTTTAACCTAAACCCTTTGATGCGGGAAAGCTGGGACAAACTTTCCCCACATCTTGCTCATTTCAAAGAATTTTCCTTCAACAATCCAAGAAAGCTAAGTATTTCAAAGTATCTCTCTTTGTCTACTTTTGAACATATGCCAACCATATATCCCTTCAGTGAGCAACAAATTCTCTTACCTTTGTTTTAATTATTATTTTGTCAGATACTTTATCTGTTGTATGGACATTTCCTCTTCATGACAATTGATCAAAACTACAGACTTTAAAAATTTCTGATTCATTTTCCTGAAACAAGCTATTGACACAACTTCAAGTATGTAAATTCTTAAATAAATTCCTTATCTTGTTTTGTTAAAATTACTCATGTATTTCCTTGCCATTATTATCCTCCATTAATATTCTTGGCATGGGTAAATCAAATGTTCATTTTAAACCTTAAACCCCACGACACTATATATGAACTAGATGACAGGTAAACAATGACACTGTTTCCCCTTCATGGAATATGGGACATAGTAGATGAATCTGACCCATTTGAATCTGGAGTCCTAAACATAGCTTCTCCAGAAACAGAAGAATCTCCATATTATATGTAAAACCCATCCTTTTTGTTTCTTCTTACACTCTGCTCCCTGTATATTTTTCTCCGTGTGAGACGTGTATAAATATGTATATATAGTTTTGTGTATGTCTTAGGGGTTTAAATGTTTCTCTGAGAACCAGGCATGTTTATCATTCCTTTTCCTTTCAACCAGTCTGTTCTGTCCATGAACTACAGTGTTATTACATCATAGATATAATAATGCCCATAACAGAGTAAAATGCAAATGGGAAAATAAATCTTTCTTCTATAGGTCTCTCCCATTACATCATTTATCTAAAACAAATGATAATCAGAACAAGTTGGAAAAAAGAGCTATTAAAAGACGTGTCCTCAAAGAACTGAGCAAACCCTGTATATGTTAAAATTCCAGAGCACTATAACATATTATTATTGTTGTTGTTGAAATTTTGCTTTACACACAAAGATTTGAAGAAATAAATCTATATAGTAAATGTGAATATCAGTGTGTTACTGTGTCACACTTTTCATCTTTTCTCCTAGAGGTTGTAGCCCAACATATCATACTATTTTGGAATCAGGCCAACTCCATGAGCAAATTAAAAACATTCTGGGCTGGATTTGGACACGCAATCCTGAAATTTTGGATTCTTAAGTTTTCATTACTGCAATTGTTTTTAGTAATTTTTTCATGATTTTTTGCAACAAATTTTTTTGTACAAAAACAATTTTTATAACTTGGAAATAAATTTAGGAATAATCAAAATTAATTGTGAAATCCAATGAAAGTCAGCCATGAAACAAAAATAATTGTTTGTACGGAAAATAATGACCTACATTCATCAAATTGTCTTTGAATTAAGTGGTGGCAGAAGAATTATTGTTGAACTTTTAAAAGGAAAGCTTAAATATTAATGCAATACTTAAATGCAGTAATCAGTTTTTAATTCTTCTGTAGTTTATTGTCTATTGCATCTACTCCTCCCTACCTATTGTGATGAATGCCCAATCAAGAGCCCTCTGCAGTAGCTAGCTTAAATGGCTTCTAAGTTGGTAAGGCATACATGAACAAACAAGAAAATACAGTAGAACTCTCCAAATCTGAAAAAGTGTAATCTAGACTTCCTTGAATTTGGACTCATCTTCAGATCCAAACTTTCATACTGACATAAATATGAAGACTTTTCTTCCTCAAATCAGAATAGTACCCTCAATACCAAACATGTCAGATATATCGGGTTATCTCCTCTTCATTTCGTAACCCTTTCAACAGGGGTCTCTCTCTCCCAGGAGTATAAATACGGGCTGACCTTTCGCCTCTTTCTCTTTCCACGGCTCTTCCCACGGCTTCGCACACGTGCGGCCAAAACTGCCTCTCCGGGGGCCGGCAACCTCGCATGTGGTGCGAGGTACTGAAAAACTTTCTCTAACATATCCAATATGTGAACTCTAATACACAACCAGCGTTTCCCATGTTCAGGGAACACGCTAAAAACAAAATTCACCCGTACGGACATTTCAACTCAACACACACACAAACAACTTTCCATACAGACACTAACGTTTTATTCACGTTTTAAATGATGTATTTGTAATTCTTGTATCAATCTGTTTGTCATTAATATATAATTGTTTTGTACATATATATCTGTCTTGTTCGTTTTATTTTGCTTTCTTTGGACTCCATCATAGTCCAACATTCTCATGTAGCGGGACTGGCCAGCAGGAAGTCTTAGTCCAGAGATTTTATCCTCACATTAACCCGCCGGTCCCCTACAGATATTTGGTTTAGAGGAATTGTACTGTATATCCTTATTTTTGTCTTCCTTTACAGGTTGTAATTGTTTTTTGAATAATATATTTCATAAAGTTTTAAACATTTCATAAAGTGTCTAAGTTTTTCACAAATTACAATATTTGTTTAGCACAAATTTTTCATTACTCTATTGGTTTTCAATTATTTTTTATACATCTAATCTACACTTTAAATAAAAATTAATCAATGTTACAAACTACCTTTTATAACCTAAACTCTAAAACTTAATAAACACTTTAACCTTGCCACAGCAGCCTTTTCTTCCTCGAATCCCAAAAGTATTCTCAATACCAACCATCTCGGATGTTCGGTTTAGAGGAGTTATACTGAATCATTACTTTAATGCCACAAATATGTTTATATTTTAAACAAATAAATTAATTAATTAATTGATAAAAAGAAGCAATATATTTATAATAGAAAATTGTCCTAAAAGTTTAAAAATAATTATAGTATACAAAATAATACGTACAAAGATGTTGATAATAAGAGTTTGCTATCAAAGCGAGTCGTCTGCTTTCAAACCACCATTTTGGAGTGATTATTCAAAAAGCAGACGACACTAATTGTATACTCAATTGGTGTATTTTTTCTTTCTTTTTATTTTTTCCGCCATAAACTTAAAAATAGACTTAATCGCCGGAAACCCTTGCAAATATTATTTTCTTGTCTACTTAATTACCAAAGTGATTGAAATGTCCTCCTCAGAAATATAAAATTCATTTAAAACACTAAAAAACAACACAAATCAATTGCACTTACTTGAGTAAACTAAAAAAAAAAGTATTTTCTTCTTCGCACAGTGCATTTTTATTAAGAATTGAGTAAAATTTAAAAAAAAAAATTTTAAGAATAGTTTCTTATTGTCGACATACAATTAATTAAATGAGTTTTAAAGAAATTTTGGAAAAAAAAAAAGTGGGGAAAAAACAGATAACAATTATTCCTAATAACAAAAAATTATCTATTGTAATTATGTAATTCAGTAATAGTAACCGGACGTATTTATTTTTTTTATTATCATCAAAAATGAATAAGCCATTTTTAAATAGCTATTTATTTGTTGGTACATTTATATGGGAAGTGGGTTTGGTGGAGAACTTTTCCACAACCAGCTCCATGAACATGTTTTGTTTTTTTTTAACAAAAATAGTGAATTTAATTGTTTAAATTTAAAAAGAAAATACCTTTTTATCTTAAAAGAGGAAAACTATTTTGCAAACTAAAGAGCGCTTAATAAATAAACTTGTGAAAATTTCATATCCCAGATCATAAATGGAAAAATCCTAACTCGTTTCATCCTCAAAAGCTTCATCGGATTAAAGCAAAGCAAAAGTAATGTTACTTTATAGTCCGATAAAGAAAGTCATAGAACTTTTTGCATTTTAGCATTCAGTAACTTTTTTAATAACTAATAAACTCAATATCAAACATTGACAAAGGCTTCAGGAGTAGCCAAAAAATTTGTAATTTCCAAAAAATACTTTATTGTCAGTTAAAAATAAAAACAAAAAAATGTACGTATAAAGAATGTCTGTCATCACATTATGAGTTTAATTAACAGAATAAACTTATAATCGACTTAGATATCAAATTTTCATAAAATATTAAGTAAAGTCAAAGTAACTACAACTTTCTAAGCGGCCCCTATAAAAAGTTTTAATAATTTAAATTTAAATTTATTATTTTACATTAAGGGGAGAAAACTTTTTGGCACTACGGATTTCATAAGCGGTCCAGTTTTATCGCATGGCGGCAAAAACAGAAGAGACAGGTTTCGAGGTTTGTTTTACTTTTAATAAACAAAAATATTTCTCTTTAGTTTTTTTTTTTTTACTTAGTTGCATGTGTTGATTTTATATTGATATTCATTTTAATGGTGTTTGTCTAAGAGTGGATTCTTTTTTTTTTCTCTCTCGCTTACAGCAAACTTACTTGTGCATATTTCCAGAAAGAAAGTTAGTAGGAATAAAAATAAAATTAAAAATAACTTTGATTTATTAAATTGGAACGTTTTTCTCTAATCTTTGTTATCTGTAATCTCTATCAATTAAAAAGCAGAAAAACAAAATAATTAAGTTAATGTAAAAACCAGTTAAAGAAATTTAAATAACTTTTTTTTTCATAACTTTATCGTTAAAAAAGTTTGTTTACTTTTCTTTGGTTTTTCATATTCGTGCCTTTTGCTTTTTAAAAAATGGTTTTAAGTTATTCTGTTAAATTTTGTGAGATTTTATTAAATTTTTATTTTTCATTTTTTTGAGTTGAGGTTAAGTTTTAATGAAATACACATAAACATGAATAAAAAAACAACTTGGCCATAAACGTACTTGCAATTAAATCATAAAAAATAAAAAAAATGAACGTCCATGGTACCACACTTTTCGTTTTTCCTATTTATTTTCGTTATTAAAGAATTTTCAAGTGGTTTCTTGAATTAAGTAACACTAAACTTAAAAATAAAATTCTGTACCTCCGAAGAAAAGCAATACCTAATTTTAAATATAAAATATTTTTAAAAATGAAAAATCTTTCTTGAAGCTTTTTTTTAATTTTTTTTTTTTAATTTTAATATTTCCAATAAGCAAAATAATTCGCTAGGTTTGCCTATCGTCCTGTTCACACTCCTCCCCAGTCTTTTGAACTGGAGTAAAGGTTTCTGTTTATGATTGGGTTTCCGGTTTTTTCTAACGTCTCTGCTTGAACTTTTATTCACTAATTAATTAAATCTTGACCTCTTCAAGTCTAGAGTTAACTGTTTATCTTTCCATCATAGTCTCAAGAACTTCTCTTCTTGCCCTTTCTTATGCAGATACAACTCCACACAGTAAGCCTCTACCTTGAGTGGCCCTTAGGTCTTGTATTGAGTGAATATTAGTTAAAAAAAAATTCAAACTGAATTTAAATTGATTAGAATTAATTTTTTAATTGTTAAAATCATAAAAAAATCAGCCATGTAGGCAAATCTGTCAGCACTATGATTCTCTTTATTCAAAAAATGAAATACTTTTCTGAGACTGTGAAGATTAGCTGATTTAAAGTTTAATTAATCTGACTTGAAACAAATATTACTTTTAGTTTAAAATATCAAAAAAAAGCATGTTTTAACACAGAGGTAGGTGTTATTATGAAGTGGTGAAAACTCAAGAGACTTGTGTTTAGAAATTCTTTTTAGTTGAAACAATCACTAAATGAATATAACATGAACACCATTTTTATGTTTTAATTACTCAATAATCTTAAAAATCTAGGAAAATATCCTAAATGATTTAAGATTTTATTGAATTCTAGGTACTTTGACTGTATAGTCTTACTTACGAAGATGCTTGTTGAGGAAATGTTAGAAAATTACCAAAAAATTACTAGAGATACCACTGATTTTCTGATAATATTATGTATAAACATCTGTATTTACAGAAATCAGCACGTTTATACACACACAAAAAAATTAAGTAATTTTTATTACTTTTATGACCGCGCACATATTTTGACTTACCAAAAAGTTAATAATCATGTTTTAGATATTAGACAGAATCGTGCAGTTGTAGGTACAATGAGTTTGCTTGTAACTGTTAATATAAAAACAAAAACTAAAAAATTGATTGTTTTGTACATTTATTTAGTGAATCATATCAAATGTTAACATAAATTTGTTAACCATTAACATCATTTTTTGCATTTTTTTATGCTATCTTAAGATTAATTCATGATACTTTTTAAAATAATTATTTTCATTTTTTATATAAAATGTTGTATAATAAAAATGTAAACAAAACCAAAACTGAATTTGTCAACATTTAACCACAAATAACACAAATTCTGTTGATTTTTATGATCATAGTTCTTATGTGAATATTAATCAGCATTCAAAGAGCTTCTAAAGATATACATACAACTTGTCCATATTTGGAGATATGAAAATGTTAGCATTTAGTGGCAAATACCAAAATCTGCCATTTTGAAATTGACCCAACTCAGTAAAACCCTTGTAACTCAGGCCACAGTCAAAAGTCCACCATAAAATTTTGTACATATCTTGCCATAAGGCAGACAGATTTGTTATCAGATTTTAAAAAAATTAAAGATATGCTTTTTGAGAAAATAAACATTATGGTCCAGGCCAGATTATCTTATTTGGCTTTAAAAAAAAAATTAAAAAATCACCTTTTAGATCTATGCAAGTACTTTAAAATGGTATATAATTTAGCTTTGTAGGTAAAAAAAAAACCTTTCTCTTCAAATTAACAATATGTAAGGTCTTCTACTACAGAGAATATAGAGAAGATAAAAAAAACCCTTTAGAACCTGTATTATTTGAAGTCCTGTTTAAATGTGATTGGTGTCAGTTTGTTGTATGACAACATTGAGTAAGATTATGTCAACATTATATATAAAGTATTAATTGGTGACAGAACTTTAGCATGAGGAAATAGTTTATATGCCAATTGAAATTTAGTAGTGTGGCATCTGTCAGGTCTCAAGAAACCTTGGATCTATGCCCAAAGAGTTATGCCTCAGCAGCTGATGGCGGTGCAGCATCTGTTATGGCTGTATAGGCTAAAACGGGAGTGCCAGTCTCGTTTGCAATGAATGCATGTGAAGACGCTCTACACCCCCGCCCCATATCGCCTTGTTGCTTTCTTTTCATCAAGCACTCATCTCTCCGGTGGCAAGCCCTCAATGTAAATCACAACTCCAGCATGAGCAGTTGTTGGCAATGTCTTCCTACCTTTTGATATCTATGTTCATCATCCTCATGTCCTTTTTGCAGACATCTTTGAAGCGAAGATGAGGCTGCCCTCTTGCTGGTTAGTAGTACAGTGTAACCCGGATATAAGAGAGTTGTCGGGACCGGAGAAGAAGTCTCTTATATCCGGGTTTGGTCTATTTTGTTTAGGTAAGTATGGCTCTAATTTGGGACCAGAGAAACTCTCTCTTATATCCGGGTTACACTATAAAAGTAACAAAATACTGCAAGCATTCAAACTGCAGGATAGGTCCTGAAAACAAATTCATTTCATTATATTGCAGTTAGAAACCTGATAGTCACTTCTGATTTGATATCATCAAACTTTTGGTTGTTCCCTAAATTGAAATTAAATTCTTATCTGATGTTGAAGTTCCTAGTGAGTGTTCAAATGAACTACGCTCCTTAGTTCCACCAGTCCTAACCTTCACGGTTAAGACCCGCCATGCAACACACATTGTAGCAAACCACCCTCATTCCCGTCTTATCCCCCCCTAGTGAGATGTAAGTTCCACTCAAGCAGCTTCTTCCCACGAACTGCTGCCTTGTGTAACCATTCCCAAGAGGCTGCTTCCCAAGAGGCTGCTGCCTTGTGTAACCGATTCCCAAGAGGCTGCTGCCTTGTGTAACCGATTCCCAAGAGGCTGCTGCCTTGTGTAACCGATTCCCAAGAGGCTGCTGCCTTGTGTAACCGATTCCCAAGAGGCTGCTGCCTTGTGTAACCGATTCCCAAGAGGCTGCTGCCTTGTGTAACCGATTCCCAAGAGGCTGCTGCCTTGTGTAACCGATTCCCAAGAGGCTGCTGCCTTGTGTAACCGATTCCCAAGAGGCTGCTTCCCTGATCGCTGCAATCTTAATCTGTTCAAGTCTAGGGATAACCCTTATCTTCCACATATCCACATAAGCTATATAAGAGAAACCCGGATATAAGAGACTTATTCTCCGGTCCCGGCAACTCTCTTATATCCGGGTTACACTGTATATACATTAAATAACCTGCAAAGGGTTGATAAACTGTAAAAAATAGATCAATCAATTGATGCCTTCTAGAACAGTCTGTTACCAGCTGCTGCAGACATCCACAAATTGCCTCCAGTTCTCTGGATCAGTCTTCAAGTCTCAAAGTACAGAGCTTACAGCCACATTCAAACATGGTTCCAGTACAACCACCAAAGTTAAGCAATGTTGAGCCTGATCAGTACCTAGATTGGTGACTGCTTGGGAATACCAGATGCTGTAAGCTTGGATGTGTGAGTGGTGCAATAGATAAGGGCCTGGAATTGTTAATAGAGTTCCAATTTCTGTTGGGTTCATTATATTCACTTGTGTGCAAATACCCTTTGGAAAAGTATGAATCCACTTCTTCACTATGGATTTATTTGTAAGATTTGAAGGGTTGATAAACTGTAAAAAAAAAAATGATCCAATCATTAAAGGGCAGGGCAGCCTACTGGGGATTGTCCTGTGGCCAGCTCACTGTACAGAACATCTTTTGGTACATTCTTCATTTGACAAACATGACTCAATCGTTACAGTTGTCGCTAGCAGGGAAGATGTAAGCTTCAATTAAAACGGAAGTGTAGGGAATTTAATTATGCTTTGTTTTGTTAAGCAGACGATTTCTTAGTACTGTCAGTACTAAGAAATGATTTCTTAGTACTGATAGTACTAAGAAATGATTTCTTAGTACTGTCAGTACTAAGAAATCATTATACACTCTCATTATAACTAGTCTTGAACTGTTTTTTTTTTTTTTTTTAATCATTTCACTTCAAGCAAGGCAATAAAGCCACTAAATTAAGAAAACCGAAAATATCTATTGACATTGCATTTAAATTTTTGAAGTTAACTGGAAAGCAAGAAGCTAGAAGAGAGCCCCACAAATGAGAAGAAAATGTTAGCATAGTAGTTTCTGTAAAATGTCAAAAAATGTACTATATAGTATAATTTGTGATTGAATTTAGAACACCACAAATTCTATCAACATTTATTTAACAAGTTGAATACACCTGAAACATTAACCAATAAAAATCAAACAACACAAAAGTAAAAATACCAGAATTTCTTTTTTCTTTTTCTCCATATCTCATTCTCTGATGAAGCTTTAATAAAAGGGAAACATGTTTGATTGTTAAATGTTTCCTATTTGTTCTTTATTTCATCATTCTGTCAGATTTCAATCAATATTTGATCCCAACTCGTATATATCTGCAATAATTTATTTTATGAAAATTTTGTTTTTTTAATCTTCAAAAATTACACATTTACATCAAATGCTTTTAAAATCTTGACTGATATTGAGTATATTTAATATGATAAAAAATTTTTAAAAATTCCATTTCATTAAGATAGAATTAGACTAACAAAAATGAATAATTAAAATCTTGACTTAACTTTTTATACTAACCATTATAAGTAAAGGAACTCCATCTACTTGTTTCTGTGAGTCGCACATTCAAAGTCATACATGTGGCTTGTGATCTGCCACATTGTACTAAATTATTTTGAGGTAATATTTAAAAGCCAAATATTATGCTATTGTTTTTATTCCTTTTTCTTTTCCAGCTTTTAGCTCGTCTGGGCTCAAGGGTACCTTTGTTAGGAATAGCACCTCACCTATTTGAAGATGGACCACATCCTGGAGATATGTATGAATTCTTTGGTGAAGATGGCAGTGGAAAAACAGAAATACTTTTAAATTTGATTGTTACCTGCACTTTACCTGATGCCTGGAAATGTATTCCAATGAAGGGGGCTAAAGCCAAAGTCATACTCATTTCCACTGACTATAAGTTTTCAATTTTGCGTCTGGTTTTCATAATGGAGCAAAAAGTCAGAAAGATACTAATGGACTCGAATCCCAACGGTGACAGCTCTGACCCTGGAGAGACAACCCCTTCCTCCTCCACTTGCCAAAAGAAGAATCTGATAAATAGTGACAGTTTAGAAACAGAAGTGGAAACTCTTGTGCAAGAATGCTTGCAACGCCTACAAGTTGTCTATTGCAACAGTAGCCAGCAACTCTTCATCACGCTACGCTATCTTGAAAGTCAATTTGTTACCGACCCTGATTATTCACTGCTGATTATCGATCCGATCTCGACATTTTACTGGATTGACAAGTTTATAAGCAACGAGAATGCAAGCCAACAAGGTGCAAACATTCAGCGAGTAACTGAAATTTTGAAAAAGTTTGTCCAGAATTTCGGTATCATCACTATTGCAACCAAGTCTGGCATCTTCAAATCAAAGTTAACTTTTCCAGAAAGTAATTCTTCTGGTTCCATGCCATTTCTACGCAGAAAGCCTCATTTTCAGTATCTTGATAGTATTTGGGAGAATTTCATTACAAAGAGATTCATATTCTTGAAGGATCTCACCTCTGCATTGCCATCTTCAGGCCCACAGTTTATTATCCAACAACCAAAGGGAAGATCAGTAAAATTTATAATTACAGAAAATGGGGTAGAATTTTTATAATTACTCTTGATATAGGGGACTTACTAAAGTATAGCAAGCTGTTATCTTGCTTGTTTATTTAGTGACCTTCACTAACCCAGAAGCAACTATCTTTTCTTGACCCACTTAATGTTTTTCCTGACCACTATATTCTATTCAAGTAAAAATTTAAAAAAAGAAAAATATTTTTTTTTTTTTAAAAATCCGCTACCTAGAATTAAATCACAGACTGTATATTTATTGCTGTATCCTGTCAAGAGATGGTTGAACATGATTCTCCACAGCTTCCTATTGTTCATATCTTAGCAGTGTTTGTCTTTTTTACTATCTCTTCCTGTTCTGCCATTCACTTACATAAACTCATTAGATAGGTTACTCTTTGCTTTCCATTGTTCCTCTTGCCTTCAATATGGTGATTTTTCTAAGCAAAGCTTAAATGTGGCACAAGGCCGAAAGTATGGGGCACCCAGTGAGGATCAAACTCACTACTCAGTCCTAATATGTTCTAGCAGGACAAGCTTGCTAACCATTACACCACATTGAAGTGCCCTTAAAATGATTTTCTAAACATATCTTAGATTTGGCACAAGGCTGAAAGTATGAGGCACCCAGTGAGTATCGAACTCACTACTCAGTTGTAATTGTTCTAGCAAGACAAACTTGCTAACTATTACACTACATCAAGTTAACCCCCCCCTCTTCCCTTTGGTATGACCAGTTAAAGTAAAATTTTCCAAGGCTTCTTTTCTCATTATGTACTCAGAAACTTAAACTGAATTTTTAACTGTCCTTTTTCTTTCCATTTGTCTTAAAACTTCCTTGTTGCTTACATTCTCCATCCATGGTATTCTCAACATCCTTCTGTAGAACCACATCTCTGTTACCTCAAGTTTTCTCTTCATTTGTCCAGCATTCAGTGCCATATAGGAGAATTTGACTTTACATAACTGTTCAACCCTCTTTTCTTTAACAAATAATAGTTAGGTATGTATTGAGTCTTCTACCTAAGATCAAAGTCCTTTGCCGGTGCTCTGCCAAGGATTATTATTTCTTCCTGGGTTAATACCTTGTATACTTATCGCTGAGAGTTGAATTTTGAACTTTTTCTTTTCAGATTTAAATAGACATACAATGATAGTTGTTACCAAATATCTGAAAGTAAATATTTTTTTTTTTTTCTTAACAAAAAAAAAAAAAAGGTATTGACAAATTTTTGCAAATATGCAAACTCTTTTTCTCTCTTTTAGGTACAACAATCCAGTTATATATAATACCTTTCAACAAGCCTTACAATCCATT
>OZ038506.1:36402914-36572914 GCA_964036315.1 Acanthosepion esculentum
GTAACTCAATTTGCAACAAAGTTTTCACTATTCAAAGGTCTTTCATGTGCTAGTGGGTAAGAAGTCAAATGTAACAGTCTATAACTGAAGATTCAGGTTTCAAACAAGTGTAATATATAGGTAGACTTGAAGTAAAAGATAATATTAATAGAATCAATAATTATTAGATCCAACCAGCCTAAGCAATCTGGAAATTGTGTTCTAAAAATGACACAGAAACAAAATTCTGACTTCTCATAGGTTTCATTTCAATAGTCAATGCATTGCAATTTAGTATGATTTATAGCACAACAGATGAAGCTAAAAAATTTTTCCAGTAGTACATTTATCTATATATAAAATTCTGTGGCTTCCATTAATCTGTCCCTCACATCATTTAAAATAGCCTTACATTGACTAATCAAAACTAAATTTGGGGGAGAAGTGCAAACAGGTTATAAAGTACAGTTGGTTTTACTAAGATGCATAGCTTAGTACAATAAATTTTCATTAATTTTTTGTGAAAACTTAAGTTTTATTATTTAATATATAAAATACTCCCACTGTTCTAAAAAAACAATTTAATGATTAAAATAACAAACACTTATTTAATAAAAATGTAATATTGATTTTTGCATATCTTTTTTTTTTTTTTAGATTTTATATATACAAGAATCCATTTTACCCTGTGTTTGCAAGAACTATAAACAAATCACAAGGCTAAACACTTGAAAAAGTTGGAATTTGGCTCTAGAAAGAAATATTTATGCATAGCCAATTGTATGATGTATGCTCAAGAGTAAGAAATTCTAAGAATTTATTTTTCACTGTTAAATAGGAAAAAAAAATTTCTTAAAAAATATTGTTTACCATGAAGTTCTGTAAAATGAAATTAAAGAAATTATTAAACTACGAAGTAGAGGTTTTGTTAAAGTATTTTTCCAAACAAATCAGCTTGTTCAAATTTCATTGATTGGTTTTCAAAATTGAACGAAATGAAGAGTTTGTAAATCTCGACAAAAAAACGGTAGTAATAACTTCAATAAAACTAAATACTGTGAGGATTTCAATACTTGTCAGCATGTTGCAAAAAATTCTAGTTAATAAAAACTCATATTTACTCTATGAAAAAAAAACAACAGCCAAGAACACAATTTGACAATAGAGCAAAAACAGATCAAAAGATACCATCCTGAATTTGCCATAAAAAAGTGTCCATTAGAGGTACTTGCCTGAAAGTTTACTGATTTTGAGATGAGGAATTCAACAAAACAGTTCTTTTCTCTGAAATATGAATAACTTTTGTCAAATATATCTAATTTTGAAAAACCTTGTGAAATTATGTTATTTTTGACTTGTCAAAAAAGGACAGTAATGACTACAAAACTTAAATTGTTTTGCTAAATTAATCATTGGTCAATCCTTCAAATAAATGCTTATTGTAAAGCTTTAAACATTTATTTTAAAACTAAAAAACTGAAATGAATAAAAATACATTTATTGGAATTGATGAAAAAGACTTTCTGGACAGTTGGAGCGACCCTCTCTCATTTCCTCTTCTAATGGTGAATTACAGTCTGAAATTTATAAGCCTCTACTATAGCCATATTCCTGGAACACTCCATATCCTATCATCTGAAAGTGGTATCAAAGTCCCATCTAAAGACAAATGTTGATGCCACTCATGCAAAATATCACCCAACAAAGGCCAATATAATAATTTCTGCTTTTAGTTGAAACTAAAATTTTAATTACAGCTCTGGATAGAGATGTCATATCAATGACTTAGTCAATGTAAAAATTATAGTAATAATATACTACAACCCTTGGAACTTGTAATTGTAGGTTATTTGAAGGAGTCATTCTTCATTACAATTGCTAGTTTTTTGAATTCTCTGATTCACCAAGTGTCTTTTCTTTCCTTTGTTTCTTCAGAGGTGGAGATGAAGTTCCATTAACAACTGTAATTGTCTCTTCCATTCATCAGTTTTTAAGTGTACCAGCAACTTTTTCATACATTGCAAGGAATTTGGGGTCTTTGACCTGCTTCTCTTACAAGAAAACTACTACTCAAAGCATGAAGAAGATTAAATATTATTAGACAACCAGATAGGTAACTCTGCTGTGGAAAGCACCAGTAGATAATAAAAAAAAAATGAACAGATAGCCAGATGGATGATCTGCAAGGTAATACCAGGTGTTGTAAGCATGGATCTGCAGGTGGTGTAATGGATAATGGCCTGGAATGAGAAATCAAAAAGTACATCATGGATTTATATGGAACCGAACTAATTAAAAATAAAATCACTGTTTAATAAGAAAATGTATATTCTATTGCTTATTCCTTAAGTTGGGGGGTTTTCATCTCCTCTTCCCCTTGTGTGCACTTTCATCCTGCCTGATTTTATTGGCATACACCTTAAGAATATGATATCAAATATGTGGATACCAGAGAATAGGTAATAGACTAGTAGTATGTGTTTAATGGATGAGTTTGAATCTTTTTAGTAAGTAAATCAATTCACTGAACCGTTTCAGATAAATACATACATTTATTGCAAGGATTCTCAACATTGCTTGCCCCATGCACTATTTGTCAAAATGTCATCCCCTACCTTCCTTTTCAAAGTGGCAGGTCAGATAGGCCAAATTCTATAATTGCTCTACCCCCTCCCCAGCATACTGTGGTCACAATTCCCCCATGAAAATCCAAAATTCATCTCTGTTGAGAACCCCTGATTTATTGTTTTCAATTGGCAATTTTGCACAAAATGAGGTTTTTAATCATACACATTACTGGAAAAAAAACCTTAAGAGTAAATGGAGGGGAACAGCAAAAAAAAAACAAAAAAACTTCCCACATTTTTTTAGACATAGATTGTTATAATTTTGCCATGGAACACCAAAACTTTGGTAGGAAGATATTTCAAAAACATTAGGCCACTGAATTATTCAAAAATTCATCTTGCAAATTTTCTGGAAGAGACCTGGGATTAATTTGACAGATTTTAAATTGAGTTGACAATCATTCATTTATATAAGGAAAATATGAACTTAAGTAGTTACATGGGGAAACCAAATGCTTCTGTGCCACCTCATAGATTTCCTTGACCTTTTTCCTCTAGTCAGGTAATGTTTTTACTTGTAAATTGAGAGAAATTCCTGGGATCAGTGTGGTTGCTTTCTCGTAACACTGGCTGGGATAATCCCATTCACAGTAACCCAGTGTGAGCCAAGAACTTGACAACCAAGCTGTTAGGCTGAGATTAGAACCTGGGGAGCAATGTCATATTGGTCACCGGCTCCAGATGTTAATATCCTGGTTGCAGCCACCAAATGTAATGCTGTCACTGTTTTTCTACAATAACAGTAGGGTCAAGATTCATGGATACAACAAATGTAATGCTACAAGTGAAAGGCTCATGTTCATGGCACTAGTTTAGTAATATTATAAACAGGGAACTCCTCCAGTCATGTAGTGTTTAGAAAATATAAAGAAGTCCAAAGGTCAGCATTGAAACATCACTCAAAACTAAGGTGGTCAGATTCCCAAGTATAATTAACGTCTTGGAAAAATTATTAAGACCAGAATGCATTTCCAGGTGTTGAGTAGATAAGCATTTCAAAATAGTATCTTCCTTTTTTTTTTTTTGTTCATTTTAATGCTTGACACTGATACACAAGGAGCAGAAACCTATAATTGTTCAGGCACTATTGTGATGATAGAATGACAGTACCCTGTGTCTGCTAGTTTAAACAATTCAAGGTTCAGCTCTATGTATCACTGTCAAGCATTAAAATTTAGAAAAAGGAAGATGCTATTTTGAAACTCTTTTCTACTATTATGACGGGTTTTGTCTATCCATTTATGTCTTCTGTCCTTCCACTCTTCTCTGGCAGCTAAGATCTGATTGTCTCCCTTTTAGCAGCCTGTAGATTAAGTGCATTAGCTGGCTCAAATTGTTTATAAAGAAACCCAATCTGCTAATGGTGTATTGGTACAATTTGACCACTAATTTCAGTCATGTGGCCCTTAGATAAGCAACTTTCTCAAAAACTCTATAAGACCATTGATGAATATTTCACTATGTAAACAAACCACTACTAAGGGAAAAAAAACTTTACTTCTGTTCAAAACTCCTCCCCAGTCTTACAGGAGTACAGTTTTATCATTTGTTTTCTGTAAAGGATTGGGTTTCCAGTTTCTTAAGTCTGCTTCAACTAACGACTTCATCTAAAGTAAAATTTTATTCACTATTTTTTTTTCTTTTCTTCAACAGGAGTAGATAGGTTTACCATTTGTCCAGTTCACATTCCTTATCCCCAGGCTTTGAACAGGAGTAATTGTTTATTTCTTGTTTCTTGTTCCTTCTAAAATCTTCTCATTTTCTTTCACTCTCAGTAACCCATTGTTTTAGTGGCATTATCATTTTGCTTGGGGTGACTCAATCAGAAAAAAAAATCATCTAAGCCATTGGTTTTGTTTATCTTAACCTTTTCTATATAATTATTCTGCTTAAGAAACAACAATTATAGGCATTTATGTAAATAATCTCTAGCTTTTAAGAAATTTTTTTTTTAGCCCAGAATGCAAATTATTACTTATTTTTACCTAATTTGGTGAGTGTAGTGAATGGGTAAAGAAACGTACCCAGTTGTACTGTTATCTCCAATATTCGAGTTTGAGACTTTAAGATCCCGCCAATCCACCAAATTTCTTGAATCTGATTAACTTTCTTAATTAGTTCTTTTTCTACATTTAATTCCAATAATCATTAAAGACAATCAAATCAGTTTTATACCATAAAACCAGATTTTGCTGACTATTGTCAAGCCTCTTTAGTCTTTAAGGATCTACTTTTCCCACATGTATACTGAACCAGAAGCCAAACTCCCCCCCCATAACACCCCCCCCATAACATTTCCCCCCTCATAGAGATGCTTCAAGCATCAGGTAATGACTTTAGTCCTCCTCTGTGGAGGAAGTATTGCCTGAAAAAACACCTTTCGGGACCAAATTTGGGCACACGAGCCTGTGATAGATTCCGATAGACATGCGATGTCTGAGTAATAAGGGCAAACAACCAAGCATGTTTTTTTATTCAAGGGTCATAACTCAAGCATGACTTTTTGGTCAAGGGCCATAACTCAGCTTAAAGCTAACATTACCTTTACAGCAGTCTACAAGTTTTTTTGTTTTTTTTTTGTGCTTTCATAGTTAAATATTTTTTTATGTAGAAGTAGGAGAGTTTCTGTATAAATTTCTGGATCTAGTTGGATCATTTCATCTCAAATCAACCGACGAACACATGTGACCCTCTCAGAAAAATCTGGGAAAATTCACAGGTGTCTCTTGCTCAAATTTATCAATAACTCCCAAATATAAGATCTGTATCTTTTAATAGTTTCAAAATCATTGCATCTTGAAATTTCACTGCATTTTATTGCCAGATGTCTTGATAAAATGTCTTGTTACTGGTATGCCACAATACTGATGGAGAAAATAAGTACTTGGGAAAACACTCTCCTGTAACTAATGAACCTACCAAAAAAATGTAAACTCAAACAGAGATTAGTAAAGTCACTCATGTGTATAAGAAAAATTCTATCATCCAACAAATGTTTTATATTGAAATAAATTAAATTTGCTTTATCTATCCATATTTTTGAAAATGAGGTAACTATTTAAACTATTTACATTGTTCGACAGCTGTTCTCATCTTTATTGTCATATTTACATTTTGGCTGTTGTACATTCCAACCTTCTTCAGGTGATATATGATGGAATTTTCGAACCGAACCCTTTATTTCATCCTCCAGGGCAGATTGTTCTAGTTCCACATGCCATGTCTTTTCTGGATATCTCAGTATCAGTTATTTCCCTTTAGTAACTCAACTCTCCAAGTTTTTGTTCACCTCTGCTGTGGCCAGGTATTGAACTCACAAGTCAAGTCACTCGATTACTTCAACCAACGCCTTTATCCACTGGGCCATGTGTCCTTGGGGAAACATCATGAATATGACAATAAAGATGAGGACAACAGTCTGAATAATGTAAATAGTGTAAACAAATTTTCTTTGTTATACCATACCTTTTCGTTTTTGCATATAAGGTTTTTACATTCAGGTAACTGAGATCAGCTGGACTCTGTTATTTTCCTGAAATAAAGTATGGGGGAAAAAAACTGGATTGGAAAATCAATATGTGAAAAGCAGGCAAAAGATGATTTTCTTAATATGAAAATATGAGGGTCACTCTGAAAGTAATGCCTCTTCTTATGCAGCAGCCCCCCACCCCATAATATCAGATATAAATATTGTTGATTGGCTTTAGAGGTTGAACCTCCTTACTGATAACCCTGAATTTATGGAATGAGAAGCTATTCTTTAAGCTATTTTCAGATAGACAAATGTCTTCATTGTTCTCACATTTTGATCATTATCCCCTCTGGCCTTCTTTAGGTCTCTTCCTATCTGAAACCTTCAGGGAGTTTTGAACTGAACCCATCATTTAATATACAAGGGTAGATTGTTCTCATTCTATTGTCGATATATCCCAAGATATTGACAGTGGAATGTGAACAATTTACCCCTGTATATTAAATGAAGGGTTCAGTTTGAAATTTCCTAAAGGCTACCTGGATAAGCAAGCACCTGAAGAAGGCTGGGAACAATGGCTGAAACATGATAATAGCAACAAAGATGAGGGTATTAGTTTGACTGTAAATAGTGTGAAACTAATAGGTTTTGTTTTGTCACAGCTATTTGACAAGAAAGTGCATATGAAGCTGTATTGAATTAATCCATTTAGGAAAAAATTGTACCATCCATTGATACTTATTGAATAATTATGGAGACCAAATAGTGGTTGTGAACAGTGAGTAACGTTTCAATAGTGGCAGCAGTGATGTGAATGAAATGTGTGCATAAACTTGGTATAACATTTTTTATTTTATTTTTAATAATTTCACCATGCGCAAGGAAATAAAGCCACTAAGCCACAATGGACTTACTGAGAGTGAAATATGAGAAAAAAAACTGAGCAGGTAGAATGATAAAATAATAGGAATTAAGAAGACAGGAAAAAATGATTAATATTGTATTTAAATTTTTGAAGATCAAACTTGACTGGAAAGTAAAGAACTGAAAGATAATTCTAAAAGTGAGAAATACAAGTGGAAAATGTTAGGATAGAACTTAAAAATGATGAGACCTTACTGCCATTATAGTACTGTGCTTAAATTTGTAGAGTACAGTTACTAAAGAGGAAAGTTCATCAGAACTATTACCATGAAAATATAGAAAAGGCATAGGGAAGCTACATTATGGTGGTGGGAAAGTGACTGAAGCCAAGATGCCAGATACACAATCAATAACAATGCAGATTCTTTGGATTTTATCAAAAATCTCTGTAGAAGCACCAAACCAGATGTGACATCAATATTCAATGCATGGGCAAATGATTATAATCTATAAAGATTTAGTAAATAGATGTAGAAAACAATCTTTTTTGGGCACTTTGTATCGGGTTTTTGTAAAATAAATTGATGTCATTTTACAGTTTCCCCCATATTTTAATGATTTCATCCTCAAAATGTTTTTCATTATAATTGTGGAAAAATAAGTGAAAGTCTGTGGGGTTGTGGTCAGACGTGAGAGGCAGTTGCCATGGCTTGTTTTTCAAAGTGAAGCTGCTCTGAGCAGTCGTTTTTGTAATCTTTTTACCGGAAAGAGTGGGATGGGCAGGTCTGCCACCTTGTTACTTAAGGCCTGCCTTCCCCTCCCCCTCATCTTTGGTGAGATAAATTTACAAGAACAGTCATGTGGGCTCTCTTCCTTTCACATTATTAATTGATCCCTGACTGAATTTTGGGTCATGAGACTAGGCAGTGTTTCACAACAATTAATGTACCGGACTGGCTTCTGATCTACCCTTTGAGTTGAAAGGAATTTTTGACAGAAGTGTGTTTCCTTAATCATTTCTGGAATAAAAAGTGAAAGCAAGAAAGTGGATGGAATTACAGATGCTTTTGGAAATTGATAGAATATGATGAGAATGTAGTGGGCTCAATTTAATCTTTGTCAACTGGGTAAGGATGAAGTTTTTTTTTATGCTTTGTAAGATGTTCTTAAATTTAAGTACAGTTGCTTATTGTTGATTCCAATCTCCACTGAAAATGTCTGCAAAATACTTTGCCCATCCCAATGTATAGGCAGAAGCACACAAATGCATGCTGGAATTTTTTCCTAGCCAATAAAATAAACCTGTTTTTGGTTTCATCTGCTGCAGTCTGTCTTGTCTTGAAGTCGGAACACTAGGTTCACTTGTCCAAACTTGCTTTTGTGTCTCATCTCCAATTCTTAGTTTGTGAACTTTTTGCCATATCACTGTTGCTTTGCCTTATTACTGTTAAATTCCCTTGTATACATTGTTTGCTTTATATTATTTTTTCCCTGTTTCTTTTTCTTTTTCATATTGCAAACTTTGTCAATTCTGTTTGTTGGACAGTTCTGTTACTTATTTTACTATGGCTACTCACTCCACACTTATCAACAACAAAATTGTATATTCTTATTCATTAGATTAAATAGAAGTTTTGAAATATTTGTTTAAAAAAATACTAGCATTGATGTCACAATTTTAAGAGAAAAAAGACAAAAAAACATTGAGTTCTTTTTTTTTTTTTTTTTAATTCAATGTCATCGAGATAATTGGACAAAGAAAGTATTTTTTAATTTTTAAGTGACAGTTTCAATGACATTTTCTACAATCTCTAGACAGGAAGGGACATAGATGTATATAGTAACTTTTTTCTAAAATTTTTATTCCTTTATTTATTTTAGTTACTTAAGGTTCAGACAAACTTAAGTACAGTGGCTTATGAAAAAAAATGTTTACCAAATATTTTCAAATACACGTATTAACATGTATGTGTATTTAATATTTAATTTTTTTTATTAATTGTTTATTATCCTGTGGTGTTTATTTTCAAAAATGCAATGGCTATTTTTTTAAATTTAATTTTTTTTATTAATTGTTTATTATCCTGTGGTGTTTATTTTCAAAAATGCAATGGCTATTTTTTTAAATTTAATTTTTTTTTTCCTCCAAAGTTACTTACCATCAAATAAATTATTTTGTAATTGCTTATGTATAAGAGTTATTTACCCTTGTCGACCAAATACAATTCCCAGCACAAAATAATTGTTTCTTTCAATTTGCCACAGCATGGTGCTTCTATGTTTGAATTCAGATCAAATCTAGATCAGAATCCAACAGAATGATAGGATAAAGAACAAATAGGGAAATGTGTTTGTCCTATCATTTCAAATATCCCCTTCCCTATCTATCTCCTTATTTGAATTCAAACTTCCATGTATCAGATATGTGTAGTTATCATAGATACTTCTTACGTCAGCATCAAACTTAACTGATAATTTGGTACTTTGCTAAGAACAATAAAAAATATATATTTTTTCTCCTACTTTCATTTCTGAATAATTTTGTAAAAATTTTAAATTTGATGCTCAATTAAATTTAGAATTTGACATTTGTAATTTTTAATTTTACGGTAAAATTATAAATTAATTAGTTTTATTGATTTCTAATTTAATCTAATCTTAACATTAATGTATTAATAGATTGTAATTAGGGTATGTTGTCAAGTAATTTTGAATTACCATATACTTGTATTCTGAATGGTCATCATAGGTTATGTAACAATGTTTCCCCTATTGAGGAAGTTTGGTTGGTTTTGAACTCTTAAAACTCATTATTTTACAATCAACATGATTCTTTGATAAGACACCAGAAGAGTGTTAAAGCAAAATGGCTATTGCATATGTCATAACATTGAATATATATATATATATATATATATATATATATATATATAATTTATATAATCTACTATCTATATTTCTCATGTTGTCTGTCGTGGGTGTTGTTACCTCGCCCAGGCCGCATTTCTCACCCAATTTCGATGCAGTTTTCACCACAAGTTTGCAAAGTGCTGCCATAAGGACATGATGGAGCCCGATTTTTGAGTTCGGACTCAGGTTTTGAAAAAATCTGCTTACAGAAGGAATGATCGCATTTCAACCAAATTTGACACCCTCTTAGAGTCTACCATTAGAAGTGTTGTCCAGAAGTTTCATGACCACGGACCCCCTAAACAGCGTGGAAAATCGATAAAACCCAAAAACCGATATGCCCAGATTGTGCCTGAACCACATGTTGGTTTTTAGCGAAAAACGACCGGATTTATGAGGAGGCCATTGGGAGTTACCATGTGAAGTTTCAACTCTGAGTGCCCCCCAGAGTGCAAATCGACAATCGGTCAACCCGTAAAAATGTTTTTCCGGTTGAGTATTTCCTAAATGCAGATTAATTTAAGGTCACGCTATGCGCGGGAAGAAACAGGTCAGTGCGTGCAGTGGAGTGGAAGAAAACATTTGACCTCAAATTCTGGAATGGGTGCAGGGCCATTGAAATTCGGCTTTTTTATCCCTGCTACCAGGTCTGACTTTGAGCCACAAATGACATATTCGACTTTGTCAACACTTTTGCTTTAATTGTTGCATCTTACCAAAATAAGCACTTCCTTTATTCGCGTCTTTATGGAAAAAAAACCCGCATACGTGCTGAGTGAAAATGATTCTGCCCTCAGCAGTCCATTTTCCAATTCTTTAAACCTTTTCCCCTAGCCCAGGCCGCATCCCAGACCTGACGAGGAGTTTTTGCGCTAAAACAGCAGGGCTTCCTCCCAATCCATTTCAAAGCTAATGTCAGCAAACGGTTAGCGGCTTTTCGTTGTCACACAAACCAAACGAGCAAACACTTTGCAGCTCCTTGCATTCTCATCGCCAGCATCACGCGTGTTAGAGCCAATCTGCATATGCAGCAGGCAGCTTGACCCCGTTTACGACCAAGCCTTGCGCTTGCCAAATCATGCGCGCATGCATGAATGCACACAAGCATCTTCCATTTTGCGTGAGCTCATTCATTGGTCTAAGTCATGACCATTGTCCAGGCTACACCAATCAATGACAAGTCACGCTCCCTTTAAATACCTTCAGCGTGGCTACATCCGCAGTCACCTCTTGATTTGATCGCCATTAACGCATCTGTCCTTGGATTAATTGACAGCTTCCTGCTACAGCAAGTTACCTATTTGCTTAAACGTTTGCATTACCCATTTTATTTCAGCGTGCTGCCTTTACTGCGCAGCCCAGTCCATCTTAGCGTTCCATACCTATTTCTACCTTTTTGTAGATCAGTTTTGCTATTAGACAGTTAACTGCTGTTGCAAGTTACTTCTCTTCTGTCTTTACTACGCGGCCCAGTACACCTCAGTGTTTCACTACTTTTTAACCTTCAACGCTTCAACGTTCTGCTTGCATAATCTTTTCCTAGAGCGACGTTTTCATGCTGCCAGAAAGCACAGCCCATAGCTAGGAGAAGCTTTTTCCAAACCGCTCCACTGCATTTTTAGTTTTCGTATACAACGAGGTTGCACTGCTTCAGCTTCTGCATCAACTTCTATTCGCAGACTTACTCAGCATTTCTACAACCCTTCAAATGGCTCCTACATGACGAACATCTGCACGTCAGCAACTGAAGACCCTTAACACCATTAACGTTACACATGCAGAACAGGCGACTGCGGAGGAGCACATATTAACTCCGGTTACAGATGATCATATAGCGTCTACTTCAACCTCTGCTTTGCACTCTTCTGCGTGCCATGGCGATGACCAACCCGGCAGCTCTGCAAAGGCTGCAAAAACACCCAGGCGAGGCAACCTTAGCAGGTATTCTAAAAAAGCCTCACCGGCTAAGGGAAAACGGGAGCAGGATTCCATTGAGTGCGCCTCCTTGGGGGAGAAGCAGCTGGCGTCTACTTCAACCTCTGCTTTGCACTCTTCTGAGTGCCATGGTGATGACCGACCTGGCAGCTTTGCTAAGCGTGCCAAAATACCATGGCGAGGCAACCTTAGCAAACGTTCTAAAAGAACCTCTGTGGCAAAGAGAAAGCGGGTGGAGGAAACCGAGGTAGAAACCTCTCTGAGGCTTTCCAGTCAATCACGACGGAGGCAGTATATTTTGTCACATGAAACGCTTGGTGAGCGTAACTACCGTTTGTACTGCAAATCAGTTTACACATATTCATTGAAAAGTAAGAGGAAACTACCTAAACGCTTGTAAGACAACAAAAAAGTGGGTTCATCACTCTACTCAATCTACTTGCAATGCAGCTGACGCCACTGCAACTTCCATTCGATGGTCCCATGGCTGAGAAAACCACACGTAAGGCAACAAAAGCTGCGGCAACGTCCATTCGACAGTCCCAGGAATCCATGGTGAGAAAAACGCACGCCATGCAGCCGACGCCATTGCAACTTTTGCTGTAAGGGCGTCGGAAAATTCCGCGCAAAAGCGCACAAGGTGGCAACGCGATGCAATTTCAACTTCCGCTGCTAGAGCTGTAGAAGGACATATTGAAATGTTGCAGACTGTTAACCAGCGCCGCCATGCACAGCAAGGGCTCTGTAGCCCACCAAAGCAGTTTTGGTTTAAGCTGGCGTTCAACTATGAGCCAGTTTTGAGGCTTTCCAGTCGCAAAGACCTCCAAATAGGATCCATGTCAGTTGTCTGTGGGCATTGCAATGCCAAAAAATGGCCTGGAGAGTCTGCAGGTTTGTGTTGTTCAGACGGTAAGGTACAGTTACCACCTTTTCAAAAGCTACCTGCTCCGTTGAAAGCTCTGTTGGAGGGTTCCAGTCCAGACTCCAAACATTTCCTCGCAAAAATCAGACAGTACAATTGTGCCTTCCAGATGACATCTTTTGGTGGTAATGCCTTCCGCGAAGTCGGTTGGAATCCCACCTTCAAGGTTCAAGGTCAGGTTTACCACCGGATTGGGTCTCTTTTGCCGGAAACTGCCACTAATTTGGCATTTCTACAAATATACTTCATAGCTGACTATAGTCAACAGGCAGATGCACGCATGGGCATTATTCCCGAGAACGATACAGGCCAGGACAATTATCCTCACAGGGATATCATAATGAGTCTCCAACAAATGCTCCATGAGACAAACCGCTATATCCGCAGTTTTAAGTATGCTCTCGAAAATAACACTTCTGATTTCATTATTGTAATTGATGCTGACAAACGGCCTCAGGGAGAGCACGAACGTTGTTACAATGCTCCTGCAAGTAACGAAGTTTCCGTCATTGTTGGCAGTGATCAGCACAACAGACGTGACATTGTTATCGAATCGCGCGGCAGTGGGCTCCGAAGAATCTGTGAAACACACCGGTCCTACGATGCACTGCAATACCCATTTCTCTTCCCTTACGGAGAAGATGGGTACCACTTTGGCATTCTGCAAAATGGGTCCACCTTCAAAACAGTGTCTTGAAGGGCTTTCTACGCCTACCTATTGATGGTACATGAGGGTGTATTCAATCATCTTCATCGAAGCCGGCAACTTTTCCATCAATTCATAGTAGACATGGCTGCTAAGATGGAATCCGAAAGACATCAGATTGAGTCAGACCAAGTTGCGCTGCGACTCTTACATTCACCTCTGTGATGCTTTACGAAATGACGCTGATCCACGCAATATAGGCAAGATGTGCATACTACCTGCAACGTTCACAGGCAGTCCACGATACATGCACGCGAGGACGCAAGACGTGATGACATACGTTTGTAAGTACAGCCGACCGGACCTATTCATACCTTTCACGTGTAACCCAAAATAGTACGCAATTGCTAAAGAACTTATGCCAGGGCAATCGGCCTATGACCGTCCAGACCTCATTGCGCGCATTTACCATCTGAAGTTGGGACAGCTAATGGATGTGATTACAAAGGGCCAGGTTTTTGGGGCTGTTTGCTGTCGCTGTGCACATTATTGAGTGGCAGAAACGCGGCCTGCTTCACGCACATATACTAATTTGGCTGTGCGACAAGATTGAGGCCACAGAAATCGATCATCTTATTTCTGCTGAAATTCCTGATCTGTCGGCTGACCCTGAATTGTACGAAATAGTGACAACCAACATGATTCATGGTCCCTGCGGGTCGCATTACAATTACACTAGCTGTCACAACAGTGACGGCAAATGCACCCAGCAGTACTCATGAGATTTTGTGAGCAAAACCATTACAGGGAGCGATGGTTATCCACTGTATCGGTGAAGGAGTCCCGCTGAGGGAGGATTTACAGCCGTGGTAAAGGGCCACCAAGTGGATAACAGATGGGTAGTGCCATACTGTCCCCTGCTAACAGAAGCGTTCAATGCGCACATCAATGTTAAATATTGCCATTCAGTCCGCTCCATCAAGTATGTATGCAAGTACATCAACAAAGGGACTGATGCTGCAATGTTTGGTATTAGGCAGGAAGGTTCCGTAGACAAAATCCAGGACTTCCTTGCAGTGCACGTCATTAGCAGCACAGAGGGCCCTCGGCACATATTCAGCTTCCCTATCCACGAACACTTCCCAGCAATTGTCCAGCTTGCTGTGCACCTAGAAAACAACGAACTTCGTTATTTTTCTGCGGATACAGCAATGGATGTGGCTGCGCGTACCAAAGACACAACGCTTACAGCATTCTTCAGACTTTGTCGACAGGACGAGTTTGCTAGGACTCTACTGTACACAGACGTTCCTTCATACTACGTGTGGACAAAAAAATCACCTGGGCTCGGCGGAAGTGCGGGGCCAATATCGCGGGCTATCCAGGTGTAAAAAAAGACGCCACACTCAGAAAGGTATTCACGATTCCCCCATCGTGACGGGAATGTTTTTACTTGCGACTCCTTTTGCACAAAGTTAGTGGTCCAACAAGCTGCAATAACTTACGGACGGTTAATGGAGTTTTTATGTGACACTTTTCGTGAGGCCTGCCTCCGCCTTGGCCTTTTGGAAGACGACAATGGCTGAGGGAGCTCTTTTAAAAATGCCCTCTGCTTTGCGCCACCTCTTCACCACAATGGAAAGGAAAAATAGAATGGAGTTTGCTGAGGACTGGCTGAGGACTTCAGTGTAGACCACATGTTCAGCTTTTTGTGAGGGTGAATAAAGGAACACATCATCGCGCCTGCCGACTCGAGAGCAGGCTATGTAAAGTTGGCCGTATGAGAAGCACTGCTCCTCTAAGTGTACACCAGTGTTTGTCCTTGGGCCTTATTAATTGTCATAGCAAAACAGGGTGCGAATGGGAATGGAGATCTTCTGAAAGTGAAGGGTACATCGGCATCTGATGGATACAAATGCATCCTTGGGATAAGCACTTGCTCTCCTTTACCGCATTACTGTGAAGCATTGAACTCATCACCAATTAATGTATAGTTACAAGCATCAATTGTCTCTCCTCACATCATCATACCATATGTACAGAAATGAATGACCCCGACCAGATTACAGGCCCTTTCAAAAATGTGTGCGAGACCCCTTCGTGCAGCAAAAAATTGATAAAAAGCTCCGGTTCGACCCTGCCATCAGCTGTCAGTTTTTGACTTCTTTTCACGCCCAGGCTGCAATTAACGTCAAATGTCGATTCAACTTCTGACATTTATGCCGTCAATTCGTAATGGAGACAGATTTTCAATTTGGACTCAGGCTTTCAAAAAATTGGTAAATCGGCTGGTACTCTGGGTATTTGGGCGGATTACATTCTAAAATTTTGGGCGTTCTTTACAATTCAACCAGAAATTCCTACACGGCCCAGTTAGAGGTGCCTTGCATAGAATGCCATGTGACCCCGTCGTGACTCAAAAATCGATACAAACATCCATGTTGACACGCCCTCAGCAGTCCATTTCCCACTTCTTTAAACTTTGTTCATTCTCCCAGGCCGCATCCCAGATCCGATTTTTCAATTTACGTCATTGTGTCATGCCGGAGCCCGATTTTTTATTTGGGACTCAAACTTTGTAAAAAAAACCATTAACTCACAGGTGATACGGATTTTGGGGGTTTTAAGTTGAATGTCTCGCCTGCACTTACTTGTTGCTATTTATTCCCGGTTCTTTCTCGAGATATTTTATTGTTTTTAATTCTTAAGCGTTCTAGTCTTTTCTTATGTTAGGAAAGTTGTATTTCATTTTTTACTTAAATAACTGACATTACTGCTTAAATGAGAAATATTTTTATATGTCTTGGCTATTATTTTGTTTTCTTATTTGGCTTGGCGGTAAGTAAGTCTTAAGTATTAATAGCAGGACGGTAGGTTTATAGTTAAATTTTTATTTATTATTATTTGAATTTATGTGTATATGCCTGTATTTATATGCTTGTGCATGCACACATGTACATATATAGTTATGCACATATAAACGCACATATAAAATCTACGTGTATAGGTATACACATGTGCACATATAAATGTATGTACACGGGTACATGTATACTTGTGATTGGGGGAAGGGCCAAAGAAATAGACTGATGACAATTTTACATTGAAAAATATCACAGCATTTATATTTAAATTTTTAGCATCAAATGTATCTAGATCAGCATTTCATAACCTTCTTACCTTTGTTTTACCGTTGAAATAGTTTTCATGTCTCAGGGAATCCCTGCATAAAAATTATTATACACCATTGTTAATATCTCTTTTATATTTTTCTCATAGTTCATGTGTTAAATATATGAACACTGTGCATGCATCCGGTATTCAAGTGAATCACTCAGTGATACATGAATCCCACCCTGTACAGGTCCTGTCCACTGACCAGTGGAGGCAATTTCACTTTGCCACCATATAGACATTGCTAAATATACTCCCAGTGATTATTATAATTTTAAATAAAATAAGAGGTCGAAGCCTTTATTATAATAACCCAGGATTTACCAACAATATGCCATGTGTGTGTATAATAAGATTATGAATATAAAATTAAACAAAAATTACTCAAAAATACATTAGCCAATTTATCACTGTTTCTCACAGAATCCCTAGTGACCTCTTGTGGAAACCTAAGGTTCTGGGGAACACCCGTTGAGAAACACTGATCTAGATGCATAAATTTCTTTAGCTTACTATTGCTTTTGTCTTCATATATTCCACATTGAAATAGCAGTAGTTTTGTTAGGAAAGGAGATATATTGTATGGTCTGAGACACAGAAGTTTCTGAAATCAGTGCACTTTCAATACATTTTTATAATTAGGGTCATTATAATAAACAATGCATTGAGTGTATTGGTTTGTGAAAGATTAAATTCCTAGTCCTGTGTATGAAAACTACATTTGGCAGCAGGGCCTCTGATCGGGAGATTAGAGGTTTTGAGGAGCGTGGGGGCACTTCTTAATTGCTGTTGTTCCCAGGTCCACCCTGACCTGTGGTGGTAGCACATGTTAGGGTCCCAGCTATGGGCATAGTGAACTGCAAAACACTATGAAAGTATAAAAATACATTTTTATAGTAAAAATACCAGCAATAGATTTTTATATACAAAAATTACCAACAACAAATTGTAGCGACCTCACCTAAATCTGTTTAAAATACTATCAAACAACCACCATGAGCTCTTTCATAACATTAATCCATATAATATTCTACAATTTCTTAAATCAGACTGTATTCCAAAATAACATAAAATACACATATCACCGCCTCTCATAATTATGTTCGCACAAACATGTTTATGCACAAAAGCTGAGTATTATCTACCATGTATTCAATTGTGAAAGCAGAATAACATATATTTTTATTACTTCTAAGCTCCCAAGAAAATTAAATTACGGCATTAAATGACCCATAAAGGTGTTGATATGCCATTAAACAGATAAATCAATCAATCAATTTAAATTCCTACATGTTTCCCTTGTGTATCTCTTGGGACATTTACCTTTGTCTTCTTTTTTTTCTTCTTACTTCAAACCAAAGCAAAGCAATAACACCACTAAAATGCAAGGGTTACTGATAGCAAAAGAAACTGAGAAAACATTAAGTTGAAAGGACAATAAAATAACAGGATTCTAAAAAATAGATGATGACAAATGATACTGCATTTAACTTTTTGAAAATCTTAGTTGGCAGGAAAGCAATAAGCTGGAAGAAAGTTTCACAAGTGAGAAATGAGAGAAAAAACTGTTAACATGTTATGCTTACATTTAGCAATTTCAACAGTAAAATGATGAGACCTAACTGCCAATCTAGTACTCTGCATAAATTCATAAAGTTTAGTTACCAAAGAGGAATGCAATATTTATTTTGAAAAGGTCAAAAGCAGGGATAGAGGAAGGCTGGTCTTCAATCTGTCTGATCTTAAACTTAGCTACCCACAATTACTGACCCAAACATACCACCGTATTCCTTACACCAAAATAACACATTCTTACTTACCATTCTTATTACAGCCACTATATACTGCAAAGTCTCCATTAAGTTCTCCATCCTGGGTATGACAATAAACTACATTCATGCCCTGAGTAAGATGATAAACTACATCCAACAGCAAGGCCTCTGATCAGGAGGCTTTGAGGAACATGGAAACACCTCTTAATTGCTGGTGTTCCCAGGTTCACCCTGACTCAGGGGTGGTAGCACCTGTTGGGGTCCCAGCTATGGGCAAATAGTTAACTCCCAAACTGGGGTCAAAACACCATGAAAGTGTAAAAATAGGTTTTAATACCAGAAATACTTTGTAAAAAAAGTTATTACCAGCAATACATTTTAAAAAAAAAAAAAAATTTGAAGAAAGAATATTACCAGAAATAGATTTTTGAAGGGAAAAAATTTTACCAGCAATATATTTGATAAAAAAAAAACTACCAGCAATAAAAATTTTGTCAGCATTAAATAACCCATCTGTAAAACAAAACAAACCAAACCAAACCATTAAGTTCTAACTAGTTCCCATATGTACAATTTGTCTGTAGGGGGTGGGGAATAAAAATAACATCTCCAAAGAGGAAAGCTCAACAGAACAATTGCCATGAAAATATTTATAGAAAAGGCTGAGGGAAGCTACGTTATGGGAGTGGGAAAATGATTGAAGCAGAGATGCCAGGTCAGGACTAATAACATTGCAGATTCTTTTTTGGATTTTGTCAAGAATCTCTAGATATATAGCAGAAACCCCAAACCAGATGTAGACTGGGGGACTTATAAAGTTACGAAAAATTGTCTAGCATGACACTGTGAACCAGCTTAGCACTTAACTCAATATCATCAGTATCTGTCTATATTTCTGAGATGAGGTATTATGTGCACCGTTTACATTATTCGGACTATTGTCCTCATCTTTGTTGCCATATTTATCACAACATTTCAGTCTTCTTCTGGTGGTTGGAATGTCAAACTGAACCCTTTATTTCGCTTTATTTTCCATAAGGACACATGGCACAGTGGATAAAGGCATTGATTAGATCCAGTGACAGGACCCAAAGAATTGTGAGTTCAATACCTAGTTAAGACAGTGGAGAACTTGGAGAGGTAAATTAACAGGTGATAACTGATAACTGACATCTATTAGACATGGCACGTGGAATTAGAACAGTCTACCCCAGCGAGCAAAATAAAGGGTTCAGTTTGACATTCCAACCACCTGAAGAAGGCCAGAGCGTACAACGGCCGAAACGTTGTGATAAATATGGCAACAAAGATGAGGACAATAGTCCAAATAATGTAAATAGTGTCAGTATAATCATTCTAATTTATATCAGTGGAATACGTTAGACCAAAAAGACATAATGAGCTACTCTCCTGGAGGGTTGGCATCATCCATACTGATGAAAGACGAATGGTTCTCTAAGACAGTTGAAAGAAAGCATTGGTCATTTAATGCTGAAATTTAATTTTCTTGGAAACATTAGTAATTTCTTTTACAAAAATGTTTTTCTGGTAAAATTTATTTATTTTTTTTTTTTTTGCACAAATGTATTGCTGGTAATTTTACTGGTATTTTTACTATAAAGTGTATTTGGATTCCAGTTTTGTCCTATTTGCTCATAGCTGGGACCCTAACAGGTGCTACCACCCCAGGTCAGGACAACAACAGAGGTGGTTTCACGCTCCTCAAAACCTCCCAATCAGAGGCCTTGTTGCCAGATGTAATTTAGTGTCATACCTAGGATGTCAGAGAGCAGTTTAGTTTTGGTGGCATTAACGTTAACAAGCCATTTCTTGCCCCATTTAACAACATATTGGAGGTCATTTTCAATATAACCTTTTTTGGATAGACTTGTGACCGGCAACGAAAAATGGATCTTTTATCGAAATGTTAAGCGTCGTAAACAGTGGCTTGGTAAAGGGGAAGAACCCCAGCTACAGCCAAGAAGGGAACTTCATGGGCAAAAGGTTCTTCTTTCAATCTAGTGGGATTGCCAAAGAATAATCCACTTTGAATTCTTACCACCTAATGCAACAATTAATTTTGCTTATGAATATTTGTTGCAAAAGAAAATCCTTACATTTGTCTTGATAAGGTCCGTCAGAGGACGAAACACTTTGACCAATAAGTTTTCCTTTTGTCTTCATTCATATTGTTCGATATATAGATTTGCATAATTTCTTTCATGCAGTCGGATTTGTAAAATTTCTTTCACATAGTTGAATATATATTAAGTCATCCCATAAGTTCTGTCCGAATTTTAACTTTTTGTTAAAATGAACAAAATTTAAAGAGTATTTTATAATGTCTAATGGAGCTGAACATTATTTTTATGTTTAGATGCATTTAAACTGATCAAATTTTATTTCAGAGAACAATAAAATTAAATTTTGTTTGATTAAAACCCTGCTAACATGGAAGTACCCAAGAATCATTTGAAGCACATAATGCTATATGAGTTCAAGAAAGGAAACTCAGCAGCCGGAGCGGCTAGAAACATTCACTCAGTTTATGGAGAGGAATGTGTGAATGAAAGAACTAGCAGAAGATGGTTTGCAAAATTCAAAGGAGGAGATTTCACCCTTGAAGATGAAGATCGAACCGGACGTCCAGTTGAGTTTGATGAAAAGCTTCTTGAAGCAGCCCTTGAAGAAAATCCTGCTTTATCAGTTGAGGAATTGGCAGTGGTTCTCAGTTCAAACCATACAACTGTTCATCGTCATCTTCAACAACTTGGAAAAGTTCCTAAACTTGGAAAATGGGTGCCTCATGAATTGTCTGAAAACAACCTCAAATCATGAGTTGACATCTGCTCTTCTCTCCTTTCTCGCCAACTTGTTTCACCTTTTTTGGATAGACTTGTAACTGGCAATGAAAAATGGATCTTTTATCGAAATGTTAAGCATCGTAGACAGTGGCTTGGTAAAGGGGAAGGACCCCAGCCACAGCCGAGAAGTGAACTTCATGGGCAAAAGGTTCTTCTTTCAATCTGGTGGGATTGCCAAGGAATAATCCACTTTGAATTCTTACCACCTAATGCAACAATTAATGCTCAAATATACTGTCAGCAATTAGAGCGTTTGAACCAAGCTTTGAGGAAAAAAAACCCTGCTCTAGTGAATCGAAAATGGGTGATGTTTCATCAGTACAATGCGTGACCACACACAGCAAGAATCACGTCACAAAAGATCGAAGAACTTGGTTGGGAGAAAATTCCTCATCCACCTTATTCTCCCGACCTTGCTCCTTCAGACTACCATTTGTTTCGTAGCTTATAGAATCATTTGAAAGAAACAGCTTTTGTAACACAGGAAGAGGTTAAAACTGACATTTGTGAGTTCTTCGAATCAAAGCCAAAAGAATTTTACAGTAATGGAATTAGTAAGCGTGTTAATAGCTGGAAGGAAGTCATAGATAATCAGGGAAAATACATTGTTGATTGAATCTGTAATTAAATGTAACATTTGGTCACTTGTTTTCTTTATTCAAAATTTGGACAGAACTTATGGGATGACCTGATAGATTCCTACAATTACTTTCATATAATGTAATGTTTTTTCATTTGTATAATGACTTTCATGTTATCTGCTATATTGATTTGTATAATTTCTTTCAGTCTCATATAAAGATTTGTAACAATAATACTGAAAGAAATATTTTAGTCAAAATTTGATATTGTTGGGTATTTCTATAGTGAACACCTTTAGTAAACAATGCATTGAATTTATTTACTATAAGTTTCTTACAGCTATCAACTTCATCTGATCTGTTGATTTTTTTTTAAACATAATTTTTGTTATTTCTTCAATAGCAACTTATGTAGTATATATTGTACACATTTTAAATGCCTTTTTACCTACTACATCCTCCCATCCTCTAGGCACAAGTAATATTAGAATTCCATTACTTTGAGACCATTATGAATAAAAACATGGTAATATCCTTATTATTTTAGTTGACAAATTTACCTTTCTAATCAACCTACTTAGTTGTTATTGGTATCATCATCTTTAGTTGGTATCTAATAATCATGCATACTTGTTCAGTTTACTTGTGGTCATTCTATGAGTGTTACTTGTACCATGTAAACCAGTACGACCTGCTACATGGTCAGTTTATCAGTTAATAAAATTGGTTCCCCTATCAGGCTTTTCTGGTGAGGAGATGTGACTAGACATCCAGCAGGATTAAAAACAAGACCAGTTAAAATTTGGAGGAATCCTTTCATGGAATCAACAGCTATATAGCAGAGGTGCAGAAATACCTGGAGTGATGCCCAGGTGTGTGGCAAAATTACTGGGAGTAACCTTTAAGGTTTTCCACTAAAAAAAAAACTCTGATATAACACCTGCAGCTTGACAGCATCCATTGATTTTTTTTTTGTTTGTTTGTTTGTTTTTTAGGGGAGTGCATGCTTTAAGAGTGCAATTGACCTAGTGCAGCATCTTTCTCCACTTTAAAAATTTAATGCATAGGCATTACTCACTCCAGGGGTTGGGTTTGTCAGGCTTAGCCGAGATTGTCAACATTCAAGTATATCTATTTCAAAGCACCAAAAATTTTTCGTAGTGTGTCATTTTCATTCTTGATTACAGATGTATCCAGAATTGTTTTAACTCCATGCCTCAAAATATTGACCGAAATACATTTTGTTGGTATTGTTCATAATAAATAAAAAAGAAAGAAAGAAAAAATAAAACAAACAAAGAAAGTAAGTAAAAAAAAAAAAAAAAAAGAATTGACAGATCATGACAGCTATTAGGGAGATGTGATTAAATATACTTTAATGTTTAAAAAAAAATTATTCAGAATAATTGTTTAGGTAATAATCATTATAACATAGCACAAATAGCTATATTGTGGAAAGATGAATTTTTGACAATATACACATTTTTTACATATTTATGTTTATTTTTTTAACTTTTATCAGAAACCACACATTCTTCTTGTTCATGTAGTTATGGATAATATTATACATTAATTACTAATTTTTTTTTATTAATAATTATTTCTGCTCAGTTATTGACATTAATAGCTATCTGCTGATGTGTTAAAATTTTGGAATAAGGAAATAATAAAAATTTAAATTTCATCTGATAGATGTCACAATCTGTGAATAAAAGTTTTAGAATTGTTTCACATTATTTTTTTTTAAAATTGTTTATGTAAGTGAGCTTGAGAAAGGAAAGGAGCATTTTAAAAAATATTCTGGTCTTTGCTCATTGAAATACTAATTTTGACAAATGCATTGTCCATTAATTTTTCAGAATTCCCTATTTAGAACAGATTCACTCATATCATCCTGGTATCAGTTTAAACAGATGACTATTTTATAATGAACAATGATAGATTTTGTGATCTGTAAATGAAATTAATGTGGCTAGTCAGGCTACGTAGCTCTGAGCCTGAGACATACGTATCGGCAATGTATTTCTTGGCTTAATTTTATAAATAATCTTTGAAAAATCTTTAATGACTTGTATGCTTTGTTTTTCACATTTTTATTTCAACTTATTGTTTTCAAATGTCCAAAGTGGTAGCCCATCTTACTAGCTAATTTCAAGTATGAACTAAGGCCAGAATTGATTTAAAAAAAAAAAAAAAAAAAAAAAAAATTAGCTTTTGGATTCAGTTAAACAAATATGTAGAGATGAATCTTATCATCTTTGTAATTTTATTCACTTCCTTTCTGTAATAATTCCTTCCTTGATGTTTCTCGTTTTCCTTTCCTTTTGAACAGGAGTAGAGGTTTATCACTTGTTTCCTGCTTAGGACTGGGTTTCTGGTTCCCTCTAAATTCTTTTCATTCTCCTTTTCTACCAATAGCCCCTTGGATCCTTGAGGGGAATTGATTAAAAATAAATAAATAAAAGGAACTTTCATTGATAATATTATCAGAAGAGACAAAAGGTTTATTAAAATGTTTCCAAAGAATCAAACAAAACAAAAACAATTGCAGTTTTCAGTCTTTATTTTTAGAATAATTGTGGTTTCCATTATTAAAAATACTTCTATGATGATTAAACATCTTTTTTTATTATTATTATTATTATTAATTCATGCTTTTTAAAAGCAAAAGGGTAGTGGGGGATCTTTTAGGACTCATTAATTTATATTCTTCATATAATATGAAGATTGGTAATAAATAATTTTTTTTCAAACCAAAGTGATGGTCTTAAAAGCAAGTTCACTAATTCAATTATAACCAAGCAAGACAAAATACTGGATAATAAACACTAAATTGATTTAAAAAGTTAAATCTATACAATTTATAATAACTTGTGGTTTTCTTATAACCAAAGAAAGAGAATAAGACTTTTTAGAGATTTTTGGAAATGGAAAATTTTTGGTTTTCAGTTAAAACCCTATATCTTCCAATAACTGGCACTATTTATATAGCTTTGTTCCTGACAATATCTAACATGCAGAAACAGTTTTTTTTAGTTTTTTATTTTAAACATTAACACAATTTAAAATTACTTGTCTTTTCTCATAAGTTATGAAATATTGGGTGGAGGGGGCATGATAATTATTTTCTTTATAATTTATGTACACACTGATCTTTTTAAAAGATCATTTAAAAAAAAAACAGTATGGCTGACTTTTAATCAAGTCCTTTATTTGAGAATTATTTCTCTTTCTCTCTCTCTCTCTCTCTCTCTCTTTTTTTTTTTTTTTTTCTGATTTATGAAAAATAGTGTGAAGAGCATTCTTATCTTGCACTGATGAAGTCTTTCCCTATTTTTGGGGCAGAAACACTTATCAAGACTTACTATGTGAAATGTATACGAGTAAGTCTAATCAACATTACATAGATGAGGGAGGCAGCAATGATGTACTATATTCATGCATTCTAATCGTAAAGAGAAAATTTCATTTAAGGCAGCTTTTTCATAAGAACTGCTACTTTCTGACATGAGCTCCCAAATGAATACTTTTCTGAACAATACAATCTTAACGTCAAGTTAAGGGTCAATTGTCATTTATTTTCATAATCTTCATTTCCTGCTACCTAAAATTACACAGCTCATTCGGTAACCAGAATGCTCTACCTTGACTAGCTTTTGAGCTATGGAGTGAACTTTAGTATTAAATACTCACATACATACATACATACATACATACATATATATATATATATATATATATATATATATATATATATACAGTGTAACCCTGATATAAGAGACCCGGATATAAGAGATTTTCTCTGGTCCCAATTTAGAGCCTGTGTTAATGTATATATAATAGACCAAACCCGGATATAAGAGACTTCTCCGGTCCTGACAACTCTCTTATATCCGGGTTTCACTATATATATAAGAATATCCCAACCATGTTTATAAAGAAAGGTGTAATTCATATAATAATAAAAAAGAGATATAAATAAAAAGATGATCTTGGTAATGACAGTATTTGTATTTCACGGTGCTGATAAGAAATAAAATAAAAACTAAAAAGGAAACAATTAATTCATATTCTCTAATTTTATAATAGATGATTTTTTTTCTCTTAAAGCTCAGTAAGCTGTAAGAATGAGATACAGTGTAAGTAGAATGTTTCTTAATGTGTTGAAAAAAGCAATGTTGGTCTATGAAGCAGTAATTTTACTTTTACCTTCTAGAATCTAGTTATTCAGGTGCAAATATATATATATTTTTTTTTTTTTTAGCAAGAGCTAATTGATACGCGCGTGCGCACACACATTTCAAGTTTTTGTATGTTGATGCAATTACACGTGCATAGAGACGCTGGAAATTTTAATATAATTTTTTTTAATGTGTTTTTTTTTTTCTAGCTATATAGCCGATTTCATTTAGAAATTATTTTTCATTCGTTCACTTCACTCTTATTAAATATTCCACATTGTGATATTTGCTAAAGGTGAAAGAAACGTAAAAAAAAAAAATGGTCGCAAATTTACTGTGGATAATCTGATTAAAATTGTTTTCTTTTTAATTAGAGTACCTAGTTTTTAAAATCAGAAATTAAATTGTGTTTTTATTACTTTTTCAAAGTTATTTTTAGTGGATATAGTATACCCATATTTGAGTAGACACTCCGTTTATCTTTTCTTTTTTTTTTTAAATATTTCTACCGGCCTGAACATTTGAGAAATCTTATTAAACAAAATTTATGCCCTCCGTGAATATGTGAACAAAAAAAAAAAAAAGAAAGTAAAAACATTATTAGCGGACGTGTTTTGTCTTCTGATGGACTTTAAGGTAAAATGTAAGGAAGGACTTTATTTTTTGCAACAAGTATTTATAAAGTATAAACAGAAGTAAAAATGTTAGTTTTTCAATTTAAGAACACCTAATAAAAAAATTAATCAGAGAACAAAACACGTCGGCTCAAATAAGTTTTCCTTTCTCTATCTAAATAAATTTTAAAAATAAAGGTAAAAAAAAAAGTTAGAGAATCGTGACCATAATTCGCGAGTTAAAGTTTGTTTTTAAATTAATTTTTTTTCGAAATATATATTGTTATTGTTTGATTCATGTAAATTATTATTATTTTCATTGTTGATGAAGCATTCGACTGCTGTTACATTTTCTTTTTGCAATCAATGTTTTTCAATCTCCACTATTTTATTTTTGTCTGAACCTCCAATATCATCAGTTTTTTTTTTCCTTTTCTTTTTTCATTGAAATAGCAGCACAGATCCGTACAAAATCTGAATCCGTCAACTACTGTTTGCTTCGAGTAACTCAAACTGTATTCACTTAGTTTAAAAAAAAAAAAATCAACCACACGGTGTATTAGGTGCCTATAAAGTGTATTATTAATTAGCAAAAATACTTTCATTTTTGCGAATGCTAATTATGGGCCCTTTTTATGGCCCCCATTCTAGACTTTTTTTTTACCAAAATAAATACCAAGATTTATCTCCTGATTCAGTTTCAATAGTTTTATAGAAATTATTTCACTAAGCCAGTGGCGGACTCTGTCGAAAGTTTATACCGGGAAAACTTGTAAAAGGGCACAATCAAAAGGACCCATTTAATCCCAAAAAACCTCAAAGGAATCAAAAGTCGTTTTAACTTTTAGGCAAATAAAATGTTATTTAATATTGTGTTATTGTTAATGCATGCATACAAAACAGAAAATTTTTATAATAAAAATGAAAATCTCAATAAAATAGAACAACCAATCTGTAATTTACAAAGTAAAATTTAAAATTGTTTTCAAAGTATAATTAAATTAAAAAATTATAGCATCACAGAATCCTTATTTCTTCCCAGTATCTACACAATATTTTTCTTTTTTTCAGTTTTTACTTTCTTCGATTAAAGTAATGGACCATCACTTTGGCTCAGTTCACCACTGTAGGCTAAGAGAAATTAGATTTATTAAAGGATAATTTATTTGAATATGTTACATTAAAAACAAACGTTAATTTTTTTTTTGTTAACTAAATTTTAAATTTGTTCTTTTTAAGGATATTAATCTGAAATTGATTATTATGGCTATTGATTGAATTAATATATTTAGTGTCACATTGGCTTGTTATCTACATTTCATAAATCTACTTTTTCAACCAATTATTCAGAAAAGTTGCTGAATATAAATAAAAGCTAAATTTTTAATATTTTAATTACATTTTCTTTAATGTTATATTTTGCTATGTAGATATGTTTAATTACATTTTCTCTGTTATATGTAGATAATCAGAAATTAAAAATTGTATAGTGTATAGACATTTTCATTTTAGTCATCAATGTACATGCTGTTTATCCCTAGGATATAAATAAAAGAAAAATTTTTAATATTTTAATAACATTTTCTTTATATTTGACTATATATCATCCCCCCCCCCCCAAATTTGTACAATGTAGATAATTTTTCCTTGAAGATATTTTTCCTTTTATAAAAAGGGAATTGTATATATAAAAAAAAAACAAAAAAACTTAAAGCAAATGAGTTCATACTAGTTCACTGAATTTTAGTCACATTTCTTCTATGTGACGTGTCACTTCAGGATGTGGGCGATCAGGGCTCCCCACAACTTCCTGTCATTATGTCTTTTTTTGAGTCACATAATGTAATATTTAAAATTACTGTTTACTACTGGGTATACATAATTTTTTTTAAATATGTTATTTATAGTGAAGAGTTCTCAATATTAGAGATGAAACATTTTTTCATATATATATGTATAGTGTGTGTGTGTTTGCATATTAGTTGTATGTAGAATAGTATCTGAACAAAAGTGAAGATAACGAGACTAAGGGGGAAAGCATTTCTGTAAAAAGCTTTTCCATTTTGTCTCATTACCTCTATATATATATATTATTTTTATTTTTTTTGAGTAATTTTACATGCTTGATTTCAGAAATCAAATCATTATATTGTGTTCAAGCAATTACAAGTAATAGATAGTAGTAATATAATTAAATACTTTTTTCTTTTTATCTTTACTAATTCAATGAACATGCTATCAAATTGACATGTATATCTAACTAAATTAAGGTTAGCAGCAGTCCATGTAAATTTTTTTGATATATGAAAATAAAGACATATGAGTTTGAATAAGGCGTGTTCTTTCCTTGTCCCATGTCAGCGTAAAGCAAAGTTCCAAGCAATGATGGCAATTATAAGGAAAAAAAAGATGCATGTAATGATGACAATAATTTTTCGACACCCACTAGTAGTTGCTTGTGGCTGTTGGTTTGCACACTGAAAAGGAAGAAAAAAAGAAAATTAGTTAATAAGATTTACAACATCTCAAGGAGAGTTTAAAACTTTAAGCAAAGTGTGAATCATTTCCAAGTTGAAAAACAGAGCAAAGAACAAAAAGAAAGTATTTTTTCCACACATTTATCGAAAACTTTTTACATATCCAAGGCTAGATTAAGCTAGTACAGGGTCTGTATTTTATAAAGGAGCCCATTAATGAAAAAAAAAACGCATATTAAATCATAAATTAGTTACTAACATAGCAATTATAAAAATTTGAAAGGAATAGTAAAGGGAGTTAACCCTTTACTATTCAAAGATAAACCTTGAACTTGAAACCTTTACTAATCTAGGATTCTGATTGGCTAACTGCTCTCCAATCAGGATCCCTTCTTGTGACCATGCAGTAAACTCGTTCCTGAAATCTTCCTCTTTTGCAACTAATAGATATAGTGGTCACACATTTATTGGAGCTGTCCTTTCCAATGTTAATAGAATATAGAAGCCCAAAGGGCACATATCCCACTTGTTCCTTTTACACTCTTCTAACAGTTAAGTCTGCAAAAATAAATTATATTTGCAAGCCTTCTTTTTACATTGTAGTGACACTAAGATCAGAAACAGGAAGTTACCTCTTTTATAGCTTAAACCATGACATATTTTGGGCTTTGCACAATAGGCTCTACGTATAACTTCCGGCTGAAGTTGATTAAATACAATTCTAAATAAATATATGTTGTCCAATAAGAAATCGGTGCACCTGAAATAATCAACAACTTAATTGGAGCCTCTTTCAGTTTCACTAACAATATAAATAGGCCCCTGTCTAAAAGAAAAGAAAAAAGGTGATACACAGAGAAGACACAGAGACAAACACTTACAACTGTGAGTGGATACATCAAAGGTATTTTGGTTTCAACAACCCCTATCACTCCTCACATTTTTTTTGTCATTTTCACCCCCCCCACCACTTACTTCTCTCATACACATTCTACTCCCTTTTCTTTTATTCACAGGACATATTACCAAATGAAACTAGCATCTCTCAAAAATTCTTAAGTACTTTTACAAACTCTTGTATTCATTGGAATGTAACAAAAAAAAAATTTATTTAATCTTACTGAAATACCAACCTCGTGCCATCTATAAACATAACTATTATTTTTATACAATACGAAACCACTTATTAATGTTTATATAAATTATTATTGTTATACTCCAGGCTTGAGTGTTCTTACGATGTAGTTTATTGTATTTTATTTATTCATTCACACATCCCTTATAGTGGGCTAATCCTAATAAAACCCAAATCAAACCCCACAAATAACCCACTATAATCTATTGTGCATACACCTCTATATATTAAACCCATTGACTGTCATTGAGTTGCTTCTCTTCTTTAAATGTGTCCATGTTTGTCTTTGATTTTGTGGAACTTAACTGCAACCAAGAAAATCTTTATACAACAGAGCTTCAGATAATGATATATATTTTTATATATCAAGAACAGTATTCAGAAAATTTTATGACAAAGTAGAAAAAGTTTACTTGTGATGATGAGTTTCTGTGAGAAAAATGTCTCGGCTTTCCCACATGAAAGGGTTATGGTTAAAGGTGACAGAATCGATAAAAGCAATAATAGCTTGAAAGTTTAGAGCAGAAAATTCTCTCTTTTAGTTGGAAGAATAAAAACTCAAATTCCTGCTCGAGGTGTAACAATAGAAGAAGAAAATGTTTATCTATAAAACACACCAAAAGGTAAAGGGATATATACAAAATATGAGAGAAAGTAAGGGAGAAGAAAATTCCTTTAACTTAAAGAAAAAAAAAAGTGTTCATTAAAGGCTTGCTCAAAAATATTTCTCTGAGCACCTAAAAGTTCTTTAAGCAAGTAAATTGTTCCTAAGGAGTTAACACTAACGTAAAATTTCTTCAGAGCTCTTGTTGAGGGGAACACAATCAAGCAATCTGTAGTTTGTAGTTGAGCGAGTTTGTAGGCCAATGACAGGAATTTCAAGGTCCTAGGAAGCAGATCTTGATTAATTTTAGTAAAGGACTGCCATTCTGTTTTTAGAGCCCAGCATGTAGATATCTTCCTTGAAACAGGCTCCGAAGCTGACTGGTGTTACCGTCACTGACCTGATGTCAAATACTCACTGCCAAAGAGACCTATATTCTCGGTATTTATCGAGATTAGAAGGCTCAGAAATATTGGGAAATTTTCCCTCCAAAATTGCTTATACACTTTCCTGGCCTGTTTATTTGCCAGAAGATATATTCTTATTTCTAATAAGAATCAAAGGTTTGAAACCTGGTTTTGGAAGCAAGGGTCCAACAAGTTGTGAGCGTTGCATTCACCCCCGCCCCAACTTTTCCAACTCTCTCATTCATCAGAAAATATGTTCTTATCTCTTATAAGAATTAAGGCTGCTTTGGGAGCCGGTTTTGGAAGCAGGGGTGAAAGTCAAGGTAAAGATCAGTAAAAAGGCTAGAACATTGTCGTAGTGGTTCTCAAATTAAATTCTGATATTTCATCCTTCATGACTTCAGACTAATTTTGTTATGTTGATAAGACTACACATACACACGGCAGAGGGGTGCTGGGAATTTTAGAATTGTATTACCAATGGGATTGCCTCTCAGTAGAGTGATGGCATGTATCTTCTTAGAATTTCCGAAATTCAGTCCTTTCCAAAACATTTCACCCAAACAACATACTATCGTTATATTGATGATGCTCTACTTATATATCCTCATGATACTGATTTACCTGACCTAGTAGATCAACTAAACAAAGTTGAACACACAACTGAATTTACATATGAAAGGGAAGAACACAATTCCTTGCCCTTTCTAGAGATCAAGCTACACCGTGTTAACAACAGTTTAAAACTATGTGCCCACTGGAAATCAACCAACAAAAACAGCCTCATAAATCAAAATAAAATCCGGCATAATTATTGGAATCTACCTAAGAGCTCACAGTTTGGATTATTTACACAAAAAAGAGGAATACATTGAAAACACTTTCAAACTTCTCCAGTACCCAAATTATTTAATATTCCAAAACAAAAAGAAAAAAAAAAAAAATCAAACAATCTCTCCTGAGAAACCCAATGAAACAGAAAATATATTTTCCTGCCTACTAATTCTATCACATCTACAATTGAAAAGAATCTGTCTAAACTCAACATAAAAGAAGTTGTGACTACTACATCCAAAATAATAAAAGACTTAGCCAATACTAAACAAACCAATAAGCTAAAACCTAAAGGACGAGTTTACTCCATCACTTGTAATATTTCTCACAAAAAATACATAGGAGAAACCTCAAGGAATCTAAATAAAAGATTATATGAACACAAAAGGGACATTTTACAAAATAATACATCAAATACATTGGTTGCCTACTGTAATGAGACTGACCACAACTTTGACATTAATAAATGCTACTCTGGTCAAAGGAGAAAATAAATTCATTATGACGTAAATGTCTAGAGAGTGCCTTAATCACAAGGTCATTTACAGTAAATTTGTGCCCTGGCTCTTACATTTCACAATTCCTGGCAGATCTTCTAATATCACGGTGTGGAATACCTGCTTACAAGTGATGGAAAAAAACAAAAAACGACTAAATAAATTTGGCTGGAAAAAAAAAAATTCTGAAATTCCCAGCTCCCCTCTGCTGTGCGCATGTGCAGTCCCACTAACATAACAAAATTGTTTCCATGAAGTCCTGAAGGAAGAAATGTGTCACAAGTAAGCTTTTCCCACGTTGTCATAAAATTTCCATACACACAAGTTTCATTAAAGACAACTGACAAGGTAGTGCAATTGAGCTTTTTATTCAATTTTTCTTGTATTTGTGCAATTTTCTTATCTTGACATAAAGTGTAAAAATTGTCCAAATGTTATCTATATCAAAGTCTTTCGGTTATTCTATTAGGCATTATCAAGGATTTTAAAAAAATCTTTAACTGAATATGTAGATTTATAATAGATGTGTATCTATAGTCATGAGAATGTTCTTTTATTTTCCAAATGCAGTCAGATCATTCTGGCCACATTCATGGTTGAAAATTATAATTTGGACTGTTTTTACACACCTTATGTCCAGATAAGAAAATACTTGTATGGATCCAAGAAAAGCTTAATCACTACCTTGTCAGTCATCTTTAATGAAACTTGTAGACAAGAGGAATTGCTTTCCAAATACACAATTTGTCTTGTATTATCTGTCTATATTGTTGTCTTGTATTATTTTGCCATGTTTTTTTTTCTTTCTCTTATTGTTTATTGAGAATTTTGTCAATTATGCTTAGCCAGTGCCAATTATTCTACTGAGGATCTCAAGACAAGATGTTTAGCCATTCAGCCTAAAGATCCATCAACAACTTCTTGAAATGGTTAGATGTAACCGTAAGTTCTATGCTAAGAGTTTCTTCTCTTGCACTTCTTACTTGTGGAACTCTTCCAGCTTCTTGCTTCCTAGTTAACTTTGATCTTTAAAAATTTAAATGCAATGTCAGCCATTATCTTCTTAATTTTTAATTGTTGTTCTTTTATTGTCTTCTCTCCTTAATAGTACGCTTTTCTAACACTCAGTAATCTCTTGTATCTTAGTGGCTTTATTGTCTTGCTTGGGATAAAATGATTAAAAAAAAAAAAGTAGATGATCATCTTGTTTTATAAATGCTTAATTGGAATCAAATCAAGTAAACATAGTGACTACACTAGTTATTGGAAATTTGCAGAATGTTCCTCAAATCAATTCTAAGCAATGTAGGCCCAATGATATAATAGTGCCTTATTTTGCTGGGAATATCCATCATTGTTGGTGAGAACATAGCAGCAATGAATGACTGCAAATGCTCATACCTTACTGTATCTGTCACTGATGTTTCTTTATGCATACCAGTGTACCAAACCCATTCCAGGTTGACATGCCATTCATAATGGAACCAATCAGCATCCTCATGGGGTCTCCACTGCATCGGAACCCTAAAACAATAGACTATCAACAAATTGACTATCTTGGTATGCATCTGGTACTTTCTGCATTAACTAGAGATGTGATCTGTGCCAATGTCTTAACCAGACACCTTAGGTCCTTAATGTTAGTGACCTATGATTGGTCACTGTTCATGTTATTATTAACCATTTCCCAGTAAGGAAACATTTTGCATTCAGTGTTACTTTTGGTTGAAATCTATAAAATCCTGTGAAAATAATTTTTCAGGCAAATAGATTTCTCAAGTCTAGTAACTGCTATTGCTTTTTCCAATATTAATGGCGGCTTTCTAACATTTTGTTTAAAGTAGTGTAGAATATCAACATTTTGACTGCTGTTGAAAATTCTTAAGTGCTGTGGGTTCTGTTATTTGATACTGTTCTTTATGATTCTGTACTGTCAGTCCATGAAGTTCAAAGAAGGATGGTCCTCACTTAGACCTTCAGGAGTCATTCGTTCAAAACCATTTCTAATTTTTGATCTGAGAAAGCGGTTGTTGGCAGTTTAGATATTTCTGAATAATTTTGATGCCACGCATGAAATTCATGATCTGATGATGCTATTTAAGAACATGACTCAAGTTTTTATGTTAAAGTTTTGGTTTTGTCGCAGTTTGTAGTGTTGGGCTAAACTACTCCGAACACAGCATATTCTTTGTTCAATTTCCTTATGTTCTGTACAAAATTTGTAATAACTGTTCCATACACGGAGATATTTGAAATGTTCAGGATTTACTAATTCCATATAATGGATTCAGGGTACATACCATCCCAGTTTTCATCCCATTTCTAGAGGTGGTAATGTGCGTTATCAGGTTTTCCTGGTACACATGTGAAAGTAGATTGAGGAATGTTAAAAGGTTCCCACAATTTAAAAGAGTATCTCATGTGTTTGGTAATCTCTATCCACATTAACTGAACAGATATTAGAGCATAACTGTTATAGGTCTCCATTTCTCTGACATGAAGGTATGATGAATTACATAAAAATGAAACTATTACCTCATTCAGATGGCCATTTCACCCCTGCAAAAATTCTCCTTTGGCCTTGTCAATGCAAAAACGTTTAAGAAAATGAATTAAAATTTTTTTTTTTTTTTTTTTCTTTCTTTTAAAGAGACCCCCTCCTTCTTTTCATGTAAATTGATATGGTACTTTTTGGATTATTAGTAATATAGATAGCTTATAAATCCCCTTCCACTCTTGATAAGGTTTGTTTATAATATTTAAAATAACATTTTTAATATAATAATTAAATAAGAAATATATATTTTTTATTTTAAATTAATATTTTCTTTTAACTTAGATTTTAACTTTTCATCCAAAAGATTTAAAATTTTTTTCCCTTATATTGCAAAATTTTTATTTGTGTTTTGGACTATTACTTATCAAAAAATTTTTTTTCAAATTATTAATTTTTATATTCTGGTTTTTCTTGCTTATTTACTAAAAATGCACAATTTTATTTTTATTATAATATTAATTTTTTTTTAATATTGAATTTAAATATAATCTCTAATAGTATTTTAAAATGTTTAATATAAATATGATATAAATTTAAAATAAAAAAATATATTTGTTATTTAAATATTATTAATATAAATATATTAATTATTATAATAATATAAATTATTATTAATATAAATTAATTTACTAATCAAAATTTTTACTATATAATTAAATATATAATATTGAATGGATTAATATTAATTTGATAATTTTATTTAATAATAAATTGTAAGAATATATAATTAGACTAAAAATTAATAAGTTATTTAATTGTTATTTACTATTTAATAAGTAAATAAATTTTTATTAGTATTAAACTTTTCTTAATAATTAAAATTTGGTCTAACTATATGTTAATTAAATAAGTTATTAGTATTAAAAAATTTTTTTAGACTATATTAAAATTATAAAATGGTATTTTTTTTATATTTATAATTTTTCCTTTATTATTTTTACAACTCTTTTTCTTAATTTCTATCTTTGAATTTTCCTATGTAAGTTTTTTCCCCATTTTAAATGAGTTGATATATTAAATATAGGTCATTGTTAATCTTCAACCATTTTCATTTTCTGTCTAGACTTGTCTATGTCATGATTTCCTGTCTTTCCTATTCTCTTTTATTCCATTTCCCTTATTGTTTGTTCCTCTTTCTTTTTTTCTTCCCATCTTTAATGGTTATTTCTCAATTTTCTTACCCCCCCCCCAAAAAAAAAACAACAAAAAAAACACGCTAAAATTCATTTTCTTAGATGTTTAGAATTTTCCTGGGGGTGAAATGGCCATCGGAATAGGGTAATAGTTTCATTTTTATGTAATTCATTTATATGCTCTATAAAAAAATATATTGAGCTCTCTTTTGTGGATCAGTTTTAATATTTTATATTATTAGGATCTACTTGGATTACTTACCCACAAATTTTACATATACACACACACACACACACACACAGCTGTGCCATGATATAGCATATCATCATACATACATGTTTTAAACATAGCATATTTAGTTAACAGTGGAATAAATGGATGATGATTACAACAGATCTCAATGGTTTGAATGAGAAGATGAAGATCTACAAGTGACAAACTACAGAAGGTCTAACTTAAAATTATAACAGAGTCAGTGGTAGTCACTTGCAGTTTCATAAGTGAATTCTGCATGTTTCATTCCATATGTGCCACAGAGGAAGTTCATGAAATAAAGTGTATTGGCCACTTCACAAGTTGAGGTCCATCTGAAACAAATTCATGCTGCTGGCACTTTCTTCTACTCAGATTTTCTTTCACCTCCAGACAATTCTTGCAAAGCCAAACAGTGATAGGGAAGGGATTACTGGAGCAGATTTTGGTGAAACTGGAAGCTTCTAGTCCCGAACCTGCAAGTTGGCAGTGAATTTAGTCATCAGCAGCAGCAGCAGCATCATAAAGGAAGTGATCACCAAAGAAGATATTAAATTCTTGGATATGAGATAAAGCCATTGAGTACAACAATTTAGTTAGCAGTATGTGTTTTATTAAATAAAACAAAAGGAATATATGACACCCCAGAAAAAAAAAAAGTAGGTACAAATGCCAATATCACTGAAAGGACCAATGCTCACCAACTGAATAATATATGGATAGCATGCAGAAAACTGACCTGATGATTGATAAATATAAATGCTCTGCCATTGAGCTTCCTTTTTTCCAGGGTATCAACTTAAATGTGCTTCTTTGGGAGATACCTGCTTTTAGTTTGTTAATAACACAGCATAAACATCTTTTCAGCCTGTGAATGTCCTTTGGTAGATCTAGACTTTTTCCAGACCTTGCTATCTTTACCATTGATGGTAAGGAATGAGCCATTATGCTGACCTGATATGTAGGGGCTAATGTGACACATTAGAGCAGTCATGTCTCTTTTCAATTCATGATTACTTTCTGTGGTAGACTGGTTGCCAATCAAGTCTATAGAATCCAGTCTCTACTATTTAATCCATAGTTGGTGAGATGAGATGGATTCATACTTTTTCAAAGAGTATTTGCACATGAGTTCAAATTCTATTTGAGTTTTGTTACATTCACTTAACACTTTGGAATGAGAAATCTGAGTGTAATTATCACACCACCTGCACATCCAAGCTTACAGCACCCAATATTTTAAAGTGGCCACCCATCTAGGTACTAGACTAGGTTCAACATTGCTCAACTTCAGTGATCAGACAAGAACTGGTATTTCAGTGTGATATGACCATAAGAATATATATATATATACACACACACACACACAGTCCTACTATACAGTTTTATTTCAAAATAATTCATTTTTTCAAATATTATATTTTTGTTAAATACTCATAATCCATTTCTGAAACTTTATTCAATCCGGTAATGTTATGGGGAAAAGAAGCCAAGGACAAAACTATCCATTCACTTCAGATAATTAGCATGGCTTTTCTGGTCAATAACTGTAAGTAGATGTTTTCTATTGCCAGTAACTAATCTACTACAAATTTCTTTCACCATATAATTCCAATCTTCAGCAGCTATGATATCTGTCCGGTGCTTTATGGCACATAAGACCTTTGGTGGGGTTTCTGTAATTGAATTTGCCGTATACACAAACTCTAAGATTGGTCTTTTGTTTGGGTTTTCCTTCCTTTAGACAACAAGTCTTCCCATGTTATTTTTTTTTTTAAACTACACTTTGCTAGCATGTTTAATAACCACTGGTTCAGACTGACCAGGGTTCTCCAGACATGTCTCAAGGAGAAATGGGCACATTTTATATGGAGGTGAGTCCATTAAGAACTGTGGGAGAGATAAACATGCTGTTGCTAGCAAGAACCTATGAAATTATAAAGAGAGAACTTAATCTAACAGTAACAGATATAACACCAGCTACCTGGATTTAGGAATTTAGAGTTTTCCTACTCCCAGAATGGTTGCCAACCAAAACTGCTATTTAACCCCTAGCTGGGGGTAGAAGAGATGAATGCAGACCTTTTCCCGAGGGTATTTGCATGAAAGGGAATATCACAAAGCTTGCCAATTTTTCATTCCAATCTGTTACTATTCCAGCACCCACAATCTTTGAAAGCAAATGATGTTGACTCTACTAAATTTGAAGGCCTTCTTGAATCAACCCTAACTTTTAAGTCCTTGCCTCATATTCTGTGTTGGCTTCAAGTCCAAGCAAACATCTGACATTGATCTTGTCTTTGAGCCAATTTTTCACCAGCATACTTGTGTATTTCAGATTGGAAAGTGAATCATTGTCTTCCAAAATGGTACCTAGCAGAACCTTTTGGAACTTGACATGTTTCAAACAAACCGTTCAAGGTGCCAACCTGATGAAAGGAAGGAGAAGCTTCTGACCCCCCACCTACAGAGAAGATTGAAACAATGTTTTATGATGATTGGAAATTTAATATTGAAATTATGTATTCAGTTCACCAAAACAGAGAAGCAATGAGCATTTGTAATTTACAGCATATTACCAACTGCAAAAAATTGTCAACGATCAAGTGAGACCGGCGATGCAAAATGAAGAAATCAACGTTGATAAGAATACTGTTGAGCAGATTTTTAATGTCTTAGGTAAGTTATTTAAGAAAGATGATCTTAGTGTTTTATGTGAAACAAGATGAAAGAATCAAACACCAAAGGCACATGCTGCAACTTCACCTTGCATTCTTTCAGTGGAATGTAACAATATCCAGAAGATGTATATAACTCAATAGCTCTTCTGTTAGCTTCCAATATGTCATTTTCCATGTTTAACTTAAATCCAATTTTCTTCATGTCAGGTTTGCTGAGCAGTAAATGTTGCTGTACTATAGTTTCTTTAAACCACTACCAAGAAATCTCTATTCTTTCATAAGACAAATTTGAATGCTGTTCCTCCTGGTAGAAATTTAACTTTTTTTTTCTTTCCTTCCATTCATATCCAGTCACTGTTACATTGCCTGTATTATCCAGAAGAGCAGCATTGACAGCTTCACTCATAAAGACCTTTTTATCTTCACAATTGTAATTGGTCACTTTTTAAGCTTCAGCAAGTGTATCTGCATTTTTTCACAATTGCCTCCAAGCTCTTAGTTGAAGGATGGAAAAAAACTGTTAAATCCTGTTTTCTGTCTTTATTACCCTTCATTTTGTAACTCTGACCAACTGGCTCCAATGCCTGATGAAATCCTGGCCAATAACTATACCCAAAACATGCCACCTGTTGCTGCCATCTCTCTTGTAAAATGCAGTTACCTGACAGAAATTACTTTTTTGGAGCTCTGACAGTGTGACACAAGGTTCTTGATTCTTTGAGGATTCTGCTTTGATGAAGAAAGCTGATCACGTGCAATACATTAAAATGTTTGTTCACTGTATTAGTAACTACTAAAAGAATGTTTATTGAGCATGATAAACCTTCTCCATTTTTTGACAAATCAGAAACATATCTTTCAGCTCAAATTCAGGATCCTTTCTTTGCAATCTTCCAGGAAAAGTTGCGACAATTTTTGACATATATTCTCCATTTTTTTTTCTCCACCTTCCCCATGCTGTTAAGATGAAGCTTGAAGTGATCAATATACATATGCAGGTATGGCAGTAAAGGTAAGTTTTTTAAATTTACATCTTACAGTCAACCTGATCATAATTTTATAAACAAATATAAAAAAAAAAAAACTAACAAGGTCTGTTTCATTTTTTATTGTATTTTTCCTAGTTTCAAGTAATGTGTATTTTGATCAAAATTGTGGATAAACTGTCCAAATTTCATCTGTTGTTTAAGTATTTTTTACCATCTCAATCATTTTCAAGAAACAATAGTGTCTGAAGGGCAGAATTCTTTTGTCTACATCCTGGTATTCTTTGGAAAGCTGAAAGTTTGAAATATAGTCTACAATGATGTCATGTACAGTATTAATGGGAGTGAAGCTGCACCAAAAACAATGAGTTTTTTTTTTGTTGTGCACTTATATTATCATATAGACATTGTTCAACTACTGATCATGACAGAAAATGTAAGTAAAGTTTGTTCAGCATAGTTTGGCAGAGCAGTGAAGGAGTCGAACGCCAGCTCATTCAAGTGGAACAGTGCTCATCAGTATGATGGCAGTAACAAACCAGCAATGCATTAACAAGTGAGGAGTCAGCTAAATGATAACCACAGGGGTCTGAAGGAACTTGAAGACCAATGCAGGTAAGTCAGGGCTACAATATTGGTTGTGGATGGACTTCGGGCTAAAGACAAAATATTGTCTGCTATACTGACACATTTAGTTCTTGAACAAAGACAATTTTATCCATAATTTTGATTCGGATATAGATATTATTTGAAAATTGAAAAATACAATTTAAAGAAAAAAGAAAAAAAGAAGAGACCTTTGTTGAATTTAATAAAACTTATTTAAAATATATGAGCATGTATATACATATATATTTAAGCAATCAAACATTTTTTAGTGAATTCAAATGGTTGAGTAAACATCTGTTTATTTACAGAAAAATGTCTACTGGCCTAGATCATCAAAAGTCTTATTCAAGAAAATATACATTTTCTTGAATAAGACTTAATCTAGATCAGCAAACATTAATTTAACTATTTGATTACTGCTCCCTATGGGCATACGTCATATATATTTTAACACCCCAAACACACCATAAAGGCTTTACTGATATTCGTTATTCATTTATTTATATAATGTTATAAAATCTCAATCTAAAAGCACTCAGTATGTAAAGATTGTATAAACCAAACAGTTCGATGAATTACCCAGTAGGTGCCAAAATATTTGGTGTTATATATATATATATATATACACACACACACACTCAGATAACCATTTTTGTGACAAGAAAATTATAAAAAAACCACACATTTTCTGATGAATTAAAAACATGCCAGAAAACTTGTCACTATCTTTTCTCATATACAAGTTACATACAATTTGAAGCATACTATTTTCCACCCAACAACTTCTTTCCCACAGATGAAATAGTGATAGAGCAGCGAGATGCTTGCACTGTTTCCATGAGTTCCACCAGTTCTAACCTACACAACTAAGAACTGCCATGCATACTGAAGTGAACCACTCTCATTCCATCGGTGAGATGAGAGTTCCACCTGAGTAGCTTATTCCCTCACTTACTGCTCCTTTGTGGAACCAACTCCCAAGAGGATGCTACACTGATCACTTAACCTGTTCAAGTATCTTTCCCCACATATCCCCATGAACTGTGCCTGTTACTCTGTAAACCTCTGCTTCAAGTGGCTGTTTGCTCTTGTACTGGATGAATGTTATTGTGTGTGTGTGTGTGTGTGAAGAAATGGCCATGGTTCAAGCAATCTTTCAGCTGTCAATGTTCCTCATACTAACTTCAAGCAAGTTGCTCTGGATAGAAATAACTGGAGATATTTGTGAGAGTAGAATCAGAAATTTCAGAATCAGTCTTATTGACCAGCTAAGAGATGAAAGACAATGGTGAAAAGCATCAGTAACTATTCCTGTGGCTATGTCCTGAGATCCTCATTGTTGCACAATATGTGGACTTGTATGCATTTCACTAGTGGGACTGAAGTTTCACATACAACACAAACATAAAAACTGAATGAGGTTGTGGGATCCTCAAGTTAAAATTGATGGGAGATTCCAGGAAGTGTTAGATTTTTATTTATTAATCCAACAGATTTTATTACTTAAATGTTATTTTTAGTGTTTAAAGGCACTATTCAACTTTGCTTGGTCATCAACACACTTTATGGCCAAGAGCTCTAAAAGCACATCAGATCTAATAATGATTTCCCCACAGGTTCAAATCCTGCTGAAAATCATATATTTCTTTAATAAGATTTCTCAAATATTCAGGCCAGTAAACAAAAATAAATAAATATACGGTTATTTTTCTCAAAAATAATTTATTCATACACTTGTTTATCGAGTATTAAAAAAGAAAAACTCCAGATATTGATTTTCATTTCTTGGTTTTCAAGAACTTCGATATTTTTTTCTTTCCACATAGTAAAAGGTTTCCATACACATTTTGCTTTAATTTTATTGGTAACATACAATAGCAGATGCGTTTTAGTTGTCTGCCATGAAAATGTCAAGTTATTATAAAAATAAAAAAGAACTTTTTTTTTTTTTTTTTTTTTAATTTTGAATAAACTAAAATAAAGCTCATTTTTCACAGGAGTAAATTTGAGTCCCTGAAGAGTGGAGGCAACTTTTTTTTTTCTTTTTAAATAAAAATGCAATAAGAATTTCATTTAACAAATATTAAAATCAAGAATTTGTTCTGTTCAACTTTAGACTAGATGCATAAAAATGCCATATTTCTGCAACAGATTTTTCATACGACATTCACCATACCTATTATAAAGTAACACTTAAAAAGCTCATCATGACTGGATCATCTTCCACTTGTTGTGACCTTGTGCCAGAGTAAGTTAAATATAATATGGCATATAAATCCCTCCCCCCCACCTGCCGAAAAAGAAAAAAAAAAATGGCTAAATTGCCCTATATCTTATATGCAAAGTTGAGGCCTCCAATGGGCTAATTTCTTCTCCCAATCTACCTAGCCCAAATCTATAACATTTGTTCAAATTATTGGTAGCATTCATTATTGCCATCTGATCAATCATGCACAAATATTTCAACACACTTCTATCATTAATACAGAAGAGATATTTCTTGCTTTTTATATACAGTGATGTTTTCTGCTATAACTAATGTGTTTGTAAAGTATTCATTGCTTGCTTTTAAATATGTACTGTTTAAATACACTGAATACATTCCTCCTTAATATGCCTTGCTGAAATTGAAGTGTGTCAATATACCATTAAATAAAACGTTTATTCTGAATCTTTTTTTTTTTTGACAACTGGAGGTTCAGATAATAGTTGAGGATAATTGACTATCCTTTGAGAGAAAGATTTTCTAAGTTGAGGGTTTTACGTTTTAGCCTGGCTACGACAGTATTGTCCTAGTTAAGTACCATTTTGGTTGATTTCAGCAATTTATCAAAAATATCCTGCATTGGCTGAATAATGACTACTATAAAGATAGACTAGAATGCAAGCACTTTTCAAAAATCACATGCATCCAGAAATTATTACAACAGTACACTTACACTGAAGAAAAATATATGTACATGAGCAAAGTCAAGACTGGATCAATGATCATGAAAGCCATTTTTATCTCAGCAAATTCCAAGTTGGAGAGAACAGGAGGAAAAAAAAAAAAAATGAATAAGTAGTTATGTTTCCAGAATCAATGCAGCCTGAATATGAACAGGAATATGACAAAAAGCATGATAGGAATTAGAATGAGACAGAAGACGGCCTTCATCAGACGACGACCAGTCATCCTCGTTTGAGTTCTGGGCTGGTTTGCAGTCTGGAAAAAATGAAAGGGAAGAGACTAAGTTAGGCAGCAAGGTTTATGGGTTGCTGTGTATTTGACCAAAAAAATGACAAGCTATATGGAGAGAGGAGAAGAAAATAACAATGGAGGGCTTCATAGTAAATCTGTCTCACAGACAAGGAGGTGCTATTTTCTGATTGCAAGAATTCAGTATTCTTGAACCTATACCACAATGTTTCAGCCAATCTATTAGATTCAACTCATGGACCATCACCCTCAAAATATTAACTTTTAATGGATACTGTCAGAGGGCACATATTTTTCTAACAAGATTTCTCAAATATACTATTAATAAAAACACAGCATTTACTCAAATATGGGTATCTCTTAAAAATAACATTTACGCAATAAATTACAACTGCATTATAAAGTAATTTCTTATCAAATGTTATTTTTAGTGAGTACACATGTTCGAGTTGCTATCCCGGTTTCGTTTCCCCCCCTACTTAAACAGTGAAACTAATAATAACCAGATTAATTTAACCTGTATGCCCCCTTTTCCATCAGGTAAACTGTTACTATGTGCCAATACCAGTTTGGTCACAGCTGACCATTTTAATAGAGCAAAGTTTGAATTACCATCTCTTGTTGGGGCTTTTACAAATATATATCTGCTTGCTTCTAAATGTATACAGGTTCAATTCCCTGTCAAGGAGGGTACCTGATTTCCCTGTTTAAGAAAATAATAATAAAAAAAAAGGGGATACACATGTATCCACTAAAAAAAATAATGTTTATAGTAATAAAAAATGTAAGATTAAAAAATCCATTAAAAAATTACACTTATAAAATAACCATGTAGTCAAAAATTCAATTCCCCCACCAGCCACATCTGATTTTACTTTGTTGAGTGAAGGTGATCATAGTACCCAACAAATCCTACCTGTCACCAGAGAACTTTAGTTTTACCCTCCCTTTTAATAAGTATGTTGCATTCTACAATTGGAAGCTTCTTAGTCTGTTATATTATCATTGAAAGTTCAAAAAACAATTTTATTAAAAACTTATGTAAGATTGTATGCATGGTAGGTATGCATGTAGTGTAGATGTTATTAGCGCACTTTCACAAATACTCATGAGAAAGGCACATTTCTATATCTCCTCTGCCCTCCAGCTATGGATTAAATAGAGAAGAACCCAGCTCTAGTCTTGGTTGGCAACTAGTCTAGGAGAATTTGAACCCTGCAATAACATTGGAACTGACAACATTTTTGTGTGTTTCTTTAATGGCATATCAACACCTAGTGAGTCATCTAATGCCAAAGCTAGTAGGGTTGGGGATTTTATGTGTTTTATTATTTCATGGTGAAATTAAATAAAGTTTTGTTTTTTTTTAACATTATAGTCATGTCAAAAGTAGTATTTAGTATTTGTATTTATAAACTGTACTTATGTTAAAAGTTAAAAGGATTTTTTTTCCAGATTTTGGCAAATAGGTGTGTTTCTTTTAAGAATTTAAGATTGAGGCACAGTGGAGTAATGGATAGCGGCTCAGATTGAGGAATTGGAGATCCGAGCTTGAATTCCAGTCAAATCCATTACATTGACATACGTGCTAACACCCTTGAGAAAAGTATGAATCCTCTTCTCCCCACCAGCCCTAGTTCTATAGCCTTGGAGGGCAACTGGTCTACTGCAGAAAAAAAATTTGCCTCATCAGTCATGTATCAAAAGATACATGATCATCTAAGCATGTATCATGCATGGCACATAACTGAACTAATCTGGATTGACCCTGGTAAAGAGTTTTTTTCAGGTTATTTGGCTGGTAATATTTGATTCAGGCTAATTTTACTGTGTACTCTTCCTGGCATTTTGTGCACCTTGGGGCTGTCCACACCACTTTAGTAGGGTAGGAGTGCATGATAAACATGTCTTATACGGAGCCTGGTCAGTATCACCTCTTTTCTGGCCGTGTAACTGCCATTTTCCTATGGTTGGTTTTATCTTATGTAATTTATTGTTTGGGCATGACTGGCAACACAATGGTTAAAACAGCAAAATGCTATAACTGGTTGTCTCATTGTTCAAGTTGAAAAATTCACACACAGATGACATTTTTTGTCCCTACACTGAGCATCAATAAAAGTCATTAGCTATCGTTCATTATATAAAAGTAAATAAATGAACAATATAGTGCATGAAAAAGAATTTAAAGAAATAAAGACAAAAAAACATTTTACTCACTCATTTTTAATTATTATTATTATAAAAATAATTAGAGATAATGATAAATTTTAACTTTATAAAACTTTAAGAATTCTTTAAATCCTTACCACTATGCTTCTTCCTTATAATAGCCATAACTTTTAAAAATATCTGGACCCTGGTAACCAAACAGACAACACATGCAAGGTAATAATAATGGAGGTAGATATCAAGATATGTATACTTAGAAAAATATTCAGTATATGTGCTTTGTGAAATGACAACTAGTAGCAGTAACAACAATTAAACAGTTTGATTTTTTTTTTTTTTTTTTTTAAATGGCAGATGGGTGGGGGATTCTGCCCATATTAGACCTTATTCATCAGAATGGTTGTATGATGATAGCAATTAGTCAAAGTTAAACAAAAATGTAACATAGCAACTACACTGTGAGAATATTCATGACAATGGGGGAGGTTGGGGGAGTGATCTATCCATGCATATCCATGGGCTTCAATAGATTAAATGCTGCAAAGTCATTTTAACGACTATGTACAAACTGCATCATGTGTTGTTTATTTCAATAAAAATTAATTAACTCATTCAACAAGATCTTAAAAATACAAATCTAGATTTGGGCTGGTCCAGTCATAAAAAAAAAAAAAAAAAAAAAAAAAAAAAATTACCAGCAATACATTTGACTCTTGACAAAAACCTTCTTTACAAAAATACATCAATGAAACCTGATCTACAAACCGATTTCTTTTTACAAAGAATACATATTCTATTCATAAGAATCTATTACAAAAATCATGTCTGCATTAAATAACCTGTTGACGTTGATATGCTGTAAAACCAAACCTAATTAATATTATGATTTGATTGAACACTGTCAATTTCAACATTACTTCTAAATCTATATATTTTTTTTTTCTGACAAGTATTGTGGGTAGAGTAAAGTCTAATGAATGTCATACAATTGGAAAATTTTTTTCAGTGTATCACACTCATTAGACCTTACTTTTAATTAAAAATCTATATATCTATTTGTTCTTTATTTAAAAGAAATATTTTTAAAAAAATGCGTTTTTGTACACAGAACAACTAAGCAACTCTGTAAAAAGTCAGGGATAAATTTCATACATTTTAAATATTTTAAACAGGGTCCTGCCTTCTAAAATGATAAAAAGCAATATTTTTTGATTCTGATAAATTTCATACTTTGTTAACAGTCTATTATGTGCTAATCTAAAAAAATTATTTCCATAAAAACTTATGAGTAGACCAGCAGTCTACTCAAGTAATGTCAATAGTTGTATCAATCAACAAATTTATCAAAAGGGAATTGTTTCAAGTCTGGCAAAGATTAATTGCTATATGGTGACTCATCTACAATTTCTATATGTCAATAAAATTTATTTTTAAATTAATTTTTGTAACAAAAAAAAAAAAAAAAAAAAAAAAAAAACACACAATTACGACCCTCATCGATCAAAATTTCTGGGATAAGTTATAATTTACATTCCGTCTAATATCTTCATTTTTGTTGTTATTATCACAACATTTATCCACTAGGCATTTCAGTCTACTTCAGGTGTTTGCTGTTCCAGGTAACCTTAAGGGAATTTCAAATTGAACCGTTTATTTAATAAACAGTACAGATTATTCTCATTTCACTGTCCACGTCATAGGGATATCTTGCCTTGTTCTTTTTAGTATGGCTCAAATATTACTAGTCCACCAAGTCTGTACTATCCAGTGCATGGATTGAACTCTCAGAATCAGTGAAAACAGAGCAGGTAGTAACTGAGCACAACTAAACAACAAAATATCCCTTGGCATGGACAGTGGAATAAGAACAATACCACTGTAGATTAAATAAAGGATTCATCTTAACAAGAAACTGAATGAAGTCAGTTGGTTGGTTGTTTTTTGCTTAATGGCATATCAACACTTCTATGGGTTATTTAATGTCGAAATCTAAATATTTTGTATGCAATTTATTTTATTTTTGGAGATATTAGGGATACAAGTCTTACTAATTAACCCATAGCTGGAGAGTGAGAAGAGGGGGATTCATACTTTTCCCCAAGGGTATTTGCTTGTAAATGAATGTAACAATCCCAACTTAAATTGGAACTCAGCTCTTCAACTAATAATTCTGAGTCATTATCCATTACACCAGCCACACATCCAAGCTTATAGCGCCTGATATTTCCAAGCTGTGACCCATCTAGTTACTGACCAGACTCAACATTGCTTAACTTCAGTAATTATATGAGAACTGGTATTTCAACTTGATGTGACCGTAAACTTGAAGAAGGCCAGAGTGGACAACAAAAGATGAGGATCTTAGTTTGAATGTAATTAATTTGCCCTCCTGTGCCCTATATTGGGTAGTTTTATTTTATTATGTATGCTTTCATAATTTTATTGTAATCATTACTTGTTTGGCCTGGTATAAAAAGCAATCTTTAAATTTAAGTATATACAAGGTCTTTCTGCAGTATATCCAACCATTTTTAATATTTCAGGAATCATTTTTTGCAGCCTCAATTTTTTTTTTTTTTTTTTTTAAATCAATTCACCACAAGCAAGGTGAGAATGCCACTAAGACGCAAGGAGCTACTGGAGTGAAAGAGAAAAAAGACTTTAGAAGAAATCGGAAACAAAGAGTAAACCTTTACTCCATGGTTTCTTAAACAGGAGTAGAGGTTTACTCCTTATTTCCCCGTTTAGGATTGGATTTCCAGTTCCTTCTAAAGTCTTTTCTTTTTCTCCCAGTAGCCCCCTTGTATCTTAGTGGCATGTAACTTGGCAAAAAAAACAAAAAAACGGAGGGGACCTTACTGCACATACATGAACAAACTCTTATGAGGTTACTTAAACAGGACATGCAATCATCACACTCACTGCAAACAGGCATCAAGTTTTTTCTTTATATTTGGAATATTCACCCTTGGAAATTATTTAAATAATTAACAATGTTTACAAGGATGGTTCTCTTAAAAAAAAAAAAAGCCCAGATAAAATATTGCTACCTACACTTCAAGCAAACAGAAGGCCTAAAATGTCAAATTGCATGCTGGCTGCAGTCAAAGAATCAGCTCCTGTCATTCTAAGAATTCCACACACTGCTAGTCCAGAAGGTATTTGGCCATTTTGATTATCTCAATACCTTTCTTCACATTTTGTGCAGGGCTTTTAGCTAAATATTGATTATTGCAATTTCTTACAAAATAATTTACAATTGCAAAGTTTTATTTAAGAAATGATTTGTATATTGTTTTTAACAATTTTTTTTTTATATACCTTTATATAAAAGAGTATGCTGATTTTGAATTTGATTTTAAAACTCAATAGCATCTACAGACTTATTTGAATTCTTGATTTTTAAAAAAGTATTTTAAAGAAAAATTACATATTCTTTGTTAAATGTCATTATTTTTACTTTTATTGCAAATTTGGGGGAAAAAAGTCTTTATAATTTTCCAAAACATGTTTGATTGAATAATAGACAAATTCAGCCTATCCAATTTCTATTGACTTTTTCAAATTTAAACATTCTTTCATAGAAAGAGAAAGAAAAGCATCCAAGGATACAAAATAACCAATTCAGAAATTTGAAAAAGTTAATAAAAATTGAATCAATAGAACTTGCCAATATTATTCAACCAAACATGTTTTGGACGAAAAAATTATATACAATATATCCAGAACAAATTTTTCAGAAAAGTTTAGTCCAATGAAATCTTAAAGGATGAAATGTGTTGCACAAAAAAAAGATGTTTCAAACAGTCTCCCCATGTGGAAGGGGTGCTGGTATAAGTGTCAGGTTCCAAGGGGAAAACTTGAACAGTAGTAAGGTAGGCTACATTTTCATTAATCCAATAAGATTACTAAAATGTTACTGTTGTTCACTTATTGGTATAAATTAAACTGTTAGCAACTGCCTAGTGCACAATAAAAAGAGAAATGTTATGCTTAAAGGCACCCATACTTTGACCTACTTTTAAAGTTGCAGGTTTAGACACACTAAAGTGTTTTGCGACATTTCCATGGTAACACATAAAACTTTTACCATGCATTTTGATGCAACAGAAAATAAACAAAAAAGGTACTCACCAAAAGCATTTGAAAATAAAATAAAAAAATAAAGAATTGTTATCTTACCACAATCGTGGGTTGGATGATAGCAGTTCTTGGTGCTATTGGATACTGTGGTTGTGAAGCAGCACCAGGATATGCTGGGTTTACAGAGTAACTGGGAGGTACTGGGTATGTATAGGGTGCATGAGGGTATTGAGCAGGTACAGGAGGTACATTGGGTTGTGGATTTGTTACTTCACTGGCAGCATCAGTCCCATACATTACTGAATCATACGAAGGTGGAGGACCCAGAACTAAAACACAAAAGACAGAAAAAAAATAAAGTGTCATTTACACATTTAGAGGCAGGATTTGTACATTATTTTTTTTTTTTTTTTTAAGACTGCACCAGTCATCCATAGAGAGGATCGGGTTAATCAACATTTTCTTCAGATTATCAATTATGTCTTCTTCATCAATCCCATGACAAGTTGTAGGATCACTGTGTCATGGAGCACCCGACCAGCTCCCTCTACAGGTTTTGTGAGTGTGGCAGTGTCTGATCTGGGTTTCTGAAAGATCTCAAGCCAGTAGGAAAGACTGAAGTAATCATCATGCATAGAATGGACTCAGTGGAAGGCACTTTTCTCCCAGTTAGAGCCCTGCCAATGTTTTACAACTTGAAGGCTTGCCTTGGTCTCAGACACATGACCATTGATGCCATAGGAGGAATCTTTAGCCTTGGCCATCAACCTCTATGATTCACAAATGTAGATAAACGTCACAATAAGATAAAACCCACATTCATAAAAGCTGAAAATATATTCACTAGCTCCATTTTATTAGTGATCAAATCTGTTGGTTGAAAAGACATTGGCAGCGAGTTCATTTCATACTATGTGCTGCATTATTTTTTAAATTCCCTGTTGCTGTAACACATAGTAAGAGACCTTCACCATCCAGTTAGAGAGAGAGAGTATAATTAACCCTAGAATTGCTTCACAAATGAGGTAATGTGTTAGTATCAACTCGAGTAAAAAAAAAAAAAAAAAATTTGAGAGTCCCCCCCCCCAATACTTGGCTTGATATCAAAAGTCAAGGTTTATATGGAAGGCTTGAATAGCCTCAGCACTTGCAGTTTTTGTAGATGCTAAAAATATCCTGTAAATCTGTCCTAATATTTAAAAAAAAAAAAATGTTGCCTCTATGTGCCTTTTCTATAAATACTTTCATGGTAATTGTTTGGATGAGCTATTTAGTATGGTACCTAGACTTTTTTTTAATTTGAGCACAGTACTAAACCGACATTGAGTTCTCATCAACTCTCTTCTGGCTCCATACTTTCCAGCCAACTTTAATCTGAAAAATTTATATGCAATGTCAAATGCTATCTACTGTCCTCCTGATTAATAATAAGAAGGAAGAGAAAAAGAGTAATGTTTCTGGTCCTAATTCTTCTACACCCTGTAACCCCTTGTGTCTTAGTTGCTTTACTGCCTTGAATGGGGTGATACTGTTTAAAAAAAAAAAAAAAAAAAAAAAAAATTAATGCAAGATTATTTTGGGGATACAGAAACAAAGATTTTTTTTTGAAAATTATTGTTAATTACTTAATTTTATGCCATTTCACCTTGCAAAAAAGGTGTCCTCAGATCACTACTTTTGAATAGTGGGTGAAACCTATATCTGAACTTCATAACACCTAAGATTGATTTGATTTTTACAGTTTATCAACATTTTGCAGGTTATTTAAAGCCAAAAAATATATTTTTTGGTTATAAGAATTTTTTTTTTTAGATAATGATTTTTACCAATACAAGTCCTACTAATTAACCCATAGATAGTGGGAGAGGTGGATCAGATCTATACCCTCAAAAAGAGGGTGTGTGTGTGTGTATAAGTGAATAACAAATTCGACTGAAATTGGAATCTTACTCTCTGATTTACAATTCCGAGCCATTATCCATTACACCACCAGCACATCTAAGGCTCCACATTGCTTAATTTTGGTGATTGTACAAGAACCAGTGTTTCAACATGATATGGCCATAACACCTATGAAGAGAAAAAAATATCACTGCAAAACTAAACTCTGACCCACAATTTTTAATGCCACAAGATCCTATTTGCATGCATCACAAATTTTTTTTTTTCATGGGGTTAATTATAGTGACTGTGAGGTTTGAATGAATGAATAAAAGAAATTCTACATTGATACCAGAGAAACCGATTAAATGAAGCAAAGTGCCTTTATAGACTTTTTTGGGTAATAAAAAATGCTTATATAAGAGAGGATTCAGTGTCTGACACCCCCAACTGTTTTGAAGTTAAAAAAAACAAAAACAAAAAACAAACAAACACTAGCATTCAGAGTAGAAAGGAGGGAAAGGAAAAAGAATCCAAGAGAGCTCCAGGATTGGTAATAGAGAGTGAAACCTTACAGCCCCAAATACCATTTCCCCCCCACTCTTGCTAATTTCAGTCAGTCACAAGAATTGGAGAGTACTAACAGTTCTTCATTTTGTTCAGTTCATTTTGACCACAGACTGTTAAGGATATAATCCCACATTGAATTTTCTAGTATCTTTTTATAACCTTGCCAAGTTAAGAACTCCATTACACATACCTTTATTCCAGATATGAGGCACAAAGAGAAAAGTTTTGTCTAATTGCTTTGTTGATGGGATATACACTGACATCTAACCCAGGATGAGGTGTGACGGCTTTTATCTATCTCTCCAAAACCAGGTTTTCAGTTGAATTAAGTGCAAAAATTCAAACAACTTTAATCTCAGTTCACAGAAATAAATGTGATAAGAAAGAACAAATAAGAAACATTCATCAATCTAACATGTTTCACTTTTATTAGGGCTTTATCAGAGAATAAGATATGGAGAAAAAGAATTTTTGGTATTTTTACTGTTGTGTTCGATTTTAATTATGTTTCATATGTATTCTCATATATGTGTAAGTGTCTAACAATTCTAGTTTGTCTATGTGGGAGTCAGATGATAGAGTGTATATCTAGTAGATAAATGTTTGGTAGTTTTTCATGTGTTGATTTTGGACCGTTTTTACATACATACCATTTGTTTTAGATAAACATTCATTAGAGCCTTTAAGAATCAATTCAATAAAAGGTTGATATGTTTTTGATGTGTGTTTATAGTTGGCAATATAATTATTAATAATCCCTCAACGTACTTTTGTTGTAAAGAATTGTTCTTTTTTCATTAGGTTGGTATTGGTAAAATCAAGAAAATAAATGTGTATGGTCTACATATGACTGCCTTTGAAATGGCATTTTTCTTCCTAGAAAATGCCAAGTGTATATACACTAGAAAACAATGGCTAGCAAGTAAAAACATTTTGCAGAGATTGTTCTTATGTAGAATTTAGCCCCACAATTTTGACCTTTTGCCAAGCAAAGCTTAGTGAATATGCATAATAAAGGAAAATTCTAAGCAGCCATTATTTTTCTTCTTTGCATCTGTTTCATAATTACTACTTATGATATCTTGGTATACACAAGTAGTTGTCCACCATATTGACCTATATTGTCAGTCATGCTTACATTAATTCCTGGCTATCAATGAACAGCATAAGTACTCTTAGGGGTGTTTATTGTTATTTTTTTAAGCTAAACCAAGCTTTTTGACTTTTAAACAAGGACTTCATGTTTGGTTCTAGGACTTCTCAGCACTTCTATCATACTATTAAGAGTAAAAATAGTTGTATTAATAATATAAACATTACTACTACTACAAGATTCTGCATTATTTTAATAATTCTAGAAAAGGTAATATTGTTCAATTGAAAGTTTTGACTGGTTATTGATACCAGTTTGCTTCAATAGGAGTAGATAGGTTCAGCCATCATCTAGTTCACATTCCTTCCCAGTCTTTGGAACAGGAGTAGAGGTTTATCCCTTGTTTATTGTTTAGGTTTCAGTTTCTGGTTTCTTCTCCTAAGTCTTATTTTCTTTCACAAAACCCCTTGCATCCTAGTGGCATTATCACCTTACTTGGGGTGAAATAATTAAAACAAAAAAGACTGCTGATGGTAAAATGTTAAAATAGGCAGGGGAGCTTGTATTAGATTTTCAACTGCTCACTTTTGGATTTTTCATAAAGGCAGTTTGACTGTGTTGCATGAGACTTGCAGAATCAATGTCCTACTTAATGCCATTCCATTTTTATACAAATATATAGTGTGTGTGTGTGTGTATAATTCCTTTGAAATTAAAGCAGTTCTACAAGGTGTCATACTTGCTCCTTTTCTGTTTATAGTTGTTCTGGACTATTTTCTTCATATTTCTCTCAACAACATGGAGGAAAAAAGGACTCCTTTTGAAACCTTGCCAAAGTAATCGGTATGATCCACAATACCTGACTAACGTTGATTATCTTGCATTAATTTCTCAATGTATCAAGGATGTAATCACTTGAGCAAGCATCGAATCAGGTAGGTCTCCATTGCAATGTGAGTAAGACAGTATATATCACGACCTCCCCTGAAATATCCCAGTTGAAGTCACTCAACAATACATTCATCAAAAGAGTTGCTCTCACACAATAGATTCCCCAAAAGACTTCAATATCCGTAAAGCTCCTGCACGGGATGCGTGTAACAAATTTCACAAGATTTGGTGCTCAAACCTTCCATCCTCCTTAAAAGTCCAAACCTTTCGAACATTGATTGAACCAGTCCTACTGTATAGATCAGAAACTTGGACATTATCTCCTCATCTTGATAGATGACTGGATGGAGCATACAGGGCTGTGGAATCAGAAGTAATTAAGGGGTCACTGGAGTCAGTAAAACTATACTAGGTATGTCCAATATTTCGCTAAAAAGTGGTATACCTTGACGACAAAAGGTCCCCAAATTGATAAAACAATTTTTAAGGTTTAAATATTTATGTTGTTATTAAAGAGGAAAGACCAAAGTATTTTCTGAATATTTTTTCAGATTTTTTAATCCTTCCTATAAATGTTAAAAATTTTATTAAAAATCTTGTTTTTTTTCGAGTCAAAAAATTTCGTAAAATCGAACTTATCGACATTTCTGTCGGAAAGATCATAGTTTGTTAGTTAAAAAATCATGAAAAATAAATTACACCTTTTTCTTTTGTTATCTTAGGAAATTTAGAATGATTAAAGTATACTTAATGTAATTTGAAAGAAACATTACTTACATTTTTAGCAGAAAATTTTTTAAGAGAGATATTTCCCACCAGGGTAGTCTATTTTCACAGGCGTTGATTGATGTACGTCAATATATTCACAACTTACGGTACTGAAATTTATTGTACGGTACCGCCAAAGTGATATAATTCGTTCTAATTTTAAGTGAATCTGGTTAGTAGATTTTTTTTTAAAAATTCACTTTCAAATTTTTTTTTTTTTTTTTACCTTACGTTTGAGGAAGAATTCTGCACTGAAAATAACATTTAAATTATGAAAGAAAATCAAATTTTACAAGTAAAAATAAAACAGTAAAAAAAATACATTTTTTTAAATTGAGGTTTATTATTTCAGTCATGAAATATTTTTCTGAGAATATAAAAATTACATGAAACACCATTAATTGAAACGGGTTAACTTAATGAAATGAGATTTTATTTCTTTTTTATTAAGGCAGATTTTTTTCTATTTATTAATAATTATATGGCAGTAATATGAGTTTTATTTTATTTATTAATAAAATTAACATGCTAATAGCAGCTATGTTGGTTTTGTTTTGACTCGACAAGTATTTTTTAGTTTGAGTAGTAGCGAGCTAACTCCAGAAAATTTAAACTCCAAAAATCGTTTTAATTGATAATTTGTCGTGTGGATAATAATTCCAAAGTAATGTACAATGAATTTATGCATTCGATTTCAAACTTGAAAATTTGGGTGGACTTCCAAGGGCGTTTTTTTTTTTGTAATTGTAAATAGTCAATATTTTCTTTTATCCCACTATTCGATTATATTTGAATAGAAAAAGAAAAAAATTGAAAATAATACGACGATATTCAGAAAACTTGACAAGCGTTGTTTTCTTGTTACAAAGCCATTTCTGAAGTAAAAAAAAAACTTGCTTCTATCAAAGGAAACTACTCATGTGACATTATTTCAACAATGTGCATCCGTACTTTCGTTGTAGACGATTTTAAATACAATTTTGGAATATTAAAAATTATTTTAAAAATAATTATGGTTGTCAGATTTTAATAAGCTTTCAAATTTATGATCTTTAAAAAGTAGAGAACATAATATATCATTTCCATAAGATTGCAGAAAGAACTTAATGTATAAATATATAACAACCTTTTGTCATATTGTGTATTTAAAATTGAAAAAAAAAAGAAAATTAATGTAAAAATTTATTGTTCATCAAAAAATTTTTTTTCTTTCAGATAATAATTACCTTTGTATATATTATTCAGAAAAGCCATTAAAAACTTTCTTAATTAAATATTGTCTTAGTTTTATTGGGTTTTGTATTTTTACAATTGAGGTAAAAGTTTGGACAATTTCGGACATTTTTTTAACAAAAAAAAAATCGATGATTTAGATTTTTCAGAGTTTTGTGCATTTAATTAAAAAAAAAAATTGAGGTTGCAAATAAATTTTTTTTTGTGTTTTCATAAAATTAAGTTCGAGGGGGATAACAGATATAAAAAAAAAATATTTATACCATGACTTTCAAAGAGACAAACATTTCTAAATTAAGTTCATTCATTTCTGAATAAGTTCTGAAGATTTCATTAAAATCCAACAAGTAGTTAATTTTTACAAGAATTTCGAAATTAATGTGTCTTTCAACTGACAAAAAAACAACTAAAAAAAAAACGCTAAAAAGGTCAAAATTGGACATACCTAAACTATACAGACTCCAGTTGAATTTACACTTTATGTAAAAAGTCTTACATTATAGAATTTTTATTTTTGTTATGTCTTTTACATCCTGTAAGGATATAAAAGACATAACAAAAATAAAAATTCTATAATGTAAGACATTTTACATTATATATATATATATATATATATATATATATATATATATATAGATAAGTCTTACATTATAGAATTTTTATTTCTTCTGTATATTTACTATTTCCTTCAAAGAATTTCCTCTCAACTTCTTTTTTAAAGTCATTTTATTTTTTTGTTGTTACTTTATATTTGCAAAATTATATATGTAAAATAAAAAAGAAAAAAAAAAATCTTACATTATAGAATTATTTTTGTTGAGTCTTTTACATCCTGTAAAAGATTATATTTCAACTTCTGTTATAAAGTAGTTTTTTTTGTTCTGTACTTATTATTTGCAAAGATATATATATATATATATATATATATATAATCATTTATTTAAATATTATAACATAAATATGTTATAAAATCACTACAAAAATAGCCATTTTGTTTCAACACTTCTTATCAAGTGATGATGTTGAATAAAATAAATGGTTTTAAAAGTTTCAAATTAATTAACGATCCTTAGCTAGGAGTAAACACTGTTACATAAGCTAGAATGACCAATCAAAATACAAGTATAGGGTAATTCGAAAAATTTGACAACTAACCAAGGTTATCATAGATATTAAAAGATTTATAAAATTTGAAATTAAAATTAAAAGTAAAAAATTAAAAATTACCTATTTAGAAATCTAAATCAAATCTCTATTAAGTTTTAAATTGTAGAATTACCGAGGAGAAAAAAAAAATATATAAAAATAAAAAATACATCTGCTATTTAATTTATTTTTTCATTGAAATTATGTTAAAAAGGATGTTCATAGCTCCAGACAAAAATGTATACATTTTTACAGTTTCATTTCAACATGGTAGCCACCTCTCACTTAAAATCATTCAAACACACTCAAGTTATAATACATAAGCGCTTAGACATATTTACACACACACAAAAAAAAGAAAAACGGTGACGAGACATGACCCTTGATATATCTGCTCTACTCTGTATTGAGCACTCTTTAAAGAATAATAATTGTTGGTTATTGGAATTTACTTCGTATATACCAATCCCACACTTTGGTGTATATATATATATATATATATATATATAAAAAGTCTTACATTATAGCATTTTTATTTCTTCTATATCCTTTCAAAGATTTTGTCTAATTGTGTTAGAAAATATTGAAGAATGAATAGGTTTGATATAAAAGGCACAAGATCTTTATTCTTTCATATAAACCAGTTATAATGATATAGGATTCCTCAAGTTAGTTTTGGTTTGTTTTATGGCATATCAACCTCAATGGGTTATTTAATGCTGACAAAATTTTTATTGCTGGTAATGTTTTTCTTCAAAAATTTATTTCTGGAAATATTTTTCCTTGAAGAAATCTATAGCTGGTCATATTTTTTTCAAAGAATGTATAAACTGTATTGCTGGTATTTTTTTTTTTTTAAAGTATTGCTGGTAATAATTTTTATTACAAAGTATTTCTGGTATTAAAACCTATTTTTACACAAGTTTGGGTGTTAACTATTTGCCCATAGTGGGGACCCTAACAGGTGCTACCACCCTGGGTCAGGGTGGACCTGGGAACACCAGCAATTAAGAGGTGGTTCCACGTTCCTCAAGTTGTTGAGAGGAAAAGAGAAAGCCGTTTAATTTGTTTGTTTATATATATATATATATATATATATATATATATATATATATATCTCTATCTATCTATATCTTTTTCTTTTTCAAAGGTTTTGTTTGCTGGTAGATTTGGTTTCTATTTCCATATCTTCCATTTCTTTGGGTTGGGTTGTTGATTTGTTACATTTTATGTTTGACTTATCTATTACTAGAGGTTGATTGAGACCGTGGTTTGTTTTTTTGGGGTTTGGTTTTTGTTGTAGAATTTTTCCCATTCATTGTTTTTATTTGCTAAGAGGATATTTTTTTTTGTATCTTTGTTTTTGTATTTGTTATTAATTGATTTTATATTTAGCCTTTTGTGGGGGATTGAAGAACTCGCTTTATTGTGGGAGCTTTGTTCTTCAGAGTCTTCTGTTTCTTATATGTCATAGCTGTTGTGACAGGGAATTTGTTGGTTTATTTGTATATTTTGATTGATTTGGTCTGGTTCTGATTTGCTCTTAGGGATTTGTTTCTGGTTTTGGTCACTTATCTGGGTTTTAGTAGATGCTGTTATTTGACTTTCGTTAGTTTCTTTTGGAGTTGTTTTTAAAGTTTCAATTAGATTTTTAAGTTCAAAGACTAGTTTGTTAAGTAAGGTCTTGATTGTTTGCTTGGTTTGGTTTTTGGATGATTTCTGCATAAGTGTTTGTTTTTTGATAGGAATCTTTTTTCCTGTATCTCACTTCCGTGACTTCTTTTTCCTTTTTAAAAATTTTACATGTTCTAGAGTAAGCTGGATGATTTTCATAGCAATTCAGACACTCTGTTTCATTTGGGCATTCATCTTCAGTATGATTGGGTTTCTTTACCCCACATTTTCCACATATTCTGTGCCCTCTACAAGTTCCCCTGTGGTGCCCAAATTTATGGCACTTAAAGCATCTGGGGGGGGGGGTCTGGTATGTCATGGTCAACTTTTTGGATTATGTATCCAATTTTGATTTCTTTAGGTATTTTAGGAGTATTAAATGTTAGGATATAAGTATTTGTAGGTATGATTTGACCATTCCTTTTTATGTTGATCCGAACGTGGTCTATTACTCCTTGTTTTCTCAGAGCAATTTTAATTTCTTCAGTTGTGGCCAAGGTTAGTTCATGACTTCTTATGCCTTTTGATGTGTTTAGTTTTTCATGGGCAAAGACCTTACATTGGTAGGTGTGGAATTTTTCCATTCCTAGGAGATTTTGAGCAACTCTGTAATTATCTACTTTGACGAAGATTTCTGTTTATCATTTTTTTTTATTTTTTTTTTACTGTTTTGGGGTTACTGTTTTGAAATAGAATTTTTTCAATTAGAAATGTAGATAGTTCACTGATCTTTTTTCCTTCTAAGGTTTCAATAACTATGAATCTTGGGAAGGTTTTCCTTTCTATATATTCAGAAAAATTGTTTTTCTCTGATTTGGATTCCCACTCACCGTCTGAGTTGGAGACATCAGAAATATTGGCGTGAGTTCTTTTGGTTTTTCCATTGTTCTTTATCTGGTTTCTGGATTTTTTATTGGGGTATTCAGTTTCCATGTAAATATGTTTGATTTTTTTCATCTTTCTTGCTCTCCACCCTCCTCGGAGACCAAATATGGGAGATGTTGGGGGGGGGGCATTCGCACTTTCATCTCAAGGATACAAAAAAGGTATACTCAATTAGTTGAGATTCTGCTGTCATTTTCCGATTCTTCTTTCGGTTTTGTCTTCCCAGTTTTATAGAAACATCGGGTAAGGAACAGTCATGTGGTTTCATCTCAATAATTGATTGACCCTTGCCACCACCTACTTGGTTTGCCTGTGTTTATGGTAAGAGTAAAAAAGATGTTGCAGTATCTTTGGATCTTATTCTTGGATGTTGTGGTTGACATTTGCAAGTGTAAGTGTTAGGGCTTGACATGACTAGCCGATTGATCGGATTGGGCCTTTCCGATCGCCTGTCTAGCCCAGGCAAGGGCCAAAGTGGTGTGTTGCAGGACCGCGACCTCTTTATGCCTAGGTCATGTTCTGCTCAACCACCATCCCCAGGCATCATGGGTCGCCACCCATGGCGAAGAGGTGGCCCCATTGAGGGACTTTTACCCGCTGCAAGGGTACAGTTGGCGTATTCTGATGCCCCGCCAACAGGGCAATCCTCAAGTTAAGAATGTATGCATAGGCTTTACGAGATTAATTACATAAAGAGGAGCCCGAGTCAGAGGTGCCAAAAATAGAGGAGTCAGAGTCAAAGGTTTTGTGTTCCAACTCCACAGACCTGGGAACATATACAAATCTACTTAGAAAAATCCAGGCCATCAGTTGGAGATTTCATGCAATTAACATAATTTACGGAAAACTGAGACCAATCTCTCTTAAGCTCAAACAAAAACGATTCCAGTTTGCTGGCCACTGCCACTGAGTGGGGGACAGGGAAATCATCTCATCCTATGGCATCTTTCTTTCTGGAAGTGTCTTCATGAAGTTGACTTTCCCCAGACACCAAAGCTCAGGACTCAGGGTTGGACATTGGAGATAGCAATGCAGGACCGAGCAGTGTGGAAAGGGACTATCAATGGAGTTCTGACCAACCATGGGGAGGTTGAAGGAGAACGAGAGTATATACAACTCCAAAGGAAAGAGATTCCCATTGTTTAAAATTAATTTTAACAAATTAAAAATCTTTAAGCTTTTACTTTTAATTTCAAGCTAAAAGATTAAATTTAAGGTTTCCAATAAGCAAAATACTTTATATTTTAAAACAAATTTAAATTGATTGAAATGACAGTTTTTTTGTTGGTGTTTTTTTTTTGTAACGGATATTATATACCTGTTTGTATATGACCTGTGATATACCACTCTAATCGGTATGTATTTAACAGTAAAAACTAAATGTTCAGATCAGATTTCAGCTAATAAATGTATCAAGCTACAAACTTATTGATGCATTCATAAATGCATTGTTAATTTTACTATATGAAAGCATTGATAAAGCAGGAAGAAAAGGGATTGTCAGTGGTCAGGAATCAATGCAAGCATTATAAACAGAATAGGACATATACAGGTTGCACTATTTTTTTTTTTTTAATGTCATCTTCCTTCAGAAGATAATTATGGCCTCCAGTCATTTTTTTCTTTATCTGTCAACTATTATGACTTCTTACAAAAGACAGATGTTCTTATACTGATTACTACTCAAGGCTTGAGAGACTAATTTACCCTACTAGTTAAACCAGAGTTGGAAGATTTATTGATTTTTTTTTTTTTTTTTTTTTTTTTTACACCTTATCAACCCCTTGTAGGTTAATTAATGTCAGGACATATTTTGGATTGTAGAAGGGTACTTACAGTACCTAGTGTTTCCAAGTGGTCCCCCCATCCAAGTACTGCCTGGGCTTGATACTGCTTAACTTCAATGATCAAAACATGTATTTTCAGTGTGATTTGACCATAGGCTAACTAGAAGTAGAAAAAATGGATTGATGCCTTTCTCCTGTGACTCATTATTGTTTTTGTTTCTAATTATTCCACATCCAGTAACCCCCGTGTGTCTTAGTGACTTTACTGCTTTGTGTGGGATGAAACCTAAGTAGGCTGGAATTTTAACCCAGCTTCTCAATTCTGCTTTCCACCCCAATAACAGTTATGTTACCTGTACATCTGTAAATACCTTTAGTGAACTTTTGTAACAGTGCAGTGACCCTGATGAAGTCATTTAGTAACTTGAAGTATTGAGAGTGCCTAGAATAGTCAAGTGGAAAAATATCATAGACTAATAAATCATATTGGAACTTGAAAAAAATAAAATAAAGAGTTTGGTTTAAAAATATTAACCAGAACCTACAAAATGTTTGGGATGGTATTGGTGAAATTTTAACTCAAAATAAACCTAGTAGTATTTAATAAATTCAATATAACATAATTTTCCCTGCTCTACCTCTCATACCCAAGGAAGGTGCAATAACAGGATTAATGCGTTTCCCAAAATTCTACAAAATCCAGACAAAATTGGGAAATGTTATATTAACATCCTACCTAGCAGACTTACATTGAAAATCTTACCAAAATGTCTAGTCCTGAGTAATTTAGATGAATGGGTCACATGCAATGCTAATAGGAAGTTCTTTGTTTAGGGATAATATCCATCAATATTGTCCACAGAGTCAAAGTGTATATAAACCAAATGACACTGTTATGTAGTTAGTTGGTAGAAGATCTGCCAGGAATGTGCACAGGGTTGAACAGAAGACTACACAGTTTACCCAGAGTTGTACAGGGATTCCGGAGTGAGTTGGCTCAAAGTTTGAATAATTTCCTCCTAAAAAAAAATACCTTTGTCGCTATATCTTCTCTTTTCAGGCCAAATGAAATACCATCTCACAAACATATTTGTTTAATATAGCAATTATCCCTTTCTCAATACATCAAGATCTTAATGGAAGATCTTTTCAGACAGCCTGTGCTATTAAATTGTTGGCGATTGTTATACTGATGTTTGTTTTGTTTCTCTGCTTATGATCCGATCACCTTGGGTAAGATTCCAGGAAACCAAAAACCACAGCTTGTCAAATTGTATGCCAGAGTGCTTCAAGTAGCGGCTTTCAGCAGGTACCCAATGAATCAACACTAGCTGACATTATATGTGGTCCAGTGGCAGGTGGAAACATCAAACAAATTACAGAAACCCTCTGCCTGCAACATGTGCTCTTTAATTGATATTAGGTGCTAATGACAAGTAGAGGTGGAAATTGTAACCACACCTAGTGTATGTTGCATGCCTCCGGCGAGCAGATTTGGCGCTGTGGCCAGGTGGAAGTGTATACTTAAATGAATGATGAAGTAACAATATTAGATAAGCTGCATCAAATTTGAACATTCTTGTTTCTCTTTCAGATTTGTGGCAGCTTAGCTTCAAATCTAAGATAAGAAATAAAAAAAGGCACACCATGCCAATGGCATGAGCTGCCAACCAACTGTAATTCTTGAAAATGACTAGGTCAGGAACAAGACGATGGGTGGGAAAACTCTGGCAGGAACAGGTCATCTGTGGCCAAGAGAAAAAAAAAGTCAATTGGGACCACCGCCAAGCAGCTTAAGAGGACAGAGTCTACTATCAGATAGGTTATTCTTTTGAATATAGTCTGAAAGTTTCTCCTTCATTCTCAACATTTCCTTTATCTCACTTGTAGAGATTGCCTTCTCTGCATCACCTATTTCCTGCAAAATCTCCATGTGCTGCTGCATCTGTAGCTTTTTTTAGCTCCTCCATTGTCAGTTCCTTGGAGTGCTCATTGATATCACCTTCATCCATGTCCAGGCCCATGGACTTGCCGAAGTATACAATCTCCACTATTGCCACTTTGGGTTACTTTCAAAGTCTGTTTCAGACAATCTCAGGCTACAGTTTCTTCCATACAGAGGTCAAGGTCCTCTCTGTTACACCATGCCAGGCCATATCAATAGTTCTGATGCATATCACGGTATTATAGTGGTCCTTCCAGAACTCTCAAAGAGTGAGGTTTGTGCTCCCCATCACCTCAAAGCAGCTGTGAATTAGAGCTTCTTGAAATTAGAAATCACCTGCTGGTCCATGGACTGCAGGATAGGGGTAGTGTTGGGTGGAAAGTAGAGAACCTTTATAAACTTAAACTCTTTAAGGATGTCATCTTCGAGGTTAGGTGGGTGAGCAGGTGTATTGTTCAGGACAAGCAGGGCTTTGAGGGGTAGGTAATTTTCCTGGAAATATTTCTTAACATCAGAACCAAAAAAAAAAAAATTCAACCACTCCACAAAGAACTGCCTAGTGATCCACGCCCTTCGGTTTGCCCGCCCCATAAGCTGCAGTTTTTCTTTCAGAATCTTATGTGACTTAAAGGCTCTGGGGTTTTGAGATAATCCTCAGCTGCCTTCATATCCACACTCACTGCCTCACTATGCCTGGCAACAGAGTGAATGCTGGTCCTCTTTTTAAAATTCTCAAACCAGCTCCAACTGGCTTTAAATGGCTCACATGATGCTTCATCCATCGAAGTTCCTGGTGTCACTGTAGTAAATCAGCATAAATAGCTTGTGCCTTCTCACAATTATAGCTTCCGTCACAGTATCTAATTCAAGCTGCTTCTCGAACCACACCATCAGCAGCTTCTCTATTTTCATGGACAGATGTCCACTTTTTAGAAATTATTTTAACACCTGTGGCTGGCGTTATAGCCTTTATTGACTCCTCCTGCTTCAGTATGGTGTAGATTGTATAAGTGCTACGCTCATACTGCTTCACCATGTCAATTATATGTGCACCTTGATAATGTTTTTCTCAATAATTTCTTTCTTTAATTCAATGTATATCATCCACTTCTTCTCAGCTGTCACTTTCTTTGGACCCATAGTTGGAAAAACAAAGTTTTGCAAAATAAATGCAAGCACAATACTGATGCGTCCACTGTGAGCTAAAATGAATGAAACAGGATGCTGGGCAGATGTTTGTGGTATTCATTGTGGCGCTCGCTGCATCAACTATCGGTGAGATATCTGAAGAGGGCTGATAACCCGAACTTTAGCTCTCAACTCAAAGCAAAAAAAAAAATAAATAAAAATAAAATAAAAAATAATTGGCCAAGAGATGGCTCATATCTTGAAAAACTCATTAATTGGGACACTCATAAGTCAAGGTACTGTTGTATCTAAAAATTACATTGTAGCAAATGTGCAACTACTTTTAACATCAAATACTCAAGTTGTCTGGTAGGAAATTTGGTGGTAGCAGTGGTTCTTGAAAGACATTTAAATAAATAAAATAATGTAAGAACAATTATATAATCATCATTATTAAAGGATGTTAAAATGTTCTTAGCATGATCAAGAAATCCTTAAAATAAAAAGAAAATAATTATGTATTTATACACACGCACAGGGTGAGGCAAATGTCATGCACTGTAGGGGTTAATTAACTAATCACATTTTAAATGTCTAATTTTTTATATTTTATTTTGCAGAAACAATAGGTTACCACCCTTGGATATTTTTCTGGGGAGCCATTTGAAATCAGTGGTTTATTAGATGTGCCCAAGAAATATTGAGGCACCTAAAGAAAGAACTGAATATGAATGCAGTAAAATGGCAGAGGAAACTCTCTGACGTGCTAAAGAATCACACAGGCACAGAATTGAAATGCATTTTGAAAAAGGAAGACATTTTAAAGAGCACATATAACTAGTAAAAAAAACATTTTCATGTGTAATTATACTTTTAATAAATTATCCCTATGGTGCACACATTTTGCTTCATCCTCTGTGTGTGTGTGTGTGTGTGTGTGTGTGCATATATATATATTATATTACACATACATACATCAGATTTTGGGAAGTTGATTGAGCCAGGAACTTTCCAACACCACCATATACAGTCATATGACTTAACTGTTTCTCAAGTCAGTGATAGTTACAGTGAGCAATGAAACTCCTGTTCCTGCTCATAAGGGCCGGCATTAACAATAAGTGATCAGCATAGCATCAGCTTCCACGAGTAGGGACAAAAATCAAAGATTTGCTACACTGTTGACTATACATCTAGGATTCAAAGGATTTGAAATCCATCAGGATCATATTCAAAGGCAGACCTTTCAAATCAAGTTACCTCCCTTGGAAGGAAGCATTATCAAGAACTGCATATATTTTATCCTCTGCAGTTGTGGCAAGGAATACAAAGGAGAACCTAGTTGCTCTTGAAAAGGGTGGTAAAACATCAAAAAATGATTGCTCAAGAGAGAGACATTGAAATCTGACATAGTTGGACAGATATGGAAAGAGAAAAAAAAAGAAAAAAGTGGTCCCCAACTTTTTAGACAAAGAACATTAGAAAAGAAGACCAGAGAATCAGAACATATGTTAGGTATCAACTTCCTCAATAGACCTAATGTAAACATGAATTTTATCTGGGAGCCACTAATCAAGAAAGAATACACACTTCCACCACTCAACTACAAATCTCAAGCTTAAGGTGCCAGAATATCAAGTAAAACATGGCCTAGCATTGGTTAAAACACATGTTTTCTGGGAGTTGTGGGTTCAATCCCTGGATCAGGTACTGTTGAAAAGTCATACTCTAGTTCAGTAAAAGAAACTGAAAGGTGAATATATGAAATATCCCTTAAACATAGAATCATACCCCCATGGATTAAATAAATCATGCCGTTTGAAATTTCTATATGTTTATTCAGTCAGTTAAGTGCCATATATGATACACACTTGGTGATAAAGTTTCTTTCAATGCATAAGTGACTAGCCAGAAGATTTTCCTGCAGTAAGCTGCGTTTTCTGTCTGTGAGAGATAGGTTGTCCTATAGCTTTGGTTGACAATCCTATCAACTGTCGAAAGAAACAGCAGCTTACTGTAGGAAAAACTTCAGTTCATCAAATACAAAATTATTTTCTTAATGTTAAGATGGGACTTTTGCCAATGTATTCCTGCCCATTAGATAAATGCTGAAACTTTTTATTGCACAAAATTTAGCATTGAAGGCAGTCAAGTGATGATGAGAAAAAGGCAGTTAATGTGAGTTTAGCAAGATTGGATGATGAGAAAAAGGCAGTTAATGTGAGTTTAGCAAGATTGGATGATGAGAAAAAGGCAGTTAATGTGAGTTTAGCAAGATTGGATGATGAGAAAAAGGCAGTTAATGTGAGTTTAGCAAGATTGGATGATGAGAAAAAGGCAGTTAATGTGAGTTTAGCAAGATTGGATGATGAGAAAAAGGCAGTTAATGTGAGTTTAGCAAGATTGGATGATGAGAAAAAGGCAGTTAATGTGAGTTTAGCAAGATTGGATGATGAGAAAAAGGCAGTTAATGTGAGTTTAGCAAGATTGGATGATGAGAAAAAGGCAGTTAATGTGAGTTTAGCAAGATTGGATGATGAGAAAAAGGCAGTTAATGTGAGTTTAGCAAGATTGGATGATGAGAAAAAGGCAGTTAATGTGAGTTTAGCAAGATTGGATGATGAGAAAAAGGCAGTTAATGTGAGTTTAGCAAGATTGGATGATGAGAAAAAGGCAGTTAATGTGAGTTTAGCAAGATTGGTCAACACAGGAGGCTATGAAAGTAGCCTGAAATTTCCAAAAAGAAAATCTTTAGTTAATGCTCTTTCATTATTACAATAAAGCCTCCATATGAGCAAAAGTCTTTTTCAATTTGGAATCCTCTATTTTATCAGTGGGAAGGTTTATCAAACTATGGGGTGCTCAGTAAAAAAAAAAAAAAGATTTTGTGAAACTGATTAAGGCAGAGAACTTTACAGCTTTTTCATGCAAGTCAGTAAATTTTTTTTCCAATTATTGTTGTTGCTCTCTGCTTTTATAGGATCTTTTCACTTCCCAGCCTCAAATGTCTTCAGTCAGCCATAATATAATGTAACAAGTACAGCCAAAATGCTATGAAAATATATATATAAGCTCATATAGGTAATTATGCTTCCCATTAGGTAAATTCATAAAATTATTTTAGTTGCAGTGCTAAAGAAGGACCAATGAGAATGTTGAAATTCTTTTTTTTTTTCTGAATGAAAATAGGTCGAACTGCGATTCAAAAATATATGCTTCTAATCAGTATGGACTGTCGGTTGATCAGTTAACCCTGACCTAGATGCCAATTTGCTTAGCTTAATCTTTTTAAAATAGCTTCTCATATATTGTGCCAAATGTTGAAATTGTTTTTCAGACAAATTTGAAAGTACATTATCCTCAATCTCAAACGGTTCTTCTTAACTTTCTTTGTATTTGCCTTTTAGTATGTCAGACTGTGACAATGCCAATCACTTCTAAGTAGAGATCTTATATAGAAGGACTTAAATGATTCAGAATCAGAATATAATTCCATATAGGCTACAAGCCACATTTGGCCCACAGGTCAACCACTGACAGTGTCATAGGATACAGAGAAAAAAATAGTTATAATAATAAAAATATCTTTAAAAAAATAAATCTATAAGATAACTTACAATTACTATAACAAACATGGGAGAGAGAATAAGTTGTGATGTAATGTCCAATAATCAAGATTTCTACGGCTGAAAATTAATGATTAAGATAATGTCCATCAAAGAAGTGATCTCAATGATTGGAAAGTGAGCGAGTCGTTTATCTATTTCCAATTTTACATGGCATACTTAAACAAATGAAGGCGGCATTGATATTATGTTATCATAAAAATTAACAAGATTAAATGAAAAAACAAACAAAAAAACACATAAGTAAAATATTAATAGCAGATATGATTTATCTAAAAATCACTGACCAGTCCTTTACTGGGTAATAAAAACAAAATGAATCAAACCAAAGAAGGGTGTGTCAGAACAACAACAAATTTGTGTCCTGCAGAGTTTCCATATTTGGCTGCATTTCATTTGAAAGCATTAACTTCTCATTAGCAGCACACATTAGCCCAGCTGATTTAAAAAAAACAAAAAAAACAAGCATAGTTGACTAATAGAACTTGTCTTTTAAAAGTAATCCAATACCCTAAATGATTATGGTGATGCCAATGAAAGATGGTACTCTAAAGTATAGGATGAGAAGTAAAATCTCATATTTGTATGGTGAAGGAGTCAATCTGGAATGTAATAAATCAAGTCCCATAGACCCTACTGTAAAGCATGGGGACTGGAAGCGCTCAACATGCTGAGTCGCTGCTGTAGTTTCTATACCAAGTAGTTTTTTTTTTCATGGGATAGATATGATAGGCCCATGATCAACCAGTTTTGAATTTAGAGTTTTCCTTCTATTATACTGGTTGCCAACCAAGACTTAAGAACCCAGTTTGCCCTACTATTTAACTCATACTTGTGAGGAAAAGTGTCCCTAAGGGTATTTGTGCAAAAGTGAATGTAATAAGCACAAGTGGAATTGGAACTCGTTTGTCAACTTCTCATTCTGAGCTACTGACCATTACACCACCTGCACATTTGTGGGATGTGATAAAGAGCAAAACTATAAATAAAAGAATAAACATTGCCTTGTGAATTAAAGCATTGCTTAAACCATATTGGTTTTCATACCAGCTGCGATTTCAATCCCTTGGCCTGAAAAGCAGATATTGTGATTCAGTAGAAGACACAAGAAATGAATGGAAAGAAAAATGAAACTGGTGAGTATTAAATGATACACGTTATCCATCCCCCAAAACACAGACAGCAGAAGAAAAATCTGTTCTTATTGAATAGAGAGTTTGCTTCAAAATCCCGAGAAAATTACAAATTACTTCAACAAAGATTGATTGTTTTCTACAACTTATCAACCCTTTTCAGGTTATGTAAAGACAGAAAATACTTTCAAATTGTAAGAATTTTTTTTATAATGGGTTTGTGATACAAATCTTACTAATTAACCCATAGCTTGGGGAGAAGTGGATTCATATATTTCCCAGGGTATTTGCCCATAAATGAATATAATGAATCCTATGGGAATTGCCTAAACAATTCCAAGACATTATCCATTACATCACCTACATATCCAATCTTACAGCATCTAGTATTTCCAAGTGGTCACCAATTTAGGTACTGACCAGGCTTGACATTACATAACTGATTGTACAGATACTGGTGTTTTAATGATATACCTGTAACCTATATAACGATGAATAAATGAGAACAGTTTGCCCTAATTGAATGGAGGGTTTGCTTGAAAATTGAAATGGTTACAGAGTACTTCAGCAGATACCTGAAGAAACAGCTGAAACATTAGTATAACAACCAAAATGAGTGTGCCGGTCTAAGTAGCAAGGCATTCAATAATAATGAGGATTCCTCCTCTTGAAAATTCAGGCATAAATCATACTAGATATAAAAATAGTATTTATAGGTGAATGCCTTTCAGTAATTATTATTCAACTACAAGAAAAAGACAACTTTACAGACTGCAGAGTCCGTGTTTTTACTTGCCATAATTTTCTCTGGGGAGAAGGTTGAGTGAAGTAGTTTGTTTCTTTATTTGATGATGAAGCTTCAAAAATGTAACAGGTTAATTAAGAGTATCCTGCTTCCCTAATCAGTGTGTGTGTGTGTATGTGTATATATATATATATATATATATATATAAAAACAAATAAATTATAGATCACTTCAAAAAAAAAAAAAGAGAGAAATGCCATATGCCTTGTTTAGCCTGGCACAAAGCCATAAATATAGGTGCACAAAAATTTTGGCAATCATGGGCCTTCGTGCCTGCAATAAGACAGTATCAAAAGGAAATTTTTTTATCCCATGACACTGCTTTCTTTTTATTTTTTTAAATTACCATCACTCTTTGGCAGTGTATAATGTATTAAAAAGCGATGATTAGAATTTTAATAAAACCAAAACATTATGAAAGTGAATTTATACATTTTCTTTGTTCTCATGTTTGATGTTAAAATACCATTTCTTACTTTTTATATAAAAGAAATTCTATCTTATGGACTCTCACTATTCAGTGTTACATTTTTATGCAAGAGTCAACAGAAAGTTAACTAGAGATAAATAAAATATACCTGGTAACCGTGTATGTCTCAGTTTACTGCCTTGCTTGGGATGAAAATTTATTATATATATATATATATATATATATATATATATATATATATATTAGGTTGGTGCAAAAATAATGTTGTTTTCTCACATATGTTACTTTTATATATGATTTCTGAATTAATTCATTGATATATATAGCCATTTTATATATCATTTTGAGGCGCGTTTTTCGCTCTATCGAATCGTGTTATTCGTTACCGTTCTCAATCTCTTCATTCATTTTTTTTTACAGGCTTTTCGTCAGCATGGACAAAATTCAAATCAGCACGATTTTCTTGTTCCAGTTCAAACTAGGCTGAAAAGCTGCCGAGACAGCTTGTGATATCAATGATGCGTTTGGCCCAGGAACCCCTAACGAACATGTGGCACAACGGTGGTTCAAGAAATTTTGCAATGGTGACGAGAGCCTCAAAGATGAAGACGGTCGCGGCCCGCCAACTGCAGTTGATAACAAACATTTGAAAGCCTTAATTGAAGCCGATCCTCGCAAAACCACACGAGAAGTTGCTGTTGAACTCAAGGTCGACCACTCAACAGTTGTTCGCCATTTAAAGCAAATAGGGAAGTCAAAAAAGTTGGATAAATGGGTGCCACGTGAATTGAACGATAATCAAAAAAATCGTCATTTTGAGGTGTCTTCTACGCTCTTTCTGCGCAACAAAAACGACCCATTACTCGAGCGGATTGTGACGTGTGATGAGAAGTGGATCCTCTACGACAACTGGCGACATTTGGCACAGTGGTTGAATGCCGGAGAAGCTCCACAACACTTCCTGAAGCCGAAATTGCACCAAAAAAAAGGTTATGGTGACTGTTTGGTGGTCTGCGGCTGGTCTCATCCATCACAGCTTCTTGAATCCGGGCAAAACAATTATGGCGGAGAAGTACTGCCGACAAATTGACGAAATGCACCAGAAACTCCAACGTATGCGCCAGAGATTGGTCAATATGAAGGGACCAATTCTCCTCCATGACAACGCTCGCCCCGCATGTTGCTCAACTGACCCTGCAGAAGCTGAACGAATTGGACTACGAGACTGCCTCATCTGCCATATTCACCGGACCTCTCACCCACTGATTATCACTTTTCCTGCGCGAAAAATGCTTCAAAAGCCGAGATGATGCCGAATCGGCCTTCAATGACTTCATTGCTTCCGGATTTCTATGCTAATGGGATAAATAAATTTGTTTCTCGTTGGCAAAGATGTGTCGATTCTAATGGTTCTTATTTCGATTAATAAAGTTTATTATGCAAGGAGTTATGATCTTTTGAAGTTGAATCTCAAAATATGCCATTATTTTTGCACCAACCTAATATATATATATATATATATATATATATATATATATATATATATATATATATATATATGCATGCCTGCACACAGATGAGTTTAGACTAAGATAGGGGCAGGCAAATGACTAAGGGCACTGCAACATTTTTTTTTTTTAGAATTTGTAAAAATTTGTTTTTTATTTGTAAAAAGTAATATTAAAAAATTGATAAAAATAAACAAAAAGCCTTAAAATCAAAATATTTTTCTTGACAAATCAGATTATGATGACTAGAATTATTAGCAATAATACATTGTAGTGGAACATTTTTAAAGAACTCAAACATTATTAGCTTAGAATATATTAGGGAAATAACGATATTGTTGTATTACTGTATAAAAAACAAATCTTTTTCAGCATAAAATCTAAAATAACTATTGAAACAAAAGAGTATGTTTAGTAAATGTCAAAACAATCCTTTACTTTCCAACTTGAATGTTAATTAGTAATTTCTGATAGATGAAAATATTTTCATGGCTAATTTTTGTCATCTAGCATTCAGAACTTCCTTTGCTCAGGCAATTTGTCAAAATCAAAAAACAATTTTCTATTATGTTAGATTGGGGGGGGGGGTCTGTTCACAATATAAATACAATGTCAAACTGATCCCTGACTTTTTGTAGTTTTCTTTTCTTTTTGAGGGGGACCAGTCTATTTAAGTATTATGCAATGTGTGTGTGTGTGTGTATATATATATATATATATATATATATATATATATATATTTATGACAATAATTTCATTTCCAGTAGACATAAATGTTGGAAGATTGAAATAAACTTTTAACACTTGTTGAAATTCCTTTCATTTATCTCTATTCTTTGAAAATATATCTGCACAGGGTTCTAGTCAAATCTTTTCTTGGAAAATCCCCACAACCACCTTAAGAAAAACATGACTTTTTTTTATGGTTAACTTAAGAAAAGAAAAAAAAATTATATTATAATTATTTTCTTTTTAAAAAATATGATTCCATTGTGACACAGAAAATTTCCAGGTTTCAATGAAAATTAAACTTAAAATCCATGGTCTCGTTCCAATTGTCAAGCATTGCTAGGAATAACTTTCTAAGAAATTTACTTAATTTATAAGCACAGACAATATTGATATGAGTTGTTAAGGTTAAAGAAAATCTGTTTTAATTTAGGGGTGATTGGGTTTTAATTTCTCTAGACAGCTTATGTATCCAATATATGTTACTTACAAAGTCAGGTTAAGTTTAGGTGGGTGTGGGGGTGCCTGCTACCAAATGTATACTTCTGTTATTCAATGAGTCGTCTGGGTTTTCAATGACAAAAAAGATTTTGGCATTTTTATTCATCCCCTTAATTCATATTTTTATACACAAAAGATTTTCTAAATATGCAGAAGACATTTAAATTTTTTTTAATTAAATTTTAATCTTAAAGTACCATCCATACTTCTAATAACTAATAGACTATACGGTATTTTTACAAATATATTAGAATTTAATTACTAATTAATGATCAAATAAAAAATGTATGTTTCATCTCTTTATTTTTTTTTTCAAAATTAAATATTACTTAAGGAAAATATTTGACAGTGCCTACAAAAAATAGCTATATTATTTATTTGATTTAGTAGGTTTTTATTTTTCAGAAATTTTATATATAATTTTTCATGTATGCACAAAGGACATGGGTCATTTAATGACCTACAAGCTCTAGCTTTTCTTATTAATTTCCATTTTACTGTTGGTGTTTTATTGGTCTCTTTTAAGTGCCAGAAATATTTAGATAGGGATGTTTGATTTTGGTATTTATTATTATTAAAGAAGGTTTGATGTCAGTTCCACCTTCTTTTGAATTCATCCCATGTAGAATTTAACCATGTCTGGATCTTCAATAGATGAAATATTGCATTGATAAATTACTGATTCAGTACAGCATTTATTATTAAGGACAGTTTTGAGGATTTCTACAGTTACATAATTTTTCTTTATCTTCATTTATTTTTATTTTAGGATCTATATTTTTTGATTTTGGTATAAGTGTTTATTCAAGATGTGAGCATTATGTTTCTTAATAATCATTTCTAGGTTTTTAGTACAACTGTAACTTAATTTTAGGATATTTTTATTAAAAATTGTGTCACTAAGAAAATGTTTATCAATTAACGCAAGGAATTTTTGTCAACTTATTTCTTACCATTTGGTTGTATAGGGTGTATACCAAATCATTTTTCTATTTCTATTTTTTCTATGGTGTCTATTTTCATTTTTTATATAATTCAATTTTGGGCATTTGTAGCCACTATTCTTTAGAGCTTTATTATAGAACTTACTATGTTCATAGAATATTTTCTCATTTGCTGAATTTGTACTTATGCTTTTTTCAATAGATGAAGGTATATGCTTAATTATAGATGAAGGATGATTAGACTTAGGGTGTATATACAAAAGATTAGTATTGGACTTTCTGTAATGTAGGTATATATTATTCATTAAATCTAGTGTTATATCAAGGAAATTAACTTTAGTATTTACAGTAATTTTCAAGTTTAGGCATCAAAATTCTCTATGTAAGAGTTTTCTAATTTATCAATTTTAAAGTTCATATAATTCCTTAAGTTTTTCTCTATGTCTGTAATGTCTGAGTATTGGGTAGCAAAATCCATAGCATTCGTGAAAAGTTCCTTTGATATTGATTGGTAGTAATTCTCAATATCAAACTGTATTAGTGTACAATTTGGTTTCTCCTTGATATTAGTAAATCAATTAGTAACATGGAAGAATATGGAGCCAGGAAAAGAGGCGGAAGAAGCAAGAAATTAACGGACAGGGATGTCAGAGCGATCAAAAAAGAAGCAAGCAATGCAGACACATTGTGTTCCAAGATCCAGGCAACTTTGAAAATGGTCGTTTCATGCTGGACGGTTTGGAGAGAACTTAACAGATCATCTGAGTTCAGTTATGGCAAGCTTATGAACGCTTCCTGTTTGACCGAGCACTATATGTCAGAGCGCTTCAATTGGGTCAAAGCTCATATGACTTTGGACAAGCAATGGGAAGGTGTGCCATTTTCTGATGAAAAAAAAATTGGATGGTCCGAATGGGATATCTTATTATTGGCATGACCATAGAAAGGAGAAGTTGGTCTTTTCCAATCCTGTGCAAGAAGGAGGGGATGTTATGATTTGAGCAACATTCGGATTCAAAGGCAAAACTCCAATTGTTTTCATTGACACAAGACTTGATGCTTTGGGTTATCAGAATTTGTTGTCTACTGCTCTCTTGTCTTATGGAAAAAAAACTGGTGGTTGAAATTGAGTGTTTCAGCAAGTCAATGCTCCTGTTCACAAAGCCAAATTGCATGAATACCATCAAGTCCACATGCTTCGTGAGAATCCAGTTTAGAAATAATAGCAAGAAACCAGGGACAGAGTTATATGCATATTACTCAATAGAAACTCGGTTCTAAGTGGAGAGTCAGGCAAAGTTACCCCCAGATGAGTAAAGAGTAGAATTTAAAGAGAATTTGCAAGCAAAACACTTCTTTATCAGCAGATTTTAACATCTCAAATTGAGTGAAGAGAGGAAGATTGGAAGATTTACTCTTATTTAAGACACTATTACAGAGCCGCCAGTAGTCACATGAACCAAACTTGTTAAAGGCTACATGGTGCCTCATTCTATCAGTAAACAAAGGTTTAGCCTCTTTGAGGACATGTTTATAATTATTTCAAAAATAGGTGTCTGTTGTGTTCAAAATTATCATGCTGGTACACTCAGAAAAAAGTGATTCCTATGGGCTATAGTGGCTGAACAGGCCGATGTGAACCAAGGGGAAGATTGTAATTTCAGCTGATATTTGTGAGAATATATAAAAGCATCAATACCAGCTTTAACCCAATAAGCAACCTCTATGGTACAAAACTCAATAGGAAGGTTAAAAATATCAACCCAAGGAGTATCTTGAATAATGTCACAAAATGAATCCCGATCTGTACACTGGTAACAGAAAGAAGTCTTGTGAATAGGAGGTTCCTTTCTAATAGATGACTCAAAGGAAATATCAATAGATACTACAGTATGATCTGAATTGCCAAGAGGACCAAGTTGTGATGCTCTACAAGAATGAAACAAGTAAAGAAGAATGTTAAAATTTATTAGGGAAAAAAGTGCGGAAATCCACTGAGAGACTGAGCAATGGGAAAATTGAAAGTCTGAATACTGACAATATCAGTAACATTATAATGATTAAGCCACTTGGCATGATAAACATTAAAATCACCAAACACAAAAATATTCCTAGATGGATGTAGAGAATGCACCATTTCTATATTATCAGAAATTTTGTTTAATATATTATAGTCCTGAAAATCAGAAGAATGATAAAGGAAAAAGAAAACTAACAGAGTGCAATAACAAAAGTCAAAAGCACATGAAAGAATCATCTGGGAACTCAAAAGATAATTAGATTTTCCAAATATAAACACCAAGGTTATATGTATGCTATAATCTTTTTGGCAAAGAGGAAAATAGCCTGAAACAGAGAATTCATTGGTAGCAATAGAAGAATTTAAATTAGTTTCAAAGTGTGAAAGACATCTGGAGACTGCTTCCAAAAAAAAAAAAAAAAAAAATTCAACACTACAGAAACAGAAATAAAACAAATGCCACAAATATTGGAGAAAGAAAGGTTGAGTGGTGTAGGTGACTTTGTTTACTAGTTTATGCATATTTCTTTTCATTGTATTTGTTAAAGAAGGTTTGTTTTACGAAAAAGGACAAAATAATTGTCACTATTGCCTATGGCAATGCAAACTGGCCAGAAGGTGGCTGAGACTAAAGCATAACATGGCTTCAGGGTTGCCCAATGGAAATACATGCAGGGATATCTAACCATGCACAACATTGCACTACAAATACCCCAATATTATGCAACTGTTGATCAGAGCAGCCTCTCTAAGTACTACCAAAAAGTTCAGGCCCCTTACTACAAGTCAGAAGCAGCAACCAGAAAACTGCCAATGCAGTACCCTCATAATGAAAAGTCACAGCCACTAATCAGTCAGATCACTAAAAGGTTAAGATTAGTAATCATGAATTATGGAGGTACCTAAGATTTAAAATGAATTTTTAAAAATGAAAGGTTTTTCAAGCTTTCATTGAAAGCTAAAAGGATTAAATTTACTATTTCCAGTAAGCAAAACAGTTTGGTATATTTCAAACAAATTATATTGATTGGAATCAATTTTCATTTTTTTGTCATCATTTTAGTTGTAAATCTCTTTATTAAAAAAAAAAAAAATTATATATATATATATATATATATATACACACACACACACACACTTTTCTGAAACTTTAAGGAATATTAGCAGATTTAAAGTATAATTAATCTGATTTGGAACAAATATTTAAGTTTAAAACAATACAGAAATGTATTCTTAAACCAAACAGTAGCTGTGTTTTTAACTGACAGTAGCTATGTTTACATGTTTGACGAGTGATAACAAGGTAATGACAGGTTTATTGTTATTCTATGGAGACTTTATCTGTAAAACAATATATGAAATTAAGTACTCAGTTATCTTAAAAATGTTAGAAAATATTCTCTGTAATCTAATTTTAAGAATGTTGAATAAATTTACTATAGTCATCACTCTTATTGTCTGGTAATGTTGTCTATGGTCACCCATACTTTCAGAAAAAATGGGTATGTTTATATACATAAAAAAAATTCAAAATTCTTTTAAAAATCTTAGGGTTCAAGGACTGATATTAAGCTTTACAATTTATCATTAGTAAATATAGTTTTTACTTAATAATATCATCTAAATGGCTGAAATTAATACAGAATTTTAAAAGATTTAAAACTTAATAAATTTTTCTAATTAAAATTTTTAAAAAGTGAAAGCAATTGTAAAAATTCATTCGTTGAAAAAAAGATTTTTCAGAAGAGATTAGTGTCCTTAATATATCTTTATTTATAAAAATAATTAAAAGCTTTCCTAATTAAATAATGTCATGGTTTTATTGCATTTTTTATTTTATGATTCAGAGCAGATTTTTGCTAAATGGAGTTCATGCTCAACAAAAACAAAATGACTGAAATTCCCCAAGGAGTCCTACTTTTAACTAATATAAATAGGAAGAGGTCAAAATTTTAATTTCTCAAAATTTCATAAAATTATGTAAGTGGGGTGTAACAGTATTTACATTATTCGGACTATTGTCCTCATCTTTGTCGCCATATTTATTACAACATTTCGGCCATTATACGCTCTGGCCTTCTTCAGGTGATTGGAATGTCGAACTGAACCCTTTATTTGGATCACTGGGGTAGACTGTTCTAGTTCCACGTGCCATGTGTAATGGATGTCAGTTATCTCCTGTTAATTCCCCTCTAAAAGTTGTCCATTGCCTTAACCAGATATTGAACTCACTCTTTGTCACTGGATCTAACTAATGCCTTTATCCACTGTGCCATGTGTCCTTGAGGACATCTGTGTATGAATTTCTAGGTATTATAAACCTAATGTTTTCAACCTCATTTTTTACCAGTGCTCATATTGCAATTTTTGCTGTTATTATCGCTTTTCTCTGGCACTCCTTATTACTGGTTCCCATATTGTATTCATTTCTATGCTTGGTTGGCTCAGGAGATTTTTGTGGCCTAGCATATGTGCTGATTCCTTAAGTTTACGAATTTTCCAATGATGTTCTTTGTCTTATGGATGTCAGTTATCAATTATCTCCTGTTAATTCCCCTCTCCAAGTTCTCCACAGCCTTAACCAGTTATTGAACTCACACTTGAGGACACATGGCACAGTGGATAAAGGTGTTAGTTAGAGCCAGTGACAGGACCCAAAGAGTTGTGAGTTCAATACCTGGTTAAGGCAGTGGAGAACTTAGAGAGGGGAATTAACAGGAGATAACTGACATCCATGGCATGTGGAACTAGAACAGTCTACCCCAGTGGGCAAAATAAAGGGTTCAGTTCGACATTCCAACCACCTGAAGAAGGCAGGGGTGTACAACAGCCGAAATGTTGTAATAAATATGGCGACAAAGATTAGGACAATAGCCTGAATAATGTAAATAGTGTACATAATACCTCATCTCAGAAATATAGACAGATACTAGGGTGTAAAAAAAAAAAAAAAATATTTTCTAAAATAATTTAACTCATTTGTGAATAAATCCTGAAAGTTTCATTAAAATCTGACAATTACTTGATTTTTGCAAGAATTTCCAAATCAATGTTTTTATCAGAAAAATGACGCTAAAATACCCATGGTAATGTTTGGGTCCCCACTGATGAAAAAAAAAAAAAAAATTTAACTAAAATTTTGAACATGCTAGTAAGGTTTAAAAAATTAATAAAATACTTTGGTCTTTCCTCTTAATAAAGATTTTGAAGATAAAACTTTATTTTTATCAAGTTTGGGGCCTTTTTTCATCATGGCATGCACTTTTATTAGCAAAAAATTAGTCGGGTTTGTTTTAATTTACAGTATATCAACCTCAATAAGTTATTTAATGCTGACAATATTTTTATTGCCAGTAATATATTTTTTTCCAAAAATGTATTGCTGGTATTAAAACCTATTTTTACACTTTCATAGTGTTTTGACCCCAGTTTGGGGTTAACTATTTGTCCATAGCTGAATCCCGAACAGGTGCTGCTGCTCCAGGTCAGGGTGGACCTGGGAACACCAGCAATTAAGATGTGGTTCGATGCGCCTAAAAAACCCTGATTAGAGGTCTTGTTACCAGATGTAGTTTATCGTCATACCCAGGACAGCCAAAAAGTGGAGGTAGCTATGACAGTTAAATCATTGTGATCACAGAAGAACGAACCCATAAACCATATCCTAAACAGGAGATAAACCTCTACTTCTGTTCAATAAACATGGAAGGAATACTGACCAGGCAATAGGTGTGACCCTATCTACTCCTATTAACCTATTTACAGCGCTGACAGTTTGAGTAATAATGATAAAAATAATAAAAATAAAAATGAAAAAAAGTTAAAAGCACCCAGCACAGGTGGCTGGGTGCTTTTATCGAGACACCATGTCTAAGAAGGTTGCCCCTTCCAAGCTAAGGGGTATTACTTAAATTTAAAAAACTTAAGGTTATCCCAAGAGTTGAAATCAAAATAATTTTAACATAAAATTAGATCACTTAATCTAGTTAAAATTAAAAATTTAAACATATCGTATACTTGTGTACAAGTTGTTTTATGTATAGTGTGACCCCCTGAATTTTTTGGTGAAAAACCCGATTTCTTTCATATAGCACATGTATAATATGGCCCCAGATTCTGAGCAATACTAGTAGGCCTACTGTAGTCAAATACTGCAGTACTAGGCATCATCTTGGACATACATCAAATAAATGGCCTTCATTTTTTTTGTACAAAGCTACCCCAAATGGTAAGAAAAACCACTTACCATAAAATATCTGATATAACGATTTAGATACTGTACTTTTGTTTTTGTTAATAGGCTGCAAGGGGCACCATACTGTTAAGGTTAGCAAAAGGTACGGTGAGAATGTAAGCCTACCAGGTAGGTTACAGTCAGTGAAACTGCATGAATTTTAACGCCTCAAAAAATAAAAACTTATGTTTAGTGCAAACCCCTATTTTTTGCATAAAATCTGATATAAACTCGAACTATACTCGAGTATATACAGAACAACAAAGATGAGGATACTAGTCTGAATGTAAATAAAAATAACTCATCCCAGAAATTTAGAAATTAAATATTGTCAATCATTAATTTTTTTACCAGTATTTCATTTTTATTATTTTTATCGCTATTACTCAAACTGCCAGTCTACAACCATTATTAAACAGTAGCCTCAAGAGTTATATTGCTCCAAGGCGTGGGCTATCGTGCAACGCCATGCCTCCCTATTATCTATAGCTCTAAATAATATCCGTCTCCTTATTATCCCTTCTAGTACCTATTCTGCCATCCACTTAACCAAGTTCATTATGTTGGTTACTGTTTCCCTTCTGACCTTATCAATAAATCCTCTGATTGTCAAATTCTCCAAGCCCTCTGATTTTAAATACAAATGCACATTTTGTTCCCATTTTCCCTAAAACTTCCTCATCGTTCACATGCCCACCTATGGTATTCTCAGTACCAATCACATCTATTGCCATAACTCTTCCTCCTCTTCATAAACAGTTCAAATCAGAAATTAGAGAAACTCTTAGCAAGACTTTTTGCCTCAGAAAGTCCACTCTTTTATAAGACTTGCTTTACCAGATAAAAATGGTAGGCAGAAAGATAGATGAAATAAACATCCCTGATAAAGCAGCCGTATTGTTTACACTGATATCTACAGATTATGGTGGGAATGGAGAACGATAAGAGATGGCTGGTGAGTACAGAAGTTCAACAGCACTGTTAAAAAGATTAGAACGTACAGTTACCCGTCAATTGCTATTGCAGTGGGCAGTGCCGATTCTGGAACTCTGAAAATGGAGGGTTCACTTTCAAATTCAAGCAGCGTCTTTATTTTCATACTAAACCACTATCGTATACACAACTTAGGAATGATTTTTAGTATAAGTATGTTACTTCACTAAATTAAATGGAATAACTTTTCAGTCATAGTAGTGGAGTTCTTTTCCACTCTCAAGCTGGTAGGCCACAAGAGAAGTTAACTTCAAAACAAGATCAAAGGGTTAAGAGTAATGTCAATACTAGCAGAACAGTGTAATTTGTCTGCTCTGATTTTTTTCCTCTACAAAACTTAGAAAAGTGGGGGGGGGGGCAAACCAAGGGGCCCAGACAAAATTCCTGAGGGTGGGGGACATTGGTTACTTCTGCCAAGGTTTACCCAATTTCACTCACCATGCTTGTATCAACTGAGAGTATGGTTTTCAAGTACTAAAAAATTTGAAAAAGAATCTGCAATATCATTGGTCTTGACCCGACATCTCAACTTCAGTCAATTTCCCCCCTGCCGTAATGTGGCTTCCCTGTGCTTTTTCTATAAATACTTTCATGGCAGTTGTTCTGATGGACTATCCATTATGGTACCTAGACTATGAATTTAAGATTGGCAGCAAGATCTCATCATTTCACAGTTGAAATGGCTAGATGTAACCGTAAGTTCTATGCTAACAGTTTCTTTTCCCACACTTATCACTTGTGGAACTCTTTTGGCATCTTGCTTTCCAGTTAATTGTTATCTCCCATTTTCTTAATTTCTGTTCTTTTATTGTTCTCACTCCTTAATGTTTTTTTTTTCTTATATTCTTTAACATTCAGTAACCTTCTGCGTCTTAGTAACTTTGTTGCCTTGTTTGAGGTAAAATGATTAAAAAAAGGCGAGAACAATTCCCCAAACCAATAACATCAAAAAGATACCTTCTCTGTACATTGACCAAAAAAATTGAGTGATTTGTTTTTTACGGCTTAGCAATCTTTTACAGGTTATTTAAAGCCAGAAAATATTTTTAGATTGTTAGAAAATTTATTTTGTGGTAATAACAGTTTAGTGATACAAGTCTTACTAATTAATCCATAGCTGGGGAGAAGTGGATTCATACCTTTCCCATGGGTAAGTGAATATATGCTCATAAGTGAATATAATGAGCCCAACTGGAATTTGAACTCAGCTCTCTAATTAACAATTCTGAGCCATTATCCATTACACCACCCACACATCTAAGCTTATAGCACCTGGTATTCCCAAGTGATCCCTCATATGCAGTATGTTAATAATCATATGAGAACTGGTGTTTCAACATGATGTGACTGTGAACCAAAAGCCCATAAAATTTGAACCGAGGTCTCACTGTTGTAAAATTAACATTTTAACCACTTGGCCACACCCTCATATACATGTACATACCCTCCAATGTGCAAATTACACTTTCATAAAGAAAAAGAACTAAGTCTTACAAGTTGCAGATTAAAGAAGTTTATATTTTGACCAAATCATTAATTTTAAATTTAACCATTTTTAAATATTCCCCCCAAGTGTGGAAGCTTTAAAAAAATTTTAAAAAACACACACATAACAGTTTCTATTCTATTTTTATATTTGCTGGTTAACAATATCTTGGATAAATGAAATTGGAGAAAATTTTTTTCTTTACATAATTTAAAATCATCCCATGTACTTCATGTTTAGTATTGTTAATTTTCAATCTGCTGTAAGAATCTCAACTAGCCCTATTTTATAAATTTCAGGAATAAAACTAGTGAAATTAGTCAATAGACTGCCATTTTCCAAAATGGATTGTCATTTACTGCTCTTAGGATGTCTAAAAATGGCCAAGAATTGTTTTTTCACACAATTTTGAACTTTATATTCTGATTTTGAGAATTTACATCAATCGAAAACTGAGCAAAATGGTCAAAAAGTTTAAAATTTCAGACTGCAAATTATTAGGATGACTGTATTTGTCAGAACCAAAAATTGATTGGATTATTTATGGGTGGATCAACACTGCTGCCTCAGACTTGCTATGAAGTTAGAGCACCCTCATTTCTTCCATGTTCCAAAAAGTTTCATTCAGACAGCTCCCCCCACTCAAGAACAACCACTTTATGGATGCTTACCTGAACACTACAATTTCTTCACCTATCCTCCATACCTTCACTTCTTACCACCTCCTTTTTCATTTATATCATGCATTTCATTCACCTTCTAACTTGACTGGCTCTCAAGCCTTACATTGGGTGAATACACGTGTGTGTGTGTGTATCACCTTCAAATGTTAGTCCTTGTCCTTCCACTTAAGATCAGTGCAGTATCTGTTCCATTCCCTGTAAGGCTCCTCTTATGATGCAGGGCATCAGTACAATTTTTTTGGGTGGAGTGGGGTGGCTGGGAGGGATTTCACACCTTGACAATGAGATTGGTCCTGGGGATTCCAATTCTGCATAAAGAGGGGAGGGTTGGAATACTCTGACACCTACTTGACAGTAGGTTGCAGGGAGTGGGCTATTTTTGCTCTTGATCTGTATGTACATGAGACCGACCATGTGTCACATATCACTAGGGGTGGGTGAGGATCTGTGTAGCATTTGTGCACTTTTCAATTTGATATTTGTAAATTAAACGTTACCGTGCTATTTAATCAACAATATGTTACATACCTCCAGGTTGGACGTTAGAATTTGCGATGAATTCATTATATGATTTTATTTTTATTTTTTATTATACTAGTTTCCTACAGTTGTAACTTTTTAACGGAAGTTAGGGGCAGGAGCGAGAAAAAAAATACAATTTTTCCATAAAAGTTTTCAGTTTAAAACATTTTTTTAAATTTATTTTTACATAGAGAAGCAGAAGAGTCATAGGAAGTAGCTTAAAATTCATTTAAAAAGTTTTTTTTTATTAATTAAAGATTATGTATAGAAATAAATATAGAAACTAAAAAAAAAAAACTTCAAAATACGAAATGGGATTATTATTAGTACTGTGAATACTTCAACTTTTTATAACAAGTAGTAAGTTATTTCTTCTGTTTTTAAATTAATTCTTATTTCTGATCTAGGAAATTAGACAGGCAACACCGCAACAGTAACACCGAATGACCCTGCCTGTAAATTAAATTTAAGGTGTTCTGCTAAAAAGGTAAAAACAGCAAATGTTTACTAAAGTGCTACTTAACTAATTGTGTATCAGATTCACTGTGTACAACATTCGACTAAAAAAAAAATTTTAAAGTAAAACACAATAGAAAAATACTTTTTTTTAGCGTCTTTTAGTTAAAACGTAACTTTAAAAAAACGAAACCGTCATTAAGTTTGTTATTTTAAAAAGTAGATTATAACCTTTTTTTAAACTTCAATCAGGTATTTTACTATAAAAAAAATTTAAAAAATGAAGTATATGGATTCTCGTAATCTGATATTTATTCATAAAATGCCCCCACCCCCGGCCAATAAATTTTTATTTCTTGGTCTTCCCTCACCAGATATCAGCATTAAAATTTTTTTTTAAATTATTTTAAAAACACAGTATTCTGAAAAGTTATCGGCCCGACCAAGAAAGGATTCCCCCCTCAAAAAAAATTATTTGTTTTGATATTAAAATTCTTGTTTGGTCAGATTGAAGAAAAAAAAATGTCATATCGAACCAGAAACAAGTTTCAATAGCTCTTTTTATATTACAAATAAGCTTACACCGGTCAAGAATTCAGCTAACAACACAAAGTTAAAATAAATATTTAAGTAATTCATCAGCAAAGAAGAAGAGTCTTTCTTTCATAAACAGACAAGAAACTTCAAATAAACCAAAACGTCTGTTGATATTTTTAGTTATAACATTATAACAACATTAACAATAACTACCACCACAGTGATAGTTGCTTTTATGATTTATGATTTATTGCTTAAAAAGGCGATACAACTGAATATACAATGTTGTACGTGTGTAGTAGAGAAACGTACGGGATTGAGGGCAGTTGGAATGAAGACCATAATTTAAGACTCTTCTCTCGTCATCATTCTTTACAACCGTGTGGTATTTTTATTGCCATGTGATCACGTATTAATCGCTTTAATAATCTTCTCGCGGGCAAAAAAACAACTAAGAGACCATAGGACGCGAATTCATGGTTACATTCCTACCAAAAAGTCCCCCCAAATCAAACAAACAAAAAAAGTCCATATGAAAGGTTGTTTTAAAATTAAATATGAAAGAGAAACAAAAACAATAAACGAAATCCAAAGTCCGATTTTTTAAAACAAGTTTCTAAAAATAAAAAAAATCTAAAGTTTAGATCTCACAAACAAAAACAAACGAGCCTACGTTTAGAAAGGAGATTTTAAACTAGTTTCGAAGACTGAAGAGAAAGATTTTTTAAAACAAATGTAAAAATAATCTAACAAAATACGCAGTTTCCAATAATTAAAAACTTTTAAAAAAAAGCTTCACTTACCATCAGTATCCTTAGAAGCAGCTTCCATCTTTTACGCTAATTCAGTAAATAAATCCGTTTATCTTTTTTTAATCTAGAAAAATAAATAAAAATACATTGATTAGTTTTAATTTCTTAGATTTACTCAAAATTTTAGTTTCGCAATAATTTTTGTTTAAATTTGTTCAAAAACGTTAACGATTCCTTGTTCGTATCTATCCACTTTAAAAATTGTTTATTTATCTCGTTCAAACGGTTTAAGTTTACTTACAATAAGTCAAGTTTGAAGAAGTGAATTTAAACTACTTTTAAGTACGAAAAGCATTTTTTTTATTTAAAGTTTCTTTTCCTTGCTTTGTTTTGGGCTTTTTTAATTAAAAGTTTTTAAAATTCTTTTTAAAGAAGGTGCCCGAATAAGAGTTTTAAATGACGGGAGGTAAAGTTATAATATTCTTTTTCAAGAATAAAATAAAAGTATTTCTTTGGACATTTTTTTTAACAAAAATAAAAGAAAAGGAGATGAAAGTTTATAATATTTTAAAGAATTTTACGAATATAAAAGGCTAACAATCAAGTAAATTTTAGTGGGGAAAATAGTCACCATACTCGCACTAAAAAAGTATTTTAAATTAGTTTACGCTTTTTACATACGATGATTTTTTTTTCTTTCTTTTTGACGTACGGTAGTAAAATAAAGTCTGGGGAACTCCAGAGTTGCTTACTTATTCGTCGTATAGACCACTCCTTCCCTACTGACGTCTCTGTGCTTTTTTTTTTTTTTTTTTTTTTTTTACCGAGTTTTATAAAATTAAAAATAAAAGGAAATCTGCTGTCGAATTGTCTTTTGCTGAAATGAGAGTCTCACAACAACAGCAGTTGTTTTTATTGATGGTACCAACAGTAGTCGTGATGACGTGTGTATTGAATGCGCCCAAAAATATTTCTTGGGAGTGGCTAAAACAGACTACAAGCACTTGCTGATTACATCCTGTAGTTGGAAAACTAAACCAACTGCTGCTACTTACGTTCGTATAGGGTGCCGCGGTTAACGGAAGGAAAAAGAAACTGTTTCTTTCTGCTTTGGGTTCGAGCCTAGCCATAAAAAAAGCAAGCCTCTTGTAATTTTTTTATATACTCGCGACGCTAACACTGAATACATATATATAAAAAAAAAATCACTTGTTTTAAATTTATTATCTTCCATTTTTTACTCGTTTCATAAGCTAAATAATTTTTTTTTTGTGTAACTGTACAAAAATAAATTAAAAAGTGCTTCTTTCTTTTCCCGACATGGGGCATATTGATTTAGAAGAAAAAATGCATTATTTTATTGATTCAATTGTCAATACAAGGCTATAACTAATTTACTTACCTGTACAACACAGACCAAAGAAGAAAAAAAAGAGATGCATTGTTTTAGTTTTAATTCTGCTATAACAATTTCACTTCAGGGTCGGATTTAAGCTAGTACTACGAGGCGTAATTTTTTAATACAAAAAATTATACATAGGCCTACATAGTGCAAGCCAACTTATACATTTTCTAATAAACTGATTTTAAAAATTAAACCTATTTTTGTTAGCTCTTGACGTACATAACCTGAGTATTTCAAAAGATAACTAGCCAAATTTCCTATCCTAATGTCCCCCTGCAAAATCCCATGAAATTCTTATTGCGCAAACACCCGTATTTTTATGATAATGCATGATTGTTCATATAATATTAATGATGACAACGGAATTGTATTTTCTACTTATGAAGGGATTTTTCTGTGTGCTCACATGAGGTCGAAGTTTTAAAGTTAGTTTTAAAACGGCAATACCGTGGAAAAATTGCTCAAGCTCCCCCCCCCCCGCACTTCACCTTGGCGCAGGGTAATGAACCTAGCCCCCTCCCGAAGGAGAAGTACTGTCTATGGGGTATACACTCCTTTATGCTTAAACTGATACTATTTTGGAATTACCCAGCTAAAGCCAGGTAAATTATGAATTAAAACAATGAATAAAGAGTTAATGAATGTTAATGACAGTGTCGTCATGTTTTCGCAAATAAAGTGGCATATCCTGATGAGAAAAGGCCCCAAACTTAATAAAAACAACGTTTTCACTAAAAACTTTGTTATTAATAAGAGTAGAGACCAAAGTATTTTTTATTCCTTTTTTTTTACAACGTTTGAATTTATGGTTGAAATTCTTTTTTTTTTAGGTCAAAGATCACCTAATATTTTGCAGTAGCTTTTTTTCACTTAAAAAAACACATAAATTTGGAAATTCTAGCAAAATTCAAATAATTGTCGCAATTTAGTGAAACGTTCAGAACTTATTCCGAAATAAATGAGTTTATTTTAGAAATGTTTGTCTTTTAGTAAGTCATGGTAAAAATATTTTTTTTTACGTCTGATACCCACCTTACTTAATTTTATGAAAACTTTAAAACTGGAATAGCTATCACTATTTTATTTTTTAATTAAATAAAGAAGACTTTGAGGAATATAAATCATAAGTTTCGTGTAAAATTTTGATACGCCAGAACCCCAATTTCAGCTCTGAATTTAAAATACAAAAATGCAAGAAAACTAAGACATTATTTTATGAAAACAGGTTTTAATGGATTTTAGCAATAATATATATTAAGGACTTTTTTGTCTAAAGTCAAAATTTTTTTACGTTGAAAAATAAATTTTTACGAGAATTGTTTTCTTTTTTTTTTCATTTCTAAATAAAAAATGGTAATATTGATAAATATTTCATAAATAAATTAGAACATTTACAACTCGTTTTTTTCGCTCATTAAAAAGATCTATTTGTATAGATCATAAATTAGAAAGCTTATTGCAATCTGTTATACGCGCCATATTTTAAAATAATTTTTTATGATTTCAAAAAATGTATTAAAATCATCTCCGACAAAACTATGGATGCCCATTTAAAAAAAAAAATCATGTTAGAGTTATTCCCCTGATTGAGTGAAATTATCGTTCTGGATGCACTTGTCAAATTCTCATTATTGTCGCATTGCCAAAACTTTTCTTCTAATTTTGTTTTTTTTACATATAGTCAAATTCTTTTTCAGTGAGAGACATACTGCAAACATTTTTTTCAAAATTCAAATTTAGGGACAGAAACAACAAAAAAGGGGTCTTTGCAAAAAATTTCTCAGAAAAATATTTCATAACTAAAAAAATAGCTGTTTAAAACGCTTGTTTTTATCATATGAAAAACATGTGGCAAAAAAAAAAAAATAATGCCATCTGTTCAGTGTTGTTGTTATCCTCCAGGTTAGGTGTTAAAAAACAAAACAAACTTTTACTATAGCAAACCTGAACTGACTTTAAGTTTAATGGGGCTAGGAACCCTCAAAAAGCAGATTTAAACTTAATTTAAAAAAAAAAAAATGACCATAAAATTTTATGTGTAGATAATATTGTTACAAAATTTTTGTCTTATAAAATTTGAACTATAAATGTATTTTTTTGTAATTTAAATGTTATTTTTATTCAAGAATTCTCCCTCAAACGTAAGGTAAAAAAAAAATTGGGGGTATATAAACTGGTTCACTTAAAGCTAGAACAATTTATATCACTTTTGCCCTACCGTCTGATAAATTCCGTAAGTTGTTGACAGATTGACGTACATCAGTTAACAACACCCCTCAATCAGGCCCCAAAAACCAAGCACCACGGTTGGAAATGTCTTTTTTAACAATTTTCTGATGAAAAAGTAAGTAATGTTTCTTTCAAATTACATTAAGTATACTTTAAATTTTCTAATTTTCCTAAAATAACTTTTGAAAAAAGTATAATTGAATTTTACAAGATTTTTAAATGGGGGAAACTTTACTTTTGTTTATAAAACTGTCAATAATGATTGATTTTACCGTTTTCTGATGACTCAAAAAAAATACTTAAAAACAAGATCTTTAGCTAAAATTTCGGACATGATAGAAAGGATTAAAAAATTTTGAAAAATACTCAAAAAATACTTTGGTCTTTCCTCTAAATAATGACATAAATATCTAGACAATACAAAATTATTTTAATCAAGTTTGGGTTTGTTTTTTTTTTATCAAGGTGCGCTTTTTTTAGCGAAAGTGGACACCCCTACATCGTCGGACAAACAAATGATGGCTGAATATTGCTGGAACTTAAAATAGGATAAGTTTACTCGGTACTCATGAGAATCAAATAAGAAGCAAGTTCTTGCCATGACTACAAATTGCTTATTTTTTTATATTTCTTTTGTATTTCAAAAATTGTGTTTTATTTCACAATGAAATTGTGTATTTAAGCTTCAAATGAGCACTAATTTTTTTTCTTCATATTTTCACTGACCTAACCCAATAATGCCATTTTTTTCTTTATATATATATATATATATATATATATATATATATATATATATATATATATATATATAATGTAGTGAGTACAAAATAATAACAATATCTTCATATTTGTGTAAGCTGCGGAAAAAGACGTAAAGAAATTTGTGAGCCTGTAGAAGACCAGGGGGTGAAGATGAAAAGAAAACATGTGCATTTAAATTTTCTGCTAGAAGAAGGTCCAAATACAAGAGAATGTTGGACTTGGATTAAGTCCAACTGAAGCTAAAGAAAACAAACAAACAAGACCGATAAATATTAAAACAAATATATGTATTAACAACAAATTACAAAGCACATAAACAGATAACATTGTATTTGTGTGTGAACATTTGTGTTTGTTCTTTGGTGAATGTTTGTAAGAGTTCTTATGTACGTGAATGCATGAAATATTATTTAACGTCTGACTGCATGGTCAAGATGATAATTCTCTGGGACTACATTTTGCAGCAAGAAGAGAGAAAAAAAGAGAAAGAGGCAAACTCGTGTTTGCTATTTATAGGTGATCATTGGATCAGAAGTGATTTGCAGGAAGAATCACTCTTCATGTGCAGAGAATTTGACACTGGCCAATCAGTGAATGAGCTTTGGGGAGATTTCTTGGAGCCGATTCTCCCAAAAGTGCACAAAATCTACTATATGAAAATATAGTGATTATAAAGTTGTCGCATAAGACAGTAGCATTGATTTCTATCCAATGAATGATTTTAAGCGTATCACCCCAAGCAAGGCTGGAGGCCACTATCACGCATGGGGTTACAGAAGGGATGGAGGAAGAGCAGATAGGAGTGGTAAAGGAGAGGATGTGGAGAAAGAGAAAGACGGAGGGTCGATCAAGGCAAGGAGGTTACAGAAGATTTGGAGTGAGAGCAGATAGGAATGAAAGATGAAAGGATGTGGAGAAGGGAAGTGGATAGATCAAGGCAACTGGAGATGACGATTGACGCTACACTTAAACCGTTGGAGATTGTATTTGTCAGGGAAACAGTAATAGGGAAGGGAGTTCCATAGGCGAGATGTATGAGACATGAAGCTATTGGAGTAGAAGAGATGTCTATAGCTTCATGTCTGTGTGTGTGTGTGTGCGTGTGTGTGTGTGTGTGTGTGATGATCGCTATAAGCCTATGTGAAATTTTCTTTGGCCCAATGGAAAACTTGTCTTCACAGGAGCTGAGAAAAAAACTGAAATAAATTCATAAGTCTATGTGAAATTGTTTTTGCACTAATGTAAATCCTGCCTTCACGGAAATTAGCCGTTAAGTCAAGAAAAAGAATGAAAAGAAAATAGTGAACCTATGCGAAATCCTTTTTGATATAAAATGAGGAAAAAACTTAAATTAACAAGAGAAGAGTGTCTGAAGTCATGTGAAAATTTTTATTTCTATTCACGCATCTAGCCTAGCATTTCAACTTCAAGTGTCAAATTACTCAGCAATTATAATATCAGCTCTTAAACAAGCACTTTAAAGACAATAAAAATTTCTGATTTATTCTCCTGAAATAAGCTACTGACACGACTTCAAGGTGTAAATTCATAAATAAATTCCTTACCTTGTTTTGTTAAAATTACCCATGTTTCCTTGTTATTACCATCCTCCATTCACCTTCTTGGCATCAACTGTTGATTTTAACCCTGAAGCCCCTCACCACTAATATATATATATATATAAGAATAAAGATAAAAGGAAAACTTTATTCTTCATTTTTTATTTATATTGTCCCTTTACAGATATACCCTATCTGAAATTTTTGAGCACACACTCACACACGTGTATGTGTGTGTACATGTGCGGCCTGATGATTATGTTTAGCATGAAATAGACTGTTGCCTCTGGGTGTTGACTTAAATGTTTTTTTTGTGTGTGTGTGTGTGTGTGTGTGTGTGTGTGTGTGTGAGAGAGAGAGAGAGAGAGAGAGAGAGAGAGAGAGAGAGAGAGAGAGAGAGAGAGAGAGAGAGAGAGAGAGAGAGAGAGAATTCTGGAGCAGGAAAACTATAATAGTGGAAAATCGCTGTTATTTTTGGATTCTGTATCCTAAAATTGACCCAAACATCCCAAGCACCATTTAAAAAAATAAAATGGATCATTTATGAGCCAAGTTAGTAAAGTAATTCATTTTTTTCCCCCCATTTCCTATTCAGTCAGATAATATGCTAAATATATCAGAGCCTTTAACAATAATATTACTTACAAGTAGGCATAAATTTCAAATGTCAAAACTAACAAAATTATAATCTAAATTTTACATTTTCTGGATAGAGTATGAATGGGGGTTGTAGTAAAATCATTATTAAAGGGACTATAAGGAAATAGCTACTCATAAGTATTTTGTAGTATAGTGATCTAATGAAATAACCTGTCACCCCCATGAGTGACTACACTATAGGTAGTAGCTACCTAAGTATCTGTAAGTCAATGGATTACAGAGTCTAGCTGCGACCTGTTCCAGCTATTCAGTCAAACTCTTTGCCTTCGGGCAGAGAGGAACCCGGATGAGGCTCCACTGAAGGGCAGAGTCTCATTTGGGGAGGTAGGCTGACCCTAAACCCGTTTTTACGGATTCAAATAGGGAATATTTTTGGCCAAGCCTACGGGCTCGGAAAGCCCAGGTTAAACTCGGCCTTGTGCCACATGCAACCCTTGTTGGGGGGTAACTAGATATTCTAGCTGCAACCTGTTCCAGCTGAACAATCAAACTCTTTGCCTCTGAGCAGAGAGGAACCCGGACGAAGCTCCACTGAAGGGCAGAGTCTCATTCGGGGAGGTGGACTGACCCTGAACCTGTTTTTACGGGTTCAAATAGGGAATATTTTTGGCCGAGCCTACGGGCTCGGAAAAGCCACGTTAAACCCAGCCTTGTGCTACATGCAACCCTCATGGTGGTGGTGGTGGGGGGGGGGTAGTTAGATATCCTAGCTGTGACCTGTTCCAGCTAAACACTCGAACACTCTGCCTTCGGGCAGAGAGGAACCTGTATGAGGCTCTGCCAAAGGGCAGAGTCTTATTCGCGGAGGTAGACTGACTCTGAACCCGTTTATTCGTGTTCGAATAGGGAATATTTTTGCCCGAGCATACGGGCTCGGAGATCCCATGTTAAACCCAGCCTTGTGCCACGTGTAATCCTCGTGGGGTGTGGTAGCTAAATATACTAGCTGTGATCTATTTCAGCTAGACAACTGAACTCTCTGCCTGAAGGCAGAGAGGAACCCGGACGAGGCTCTGCCAAAGGGCAGAGTCTCGTTCGGGGAGGTAGACTGCCCCTGAACCCGTTTATACACGTTTGAAAGGGAATATTTTTGGCCGAGCCTGCATGTTAGTGGCTTTGTTGCCTTGCCTGGGGTGAAATGATTAAAAACAATAAACGAAGGTGATATAGTTTATAAAACAGGTAAATGTTTAACTTCTATCCAATATAATAAACCCAGAAAAATATGAAGCAAATGCTTCTAATACGATATTTAAGTAGATTTAATGACCTCGATATAATGTTACCTGAAATGATGAATAATTAGATATTTTGTCATTTTAAACATTATTTTCAGTGAAGTTTTTTTAGTATACACTCCATTTATTTATTAAAGAGTATATTTATTCATTTTCGTCTACCAGCCTGAATATTTAAGAAATCTTATTAAAGAAAAATATGTACTACAGGCCTGTGGCAAATGGTTTAGTTTCAGAACATTGCCAGTATGGATAAGTAGTTGGATAATTATTTTATTGAAACTTTAGGAATAAAACAAACTAACTCAAGGGTTAAAATAAATAATATATTTTTATTTATTTTGTTTAGAGTGATAAGTAAGTCCTTTTGCATTCGGCATAGAAACAAGTTTGTTAATCAGGCAGATATTGATAGCAGTCTGGAGAAATGTCTAGCAGTTGTTTAGAAGTAAGACCATGATAGGAGTAGTAGTAATGTGAGAAATTAGGTCAGAGTCAGTCTATGAGTTCTTTTCAACTCTGAAACAGAGTGGAAATGTCTGTAGCAGATAACCTCTTGACTACTTCTTCAAGCGTCATGTATGGCTGTGTTCTTTTGTTCCATCCTCTCCTGGTATCATTGTGGCCGCCTCTGCATCTGACCTAGAGGTGTCAGATTTTTATCCTTTAGGATAGGCACAAGAATTTGATGCAGACATAAAAAGAAGTATCTTTGTGTCAATTTTTTGATTGGCTAAATTATTTTATTTTCCAGCATCCCTTTCGTTTTCATTTTTTTTATAGCTTCCCTGATTTTAGTTATTTTTCAGTCACAAAATGTAAGCTCTGTGTTATGAATAATCAAGAGTGGTCTCCCCTTGTTTCATTACTCTCCTCTTTGAGAGAGCTATTTTTGTTTACTGGGACTATAAAAGGACACTATACGCAAACTTTGTTGTATTCTCAGTTGAATAAAGCTTTCTTAAAGCCTACACCTGCGTACTTTTGTCATTACAATCTGCTCCTACAAACTTCTAGTGTTTTTGGCCGGGTTCAGTCTTTTCTTCTTCCTCTTTTTATTTGAGGGTTGCCTTCTCGTAGGTTGAGAGAGAAGTATAGAAAGAGAAGTTTAGAGAGAGACAAAGAGATGAGTGTTTTAAAGGAAAGTGCAAATGCCTTATTTTAATTTGAATTCGTTTTATTTTTATGTGTTATTTTTATTGGGACTCACTACAGGCTGATAGACAAAAATAAGTATGACGTTTAATAAATAAATGAAGTGTCTACACAAATATGTGTGTCCACCAAAAATAATGTTTAAAGTGATAAAATCCATCAGATTATTTTTTAAAAAATCCATAGAAAATAATTAGATATGTAAAAATTAAAACTGCTGATTTCACGAGAAAGTATTTAATGCAGAGTCCTTGAAAATGTAGGACCCTGTAGCATTTACTATTTTTACTAGGTTAATCCTTACTAATTACTAATTTAAACCTTACAAAATATTAAAAGACTTTATGCTCCTCTGTTTCTTTTCTATACTGAACTCTTCCTAAATATTAAAGTAGGTTAAATCTAAAAATAACAACTGATCCTCTAAATTGTCCCTTTGTAACAAAAACAATAAATGAAAGTAATTCTTTAGGAAAATTATCTGAAATATAGAAAAAAATAAACTAAAATCTATAATGAACTTTCATTACTCCTCAACCAAACTTGTGTATATCTAACAATTAGATAATTACTCTGGTTACAGGGCCACAGTGTCATTATCACTACCCCAAGGCATCCCAACAGGATTTATTGGTTCTCCATCAGATTGCAAGAGTGATGCAGTTTCTACTGTAATTTTGAAGCCATTCAGTTAGAGATATCAAGGTTGAAGTAAAAATGACCCCCACAAATATTTTTACAATGTTTTTTAATAAAATAACCTGTTCAGTATATAATTCATTCATGAATGAACAAGTGTGAAAAATCTCATTTAAATTAGATAATTCCCTGGTGTTTGGTAAATTTTTTAAAATGGGATAGTGGTTTTTTTTTTCTTTCATTTCAGGGGGGAAATGCTTCCATTTTGGTAGTGTCTAGTTTAAGGGTATGTACTGTTAAGCATATTCATATGTCTTTCATCGCAAAAAGCTGGTTCCTTGTTATTGGTGAAAACAGTAAATTATTATCTTTTAATTATCTTCGAGAGTACTTTGCTGGCTGTAAAGGATGCTTTAAAACAGAATCTTTATTAAATAATGTACCAATAGCAATTACCTGCCCTTGGCATAGGGCTGAGAGCTCTTTAGAAGTGAAGAGCAGAAATCTTTATCTCCTCTTATTAATTGCTTCACTGCATTAATGCATATAGTTTTCTTTCCATGCCAAACTTCCTGTGACTTTTTGTTGCTTTTCAGTTACCTTTCAAGTAACCAGTTGCTCCAATACTTATCCTGAAGGGAGAAATTTAGTCCTCTCTTGAATAATATTTCTATGTTCAACCTTTGACTTTATGCAATGTACTGTTTTGGTTTTTTGACAAAGTAAACAGTGATGTGTCCAATTTCTTGTATCTTTCAAAGTTTCAAAGTGTTCTCAGGTCTGTAATAATCGTACTCCTCAGGCACTTATTAATTTTTGGTAACCCCCACCCTCACTTATTTATAGAACCTTCCTCGTAAGAAATTTCATTTCTAAGAATAATTTAAAAGATATGGCTGAGAAAAGAACATTTGGAAGTGGCTCTTATGCAGAAGTGGGGGTGGGGCAGAGGGTGCAATGATCTCAGGCATATATATCGGGAGGGCATCCAATCAAAGAGTGAAATAAAAATTTAGTTTATATTTGAATTGAATAAAGTGTTTATTTCATGTTTCATCTGTTTTTACATATCTTCCTTTTTCATGTTTCTAGGTAGCCCCCCCCCCCTTTTCTACTTGAGTCTTAGGGGCATACAATCAAGGAATTGGCCCCAGGAATCACCAAACATCACCATATCACTGCTCTTATTAAAAAGAAATTCCTGTCAAGATTTTGCAAGGACCTGAATCAACAGAGTCAAACATGATGAATGGAAACACAACTGGTCTTGCAGGAATTTGTCACAATGAAGACATAAATAACGATGTGGTATTCCACAACAAAATGCAGCAAATGTCTGACAAGTGTGAAACTTTGACATTATTCATACCTTTTTTGCAATTAATTCATAGCTATATGCATAACCATAAGAGAATAATAAAGAAAGAACATTAGAATCAGGCTTTGTAAGGTTCATATATATGATAAAAATTTTGACAAAGAAAACTCTTTTAACTTTCATTAAGTAATTTGTTGTGTGTTTACATTCATTGAAGTACACTAAATTCTAGACTAAGTCTACCTCCTCCTTCTTGGATTGCCACCCTCCATTCTTCAGGCTTACAGCCATAGCAACACAAGTTCTCATGATCACCGAAGTTAAGTAATGTCTATCCTGTTCAGTACTTAGATGGGTGACTGCTTGGGAATACGAGGTGCTGTAAGCTTGGATGTGCGAGTGGTATAATGCATAATGGCTTGGAATTGGAAATCAGAGAGCCGAATTCCAATGCTAGTCAGGTTCATTACATCACTTATGCACAAATACTCTTGGGAAAAGTATGAAAACACCCCTTCTTCCCCATCTATGGATTAATTAGTAGGACTTGTATCAGTAAATCATTATCTAAAAAAAATCTTACAAGCTAAAAACATTCTCTGGTTTTAAATAACCTGCAAAAGGTTGATAATCTGTAAAAAAAAAAAAAAAAAAAAAAAAAAAAAAAATCACCCCCCCCCGCATTCCTCTTATTCCAAAGCTCACTTTTATTCAAAAACTGTGAGAAGCTTTGACATCAGGGTGGGAATTAGTATGTAAGGTGTCAAATATCTTTGAATATTTTTAAGGACAATGTATCATTTCTTATATTCTAATTGTTTCACCCCAAGCAAGGCAATAAAGCCACTAGGGTGCAAGAGGGTTACTGAGTGTTAGAGAACACGAGAGGAGAGAGGACAATAAAAGAACAACAATTAAGAAAACAGAAGATAATGGTTGACATTGCATTTAAATTTTTGAAGATTAAAGTTGACTGGGAAGCTAGAAGCCAGAAGAGAGTTCCACAAGCAAGAAGTGTGATAGAAGAAACTGTTAGCATAGAATTTATGCTTACATCTAGCCATTTCAACTCTAAAATGATGAGATCTTGCCACTAATCTAACACTGCTCTTAAATTCATACAGTCTAGGTACCATAGAGGAAAGTTCATCAGAACAATTACTATGAAAATATTTATAGAAAAAGGCAGAGGGACGCTACATTACTGTGGTGGAAAAATGACTGAAGGTGAGATGCCAGGTCATGACCTATAACATTGCAGATTCGAAATTCTAAATATAGAGCAGGAATACCAGATCAGATGTGGCAGCAATATTCAAAGAAAAGCTGAATGGTCGACTTATAAATATCTAAGATAGTTTCTGGTGAGAAAAATTGTTCAGAATGGCATAGTGAACCAACTTTCCTAGCAGCAGAAATAGCAGTTGATTCGATGTAATCTTTCCACTTAATGTCAATGGAGAAAGGTGGAAATGTTGCACCATAAATACTAATAGTTATCTGGCGAGATTGGTAGGTCATTCCACAAAATGAGACATTGAATTTCAGAAAAGTAGTTCCCATTTGAACCGATTAAAATCATTCGGAATTGGCCAATCAGAATGGTGTTGACAATACCAGAATTCATATCTCTTTGTAGAATTTGGTGCATCATGAATGGCAGTTTCTATACTCCATATTCACACTTTCCAGTTTACTTTATCACTTACTTTGATCCTTACAAAATTCTCTTAATGGGAAGAACTTCAATTTTATGGAAGCCTGTAAAAACCACTGTCATCACCCAGAAAGATGACAAGTTCTGGGAGGATGAAATAATGAAGTTTCCTCAAAGATGGTGAAAAGTAATGGATCAAAATGGCATATATTGTTTTAAAAAAAATCTCTGTATACCAACATTTAGTTGAATACATTATTGACTTTGTTATAATGAATACAAACTACTTTAGCTGTGAATTTTTTTTAAAGCAATTCACCCCAAGCAAGACGGGAGTGCCACTAGCATACAAGGGGCTACAGAGGATTGAGAAGAAGAGTAAAGAGGAAAGGATACAGAGAAGGACAGGGAACAAGCTCAGGGTGTCAGATGTCGAATGACATTACACTTGAATATTTGAAGATTATAGTCATTGGGGAAGCAAGTAAGGGGAAGGGAGTTCCACAGATGGGAAGTGTGAGAGAAGAAGCTGTTTGAGTAGAAGATACTTCTACATTTAAATGTTTTGGTAGTGAAAGGGTGAGACTGAGATGTCAGCCTGGTAGCTCGCATAAATTCATGCACTCTGGAGACCAGCGAAAGTAGCTTGTCAGTTGCTGTGAAAATACTTGTAGAAGAGACAGAGAGAAGCCATGGCATGTGTGTGGGATAGTGATTGTAGACTAGATGCCAGATCAGGACCTATCATCTTGCATATTCGTCTCTGGATTTTGTCGGGGACCTTAAGATGTAAAGCGGGAGCACCAGACCATATATGACAGCAATATTCCATGCAAGGATGGATGGTTGATTTATAGATTTAAAGGATGGACTCAGATGAGAAAAACTTTCTGGCACAACACACAGAACCAACTTTCCTTGCAGTAGATGAAGCTATTGATTCAATGTATTTATTCCACCTCATGTCAGTGGACAGCGTGAGACCAAGCAAGCATAATGAGGCAGTCTCGAGCAGTTGGGAATCAGCCATTCTGATGGGATGCAGGAAGGGTTCTCTGTGGAGGATAAAGGAGAGCAGTTTCGTTTTGGAGGCATTAAAGTTTACAAGCCATATCCTGTCCCAGTCAACCACAGACTAGAGGTCCTTTTTTGAGATTAGCAGCCAGGTTAGTTTTGTCAATGGTACCAGATTTACTATTGAGGCAGGAGTAAATAGAAGTGTCGTCCACATAGATGCCTACTTGGGAGCTGATGACATTGGGAAGGTCATTGATGAAGATCAGGAACCGTGTAGGGCCCAAGATTGAGCCTAGGGGAACACGAGCGTTCGTGATAAGAGAGCCGGAGGAGAACCCATTTAGGACAACCTTCATTTCACAGTTTGACAGGAATGATTGTATTAGTCAAATAATCGTCCTGTAATACCATATCCCTGAAGCTTACGAAGAAGGCCAGCATGCCAAACCCTATCAAACACTTTAGAGATATCTAGAGCCACAGCTCGGGCTTCTCCATTGTTGTTGAGTGCTTGGTATACAAATTCAGTTATGGCCATGAACACGTCAGTGGTAGATCGGGCAAAGTGGAAACCATATTGCTTGTTGGAGAGCAGATTATGTGAAGTAAGATGGTTAACCACTTTGGTATTGATTAAAGCCTCGAAGACTTTACCAAAGAGTGGTAGGAGACTGATAGGACGGTAGTTAGACAGGTCAGAAAGGTCGCCAGAGTTCTTAAAGACAGGTACAACAGGTGAGGACTTTCAACAGGCTGGAAAGCAAGTGTCAGTGAGGTAGTTGTTGTAAAGTTTAGAGAGGACAGGAGCCAATTCAGGAGCGCATTTAATTTAGGACAATGGCTAGTATCCCATCCCCACCACTAGCCTTATAGGAGTCTAATTTAGATATTATGTCCAATACCATTGTTAGGGTTATGTGCATCTCACTCAGTAGAGCCTCAGTTTTAAGGGGAAAATCAGGTGTGGGTACACCAGATGAGTTTAGCGTTGAATTGGATGAGAATGAGCAAATTGAACTTTATGCTCTAATTAACTGTTCCCCTTCTCTAACTCAATAGATTTCAATAATCAGAAGGAGGCTTCAAACCTGAAAAATTATCAATCATTTGGTTCATTATATACTTTAGACAATTTTTACTCAGAGTTAATGTGCCATCTTCTGACTAGCAGGCTACATCTTACCCTTGGGCTTCAGACAGGGCATGGTAAAACTTTGAGGGATGCCTGGTCCTGGTGATTACAATTCTGTAACAGCATCTTCTTCATTGCTCTCAAGTGTGGTGTTGATTGGATATTGATGCCAGCGGAACAGTGGCTGTAGGAACTGGTCTCAATTTTTGGTCTCAGCCCTTGTGGACATACATTAGCACCCAACATTAAAATGGCCATGTACTATATCATGCCACAATGAGGGTGCATATAAATAACTGTATAGCTGACTTCAGAGAGGGTAGAGTAAAATTTGAGGGATGTTTTTTCCTGGGCACCTCCCTCATTGCACTGAAGAGAGAGGGTTGGTGAAATACCAATGCTAGCACAACATTGATCCCAGGGATCAAGCAATTTTGGGCCTTGACCTATGCGTATGTGCATGGGCACCCCACTTTAAAAAAACCATGTGTCATATCATACCACCATGAGTTAGCTGTTTTTCCTTTTTTTATAATTCAGTTTATTCTTATGAAGATACTTTTCATACTATAGGTAATCGACTATACACTGGAAGATTTCTTAATGACTTCAACTCAGACTGTTACATCTGGCTGCTACACATATTATCAAATGGGCTACTTTTACTGACTGCTTGATATGTTGTCCTGTTATTTATATTTCATACTAAATGTGCATGAATATTTAACAAAAAATACTTGGCTTGTAGGAAATTCAGTTATGCCTGTGTTTCATTTTGCAATAAATGTCCTGTAATATATACACATACCCACACACACATGAGTACTTGAATTCTTTTGTGAAATATCTACACCTTCCTCAATATTTAGATTAAATAATTCAAATTCTTGACCTCTTGTGGAAGGTTGAAGAGGGGGTGAAAATTTGGCCTCATAAAAATATTCAACTCCTACACAAAGAAAATGAAGAAAGCAGATTGTAAAGAAAATCATTTAAGATTGCAGAGAAGCTTTATTCAATGCAATTAACTGCTGCTCATAAGTGAGGTTTGACCATTTCTTTTATAGTCGAGTAGTTCAACAGGGATGTAACTATGGATGATGTCACTGCACAGATAAGTGTAAATCCAAAATTTCATATTCCAGAAATTGTTCAGTTTTACAATGACTTTTTCCTTTTTTTTACAGTCCAGTTTCTTCTTATGAAGACATTTTTCATACTACAGGTAACAGATTAGACACAGGAAAATTTCTTAATGACTTCAACTTAGACTGTGATGTCCAGCTGCTATCCATATTATCAAATGGACTGCTTTGACTGACTTCTTAATTGTTTGTCCTTTTATTTATAGCTCACACTAAATGTGCATGAATATTTAACAAAAAATACTTGGCTTGTAAGAAATTCAGTTATGCCTGTGTTTCATTTTGCAATAAAAGTCTTGTAATACACACACATACACATGGGTACTTGAATTCTTTTGTGAAATACCCACCCCTTCCTCAATATTTAGATTAAATGTAATCCCAATGTTCATGTCAATGATGATTTTCAAATAAGATAAATTTCAATAAATAACATAATTCAAATTCTTGACCTCTTGTGGAAATTTGGCCTTGTAAAAATATTCAAGTCATCAACAAAGTAAAAGGAAAGGAAAAGATGAAAGCAGATTATAAAGAAAATCATTTAAGATTGCAGTGAACTTTTATTCAATGCAATTTGACTGCTGCCCATAAGTGAGGTTCAAACATTTTTTTTTGATAGTTGAGTAGTTTGAGGGGGAGACAACTATGACTGCGTTCCACCATAACAGCTTAACATAAAATGCAAAACAAATCTAAAATCTTCCGCAGTGGTCATCACATAGATAAATGAGGCAAATGTTCCTCAACAAAGGACTGAATTGAGGTTAAAAAAAAGTAGCTAATGGAACAGAATCCTTTAATAACTTGGATAAATTATCAGAACTGAATTACCAAGAACAAAACTACAAGAATATCAAAAAAGGTAGCATAGTACTAGGCTTTTTTTTAATCATTTCACTCCAAGCAAGACAATAAAGCCACTAAGGCGAAAGGGTCACTGAGTTGAAAGAATATGAAAAAAAGAAAACATTAATAAGAGAGAACAATAAAAGAACAAAAATTAACAAGATTGAAGATAACGATTGATATTGCATTTAAATTTTTGACAGATGAAAGTTCCACAAGCAAAAAGTGTGAAAAAAGAAACTGTTAAAATAGAATTGTAAGTTCTATGCTAATAGTTTCTTCTCTTGTTCTCCTTCTCTCTGGAACTCTCATCCAACTTCTTGCATTCTTGTCAACCACAATCTACAAAAAATTTAAATGCAACTTCAAACATCATCTTCCATCTTGAATCCTGCACTTTTTATTGCCTTTTTGTCCTCAGCAATGTTTTCTCGTTTTCTTTCACTCTCAGTAACCCTTAGCATCTTAGTAGCTTTATTGCCTTGCTTGGGATGAAATGATTAAAAGAAAAAAAAATTACAGAGTATTTTATGCATTCTACTATGGCCTTTAATAAAAGATCAGGAAAAATTGCAACTGAAGGAACCTATAACATTGGGAAAGTAAAAGCTAAACGCCTGAGACATTACTAGTTTGCATAGTTAAGAAGGAAGACCATTAAAATCAATTGCTGAAAAAGAAAGAATCAAAGATCAATTATTCATCAAAATAAAGAAAAAAATTGGATGAGTGAAGTTACTGAAAAAGAATGAGACAAAACAGAAGAAAAAAGGTGAAAAAACAGACCATTATGATGATAATGAAACAAGGGGAAAAATATAACAAGAATGAAGAGGCTGACCAAACTGCAAATGAAGATGAGGATTTTATAGAAAAGAATAAAATCCCAATCGATGAATTGAAAAATAACATTCTCAGCAAACATGCCAAAGTAAAGAGTATTGATTTGAAAGATCACTAAATGAAATGTAAAATAGTAAAATGAATTTAAAGCATATTAAGGTAGTCAACTAAGAATTGCTAAAAGAATTTAACACAAACCTGATGGAACGGAATGAAATAATATATGCAACAACTACTGTTATAAACCAACCCACGGTGATGCATACGTGCATCATGTAAGCTACCCAAGTGGAAATAAAAATAAAAAAGGAAATCAAGCCATTATAAGGAGAGATATCAATCTTTGGTGAGATGATTAGAGGTATAAAATAATTAGGGGTGTAAAATGAGATGATTAGTGGTGTAAAATGAAATGATTAGGGATGTAAAATGAAATGAATAGGGGTGTAAAATGAAATGATTAAGGATGCAAAATGAAATGAATAGGGGTGTATAATGAGATAATTAGGGGTGTAAAATGAGATGATTACGAGTGTAAAATGAAATAAATAGGGGTGTAAAATGAGATGTTTAGGGGTGTAAAATGAAATGATTAGGGGTGTAAAATGAAATGATTAGGGGTGCAAATTAAATGATTAGGGGATGTAAAATAAGATGATTAGTGTTGTAAAACGAGATGATTAGGAGTATCAAAATGAAAAGCAAGAAAAATGATAAAGAAATATCAGAAAACATCTATGAAAATAATATATCAGCAATAAAAGAGACTTTGAAACAGAAAGTTCAACTGGAAGCAAAATGTACCAGGTGAATGTAGAAGTGGATAAAGTTCTTCCAGTATAATGGTAGTGGTAATATTAACCATTTTCTTATAAGGAAACATTTGGCATTCATTGCCCGAGCAGCCAGTACTATTCAAATTATGCTTTTCTTCACTCTCTAGCCATTCAGCTGGGATCAAATTGTAGCATCGTTCTCCTCATCTTTAACAGTAATGGCAATATTTGCTGTTCCCTTATGAGGAAATATTTGGCATTAATTAACCACATAGCTAGTGCTACTTTCAGCTGAAATTTTAAAAATCTTTCTTTTAAAACAATTTTTTAGGAAAATAAGTTTCTCAAGACCAGTAGCTGTTATCACTCTTTCCAGTATTGATGGGGGTTTCCATCCTTGCCTTTTGTTTGAAGTAGTGTGGAATGTCAACGTCTTTATTATGTCATTATCCTCTCTTCGAGTTACATGCGCTATCCATTTTAGTTGTTGCTGCTGTTGAAAGTCCTTAAGTGATGTGGTTTCTGTTCTTTGGTACAGTTATTTTGTTTGGAATACAATACAATGTCTTCAAAGAATATCCGAAAAACAAGTTCTGCTGTGAAATTTATTTTGATTTATTTTCTTTTACGGCATATCAGCCACAGTAGGTTTTTTAATGCTGAGAAGATTTTTAGGATAGGTTTTTATGAATAGAATATATATTCTTTGTAAGAAATCAGTTTGTAGATCAATTTACATTGACATATTTTTGTAAAGAGGGTTTTTGTTGAGAGTTAAATGTATTGCTGGTAATATTTTTTTTTCATCAAAAATTTATTAAAATTTTTTTTTCTTTAGAAATGTATTGCTGGTAATAATTTTTTTCTTCAAAAATGTATTAGAAAAAAATCCATTTTTATTTTTACATAGTGTTTTAATCCCAGTTTGGGGGTTCAATATTTGCCCATAGCTGGGACCCTAACAGATGCTACTATTGGGTCAGGGTGAACCTGGGAACAACCCCACAGGTTGATCTTGAAAGTTTTAGGGATCTTCAAAATATCCCTAATAATAACTGTACTGCCGCAGACAGCCAGATAAACACCTTACAGCAAACTAAACTCTGAAGATAAAATCTTGTTCATCAGCAGGTTTATTAAAAGTCAAAAGAGTTAAATAGTAGTAATAATAACCTTCTTAAACAAATATTTAGCATTCAACCGAACCAGGATTACTCCTTTAGTGTTCAACCGAACCAGAATTACTCCTTTAGCGTTCAATCTAACCAGGATTACTCCTTTAGCGTTCAACCGTACCAGAATTACTCCTTTAGCGTTCAACCGTACCAGAATTACTCCTTTAGCGTTCAATCTAACCAGGATTACTCCTTTAGCGTTCAACCGAACCAGAATTACTCCTTTAGCGTTCAACCGAACCAGGATTACTCCTTTAGCGTTCAACCGAACCAGGATTACTCCTTTAGCGTTCAACCGAACCAGGATTACTCCTTTAGCGTTCAACCGAACCAGAATTACTCCTTTAGCGTTCAATCTAACCAGGATTACTCCTTTAGCGTTCAACCGAACCAGAATTACTCCTTTAGCGTTCAATCTAACCAGGATTACTCCTCCTGACAGTACCTCCTCATTGCACAAAGTGAGGTAGAGTTGATGTTTGCATAAAGAATTGCTAACAAAATCATTAATCAAGTTTTTAATAAGAAAATTTAGTTTTTCAGTAATCCAAATTTGGGAATAATAATAATTATAATAATATATTATTAATAATAATAATAATAATAATATATTATTATTAATAATAATAAAACTTGCCTAGTAATTGATATGGCTTGCCCAGTGGACTGTAAACATAGCAACCAAGGAATTTGTGAAACTAACGAAGTATAAAGGCCTGGAAATCAAAATAGAAAAATGTGGAAATTGAAAACAAGAATAATACCAGTCATAGTAGGTGCGCTTGGAATGATAAAAAAAGGAACATAACAGCACATTGAAAAAAAAACTGGAAATCCCAGTTTAAGAGAAATACAAAAAAATGTCTTCATAAGTACAGCCCACACACTCAGAAGAACTTTACCCATGTAACACTAGTGATGTTATGGGAGTTAAAAAAACAAATCATGAAATATAGTTATAACCCCACACTATTTCCTGCTTTAGGTCTTCCCACAGACTTGGTAGGTGTAATGTGGTCATAGTAGGAATCGAAATATAATAACGATGATAATAATAATAATAATCATCATTTTAAAATATCTTCAAAAAAGCTATATAATTGTGCATGCCCCCCCCCGTTAGTTTGGATGACCCTTGTGCCCTGCCAATACCTCATAAATAATGGACTATTCCATTTTGATCACATGAAAAGAGGGGAAAAGACACTTCTTGGCTTCAGTGTAAGAAAATTAATGCAAGAAGAGAAGATATAAGTGTTCAATGGTTGTTCCAGTGAAATGGAAAAAGTTGTCAATTTCTAATTTGTACCCCCTTACTTCTTAAAATAATGACCAGCATTCATATTTATGATTGTTATTACAATATTTTGTTAAAGTTGTTAAGCTCAAATATTTAACGATGCAATAGGGGAATTTCTATGAATATTTTATTGTTGTAGAACTCTCCATATGCTTATTCAAGCATTAACTGAAGAATTGGGATTCATCAGAATATTAAAATAAGAAAACCGTGAAATTTTGATGGGTTAAAACTAGTATTTTGGTCAGTGCTATGCTTTTCTTCACTGCCTAGCCATTGGGCTCAGATCAAAGTGTAGCATCTGTTCTCATCATAATGGTAATATTTTCTGTTTCCTTATAAAGAAACATCCAGCATTAATTGACCATTTTCTTTTAAAGCAATATTTCAGGATAATAGGATTCTTTTTCCAGTACTGATGGAGGTTTCCTTTCTAACCTTTTATTATTTAGTGCGGAATATCAGCATCTTGATTATGTCATTATTTTCTCTTTGAGTTACATGTAATATCCATTTTAATCGTTATTGCTGTTGAAAGTCTTCATGTGATGTGATTTCTCTTTGAGTTAGCTTAAGAATTAAGATTCATCAGAATATTAAAATAATAAAACTATGAAATTTTGACATGTTAAAACTAGTTTTTTTTTTAACCTTTATTGATGTTGATTTAAAGTTGGCAAATATCTTCCTACTTGTCTCATGGCTGAAACAGATGGGCTTTGTCACAGAATATGAATGTTTGAGAGAAAAACAAAATTACAGGTTTTCTTCACCTGGAAGATTGTTGCAACACAATCTTAATTCTTATTTGGTTTTATGTTAGCTAGGTTTATTTATTTTTTTTTTTTTGTGGCAGTAGGTGGAAAGAAGAGAAACTTGAAGATCAAAGTCTCCAATCTTAAAAAAAACAAAACTTTATGTTCAGTTTAACTACTTAAGAATGAAATGAAAGGGAGGGAGATAAAGGTTTGTGAGTTTTTTTAAAAAGTTTTTTTTTATATTTCTGGTCTGAATTTAATCAATGAAATAAAAGAAAAATATATTCAAAATAACACATACAAAGTCCAACAATGAACTAAGAAATTACAAGGAAAAAAGATTCTTCAAAAATGAAAAAAAAATAAAAATGGGTATATTTATTTTAAAAATTCTTCATCGTTTCAACTTAGGGAAATGTAATGGACAATAAAAATAAACTCAACTTTGAGGACGAACTTGGAAGTGACTGTTACCCAGATCATATGTTTCTCCTCCTTCATATTGGTTTCCCTGCACCACCTCACTAATAAGGTTCGATGATTCTTTGGTACTGTGGGACTAAGAGGCTATATTTTTAGTGTGACATGACCATAAAAATACTCAGCCAGCCACTTCTGTGTCAAATGCCAGGGAGCAGAGTCCTTCTAGATTACTAATAACCAGCCCTTTGATTCAAGGCTTGACCACTGTGTCTAACACCTTAGGGTGCTACTCAGATCAAACTTATTACTCAGTCTTAGAAACTCACATGTTAGTCATTACATTATGACAATGTGGCGGGATAATTATACACATTTACTAAAGTTAGTTTTGTTTTGGTACAAGACAGAGAGGCAACCAGTGAAGTTCAAGTCCCCCTAGTCATGAGCTGTGAAACAAGCTTGCTAACCCTAACACCATAATGAGATGCCATATATATATATATATATATATATATATATATATAAACACACACACACACACACACACACACACACACACACAGGGTATAACAGCAAAATTGCCCAAATTATGTTACAGCAAAATTGTTCAATTGTTAGGTTAAGCTTTGGACCATTTTATCTTAGAAATGATTAAAGATATCTTACTGGAATTCTCTGAGGTTTTTATAAAACTATTGGATTCTACTTTGAACAATAAGAATGTATTTAGATCTAAGTTGAACTAATGATCCCTCTCGCTATTGTGGCCTCCTGGTCCAGTTTTCCTTTCTATTGTTCCATCTTTTTTAAACTTATTTACCATTCTCTTGATAGTTCTTTGAAGATGGAAGCCAGAGTTTGAATGTAGGTAGCATTACTGAAGGCCTGAATGATCTTTTTCCTCCCGCCATTGCTCAGTTGGGAAGATACAGTGAGGCTGACACAAAATGATTTTAACCTGTTCTCTTTCTAGCTGAATAACTCAAATGTTTTTTTTTGTGATTCTCATGACAAATAGTATCAAAATGGCTAAATGTCTTATCTGAAAACCTGCAAAAAATAAAACTCATTTAGTTTAATGGTTTTTAGATATTAAATATTTTGTGGGATGGACAATTGTCCCATGCTGTTACATGTTTTGGACAATTTTGCTGTTACAGCCAATATATATTGCATTGAGCACTAATAATTATTTGTGGCTCAGCACTGTACAGTGGTGAAATTTTATGTGGAGTGATTACAGAAATAAACACTAAAACAGTCAATCATCAAATGACAAAAAAGTGGTTTTCAATGTGAGGGATTTGCGTATCCTTCTAGTTAATAAATTAATCCTTTGAAAATAAATATAAACATTTAACATTTTTCAACCATTGGGTTGTGTTCCTGTCGACAATAAAAAAAAAATGTAATTTGTGATCCCTTTGCAGAGTATATAAGGAAAGCTTCCAGACCAGACAAGACAAGACAGTAAGAAGCAGTTTATGAGGTGCACAGCTTCAAAGAGATTCCCTTACTCATTCACTCATCTTCCTCACCAAGCTATGTGTCACTTACACTTTCCTCCTAACTTTCTCCTTTGACTCACTTTTTCACATATATATGCAAAGAAATCACATTTCTTTTCATCTGAACAAACAACGAACTTTAACACTCATACATTCTGAGAAAAATTTAGTTGTCAAAATGCAAAAATAAAAATATTTTGTATTTTCTTACCCTTTTCTTTGTTGTAGGTTGATTCAAATCTGCAATATATATATATATATATATATATATATATATATATATATATATATATATATATATATATATATATATCCTCATATGAGGTGGTTTTAGATTTTATTGTTTATTATTTGCTCTGTAATAATAAATACATTAAGCTCTTTTTGTGGATCAGTTTTAATATTTTATAATACTAGGATCCACTTGGATTATATACCAACAGATTTGTTATCTTTACTATATATATATATATATATATATATAGTAAAGATAACAAATATATATCTATATATATTTATTTAAAAATTATAACATGTATAACATCACTACAAAAATAGCCATTTTGTTTCAACACTTCGAGTGTCTTGTCAAGTGATGGTGTTGCAAGTAAAATAAAGACTTCAAAAACTAGCCATTACCCCCTCTAAGAGAAAAGTTATTACATAAGATGCAATTAGCCAATCAAGTTACAAGCATATGATAATTCAAATAACTCAACGACGGACCTCAGTTATAATTTATTAATGCTTTAAAATAAGTATTAGATTTTATAGGAAATCAGGATAAACAGTTAATCTCTAATCTTTTGTAATTAAAAATTAAAGTTAAGCATATTAAGCTCTAAATAAAAACCATGCATCATGTTTAGAAATTAATGAAAATATTCATAGAATAATCAGAGAAAATATGTGTAAACTTTAATTAATTGTTCTTAGAAATGGGTTAAATTTTTCATCTGAATCAGAGCAGTGGTAAGAGGTACAATATATGACTACGTAGTCAGTTACAATGATAAGGTAGTGATGAGAGGTTTAATGGACAAGGGGGGGAGGTTTATTTGTGGCTAGACAGACATCACATCATAATAGACAAACACATAAATGTGATTGAATATATGAGCACGCAAATATACGAACAAATGACAAATAGATTTATTAAGATTCAATCTCTCAACATAACTACAAAGCAATAGAAACTACCCATCAAAATTCTAAAAAAAAAAAAAACTTTTTCCAAAACATCTTGACAACATTGTCAATGATATTAAGCTATTTTTTTTTTAACTACAAAGCAATGCAAACTACCCGTCAAAATTCTAAAAAAAAAAAAAAAACTTTTTCCAAAACATCTTGACAACATTGTCAATGATATTAAGCTATTTTTTTTTTAACTACAAAGCAATGCAAACTACCCGTCAAAATTCTAAAAAAAAAAAAAAAAAACTTTTTCAAAAACATCTTGACAACATTGTCAATGATATTAAGCTTTTTTCTTCTTACTTTAGCTGCTATTATTCTAAGCCATGCTTGTGAGTATTCATAATTATCAAGTAATAATTGTTCATTCAGTTTGCTAGATTTCAGTGACGCCATTGTTGTGTAGTGTTACCTACATGCAGGAAGTAGTTTGCACTCAATCGCCTCATGGGCAATAGCCATTGCTATTTATAATCTTTGTGACTTCATATATAAATGAGTCATCTCACTTTACATAATTCTTTACGTTTTTTGCTTTTATTTTTCATTTATTTATTTATTTTATTTTTTTTGTAAAATGATTTAAATTATTCATTTGTTGAGAAAATTTTTTATTATAATAATTTTGGGGGTTTCTTGCTTGACACCTGATAACTAAATCAGAGGAGAAAACCAAATAACGAACCTCTTGTTGGCAACTGCTGGTTGTGAGGCCATTATAAAATTATCCGCAATTGTACATCCAAGACAGTTGGAAGAAAGGAAGTTTGACGATATTAGTCAGTTAATAGTGAAAAACATAACACCCAAGAAAAAACTAGTGAATGGGGAGAGAGCTAGGTTTATGAGTTTTTCTCAAAAAGTGAATGAACCCGTTATCAAATATGTTCTTCATTTAAAACAGGCCACTAAATATTGTAAATTGGAGAAACTGGGATCAGAAAACCAATCAATTGAAGAGGATTTGATCCAAATGAAATTGGTAAACGGACTTCAAAATGAGGAGTATCAGTAAATGACTAATGCATTTACAACTGGGAAAGTTGTCACTAGAACAGTGTGTTGAATTTGTTCAGTGACAAGAATTAATTGGAAAATTTAATAGAACAAAAATTATGGATCTGATAGAGGAAATGGACACATATGCGATAAAGAAAAATGATAGAATAATGTGTACTTATTGTGGATATCAACATCAAAGAAAAAAGTAAAAATGTCTGGCAAATAAAGAAAATTTTTCAAAATGATTCATTTTAAAGATATGCATAAATCCAAAAAGGAAAAAGTAGAGACAGTCCAACAAAATGAAGGGGAAATAAGTATTTCATTAAAAAAAATAGAGAAATATATAAGAAAATTGTCAAAAGTCGAATTGAACTACTCAAATATTGAGAAAGAAGTGTTGGCCATAACATGGACAACAAATAGAGCTCATCAGTTTCTGATTTGAAAGAAATTCCTACTAAGATCTGACCATAAACCTTTAGAATTCATATTTAATCCTTGGAAGGAACTTCATAAGGTAACAACTTCTAGAATATTAAGAGGAGGAAAAATTTGAAGATACATTTTCACACTGGATCGAAACTGATATTTTGTAGATAGACAAATTAGCTCAGGATATAAAACAAGATCCCATATTGAACAGTATATTGTTCATGATAAAAATAATATGGGGAATAATAGCTTATGAGCAGAAAAGTTTTTTTAAAGAGGTTAAACACAAGTTAACTATAGAAAAGGGTTTAATTTGTAATGGAGATGTTGTGGTTTCACCAGCAATGCAAAGGCGCAAAGTTATAAAAAGTATACATGATGATGTTCATTGCAGAATAATGTCTACACAAAGGAGATTAAGGCTAGAGGCATGGTGGCCAGGCTATTCTACAGATGTAGAAGAATACATAAAAAAAAACTGTAATATGTGCAATGACAGAATAAAATTTAGGTGGCCAAAAATGCATACATGACCTAAATAGTACCAACCTTGGGATATAGTACACATGGATTATACCCATGTTAATGAAGTGAGATTATTATTAATACTGGTAGATTCATATTCTGACTGGACAGATGTAATATAGATCTCCGACAAAAGAAGTTCCACCGTGAAACAAGTGTTAAGGATGATATTTTCAAGAAATGGAATTCTGAAAACGCTAGCATCTGACAACACCCAGAGTTCTGTAATAGGGAATTATGCCAATGTTTGAAGAAAACTGGATGCAAACCATATACTCCCCATTCCATCCACAATCAAATGGATTAGTAGCAGAAAAGATGTTGGAAACTATAAAAAACAGTTTGAGAATATGTGTACAACAGAAAGAAAAGATAGAAACATTTCTTCCTAGATTGTTGCTAAATTACAGGACTATACCACATGCAGGAAGATTGAAAAGCCTGTCCGCCCTCATGGGTAGACAAATTAGAACACCATTAATCATGTCCTATGCCACCAACAAAAAATGTGGCTATATTTCTGAGATGAGGTATTATGTATACTATTTATATTATTCGGACTATGGATCTCATTTTTGTTGCCATATTTATCATGTTTCAACCATTGTATGCTCTGGCCTTCTTCAGGTGGTTGGAATGTCGAATTGAACCCTTTATTTCGCTCACTGAGGTAGACTGTTCTAGTTCCACGTACCATGTCTAATGGATGTCAGTTATCAGTTATCTCCTGTTAATTCCACTCTTCAAGTTCTCTACCGCCTTAACCACATATTTAACTCACACTCTTTGGGTCCTGTCACTGGATCTAACCAACAGCTTTATCCACTGTGCCATGTGTCCTTGAGGACATCTTTGTATGAATTTTGGGGTATTATAAACCTAATGTCTTCAGCAACAATGTTTTTACTAGTGCTCATATTGCAATTTTTGCTGTTACAAATTCATGTTTTTACCAGAGCTCATAGAAAAAAAATGGAAATGGGATATTAGTGCATGCAGATCAAGATAGATTGCAACAGTAGTGATGAAGAAATATCTAGTGGGCCTGTTAAATAATGAAGGCGAAAGTGTCATGTAAAGGCAAGACTGTGAAATTGAGAGTAATATAGACTCTGAAGATGAGCAAAGACAATTGTTGGAGGAACACATGAAGAAATATCTAGTGAGCCTGTTAAATAATGAAGGTGACAGTGTCATGTGAGGGCAAGACTGTGAATTTGAGAGTAATATAGACTCTGAAGATGAACAAGGACAATCATTGGAGGAACACTCCTATGAGAAAAAGGACAAAGATGATGATCTCCTGTATCTAGACAATCTCTTAAGGAGAGGAAGATAGTGAGGAGAAAAAAGCTCCCAGAAGTACCAGCGAAAATAAGGGGATAAAACCTCTTCAGTACAGAGAGATGAGGTGACACATTTACTTATGAAGTCACATATATTGTAAATAGCTATGATTATTACCCATGAGGCAATTGAGTGTAGACTACTTCCTGCAAGTAGGTAACACTTCACAACATAATGATAAAAAAATAAAAAAGTTACACTCACAAAAAACACAAAAAAAATGTGTGTGTGAGAATGCCATAATTTATGTTTCTAAAAGTCCAAATTTTATTATTTGGAAACAGGATATATGGATAGGAATCTTAATTTTTTGTTTTTAATTGCATCGGGTTTGTTAAAAGAAGTCAAGATGGCAGCTGTTGTGCTCTATTCACTGTAAAGATTAATTCTGTTATTTTTCACCAACAGTTGTTTTCATTCCAACAGTTGTCTTGAGAATTGATCTTAATCTGTTTGAATTTAGTCCAAATGTAAATAATATAAATCATAATTTTGTTCTTTTTTACAGTACTAGTGAGTACCCCAACCCCTGGGGGGGGGACCTCCACTATGCAATTTCACATGAAGAAGGACAAAGAAGAGATCACTCCAAACAAAAATAAACAGAATGAATTCTTTCAGTGATAGATAGGGGAAAAAATGGTGATTAAAAAGAAAGATTTTTTGTTGCACGATTCAAGAAGTGACATTCCTTCACCCACACACACACGCCTCTACTTGGTCAACCTGTTTGACTCCTTCAGTGGCAATATTTACCACTTCTCTTGCTGATGTGTCAATCATGAATACAACTGGGATTTTCCCCGAGAATAAATAGCATTGCTAGAAAACAGGTATGGTGTAACCCGGATATAAGAGAGTTGTCGGGACCAGAGAAGAAGTATCTTATATCCGGGTTTCTCTTATATCCGGGTTTTGTCTATTTTGTTTAGGTAAGTATGGCTCTAATTTGGGACCAGAGAAAATCTCTCTTATATCCGGGTTTATCTTATATCCGGGTTACACTGTATTAGTCACAGATGGTGGTTGGGGGGGGGGGTCAAAGGACATAAGAAAGTCTAGATTACTTCCAATGTCATGCATGTAACACTGAACAAAATACCAAAAAATTTGGCATTTGTCACTGAAAGTATTAAGAGGAGGAGCCTTGTCGCATTCCTTAAACAAAAAGAATTTCTGTCATTATAGCATAATTCATTTAGACCATCCTCTCAGGAATATGTCCTGTGAAGCAGCAGTTCTTGGGAAGAAGCTGTTTGAATGCAACTTCCTTACTAATGGAATATGAAGGGAATGCAGATGATATGTTCCAGTCTACAACGAATAATCCTCATTCCCTTTGTATTCCATTACGACGTTCCATTCAAACAGCTTCTTCCCAAGAATCACTGCTCCATGGAACAGACTTCCAAGAAGATGTTTCCCCTATCATTATAATTTTAAATATTTTAAGTCTAGAGTTAACCATTATCTTTCCTACATAGCCTCTTAAACTACACTTCTTACCTCCTCTGCTTATGTACAACAACCTCTGTCAGTAACTCTAGTTTGAGTGGCTCATGGACCTTCTATTGGGTGAACAATAATTTTATGAAAAGAAAAGACAAAAAAAAAATAATCAAAACAATGTTGTTTAATATGTAACCCTTATCCAAAACTGACTTGACATACTTTATTTCTGTTGATCGCTGCAAAGTCTAAAATGTTGTCATTGATTAAAATTAATTGCCCTTTACTCTCAGTTTGCCTTTTACCACCAGCTTCAATTTTTTTACTTATACCATTGATCATTCTTGGACTTAAAAATGAAATCACTATTTTACTATTTGTATTCTATAGTTTTCATCCCACTCCCAACTTCTTTGTTAAGACAAATGCAAAGTGATAATAATAATAATGATAATGATAATAATAAAGAGTATAACTGACAATATTATTGGATTGGTAAAAGAATCCATTTGGAAGTATGCTGTAAGTTTAGTTTCAATGTAAAAGAGAAATGGTATGACTATGACCCAGAAGTAGTGGTAGAAAATGACAGTTACAAGGATCTCACGGTCCAGACAGATCATTTCATTGAAGCATGAAGATCCAATCTTATTGTTATAGATAAGGAGAATAGTCATTTTCAAATGATTGACTTTGCTGTTCCATGACAAGATTGGACTCCAAAGAAACAAAAATAAAATTGAAAAATACCAGGATCTAGCTAGAGAGTTAAAAAAACAAAACAAAAAAACTATAGAACATGACTATTGAAATAATTCCTGTAGTAATGGGTCTGCTTGGAGTGCCAAGAAACCTGAAAAAGTGCTTTAAGAGAATCAGAATTAAGACCAAGACTGTAGACCTTCATGTCTTCTTGACACCATGCCTCAAGAACAGAATTTCCATTGACTGCATCAATGCGTGACATGAACATAATGAAAACAAAATAATAATAATAAAGTAATAAAAAATATACAAAACAAAGTAATATCTTTGACTCTTTCCCAGACTTGGTAAGAGTAGCACCAATTCAATCATAGCCAGAAATGAAAAATATTGCTTCTTCAATTCTAGGACAAGCTTCAACATTATATTGTCATCATCGCTTTTTTCATATTACATTGTTTATTTGTTGGTAATTCATTTTACAATTATCATAAAATAAGGTGGGTTTCTTTTCATTGTATAGCAAGAAATGTTAAAAAAATAAAATTATATCCTAAAAAGATTGTCTTTGTAGAAATTGCAGTCTGGAAAAGGACAGTCCTGAATCAAATCAAATTTCTTGACTGAGGATGCTTACCGTCCTAGTGTCATTTGTACTTGAAATGTTGAACCTTTTATTTGAGCAATGTGGGATAAACTTCCTTTCTCTGAATAATCACCTGAAGAGTTCTTGGAATTATCCCAAAGTTTGTGTATGCTGCTTCACTTTGAGATTCTGATTTTACAGATTTGCAACGGCACTTCATTTTCTGACTCATATTCCTAAGGACACTCACAGTTTTTGTTTTTTTTCATTGTTATTTTTTAATTAGTGACTCTCCTAGGTTGTTTATATCTATGCATGGTTTACTAATTGGATTAGATGAGCAGAGTATAACAAAAACATTCATGAAAGTTCAAAAGTCATAGGTCTCCAAATCAGCTACCATGTATTGTGCCCCTACACATAAGTTGCCAATGTAACTAAATCTCTTTTCTAGTGCATTTAGATCCTGTAAATCAGCATCTAGTTCTTTTTCTTAAGAAATAATAAAATATTAATAAGAGTAAGTGTTAGCTACTAATTTACAGGAACTAAATTGGCTACACACACACACACACACACACACACACACACAAACTAACTTTCCTTTCTTCAAAAACCAAGAATTTATATACAAGGTGTGACAGAAATACATACCACATAATGGACATTAGCTAAATGAAGACACCATTGCCACTAATGTTTTATTATTATGAGAGGGGGGGTATTTCTACTGCATTCTTGAAATGTCCACAAATGGTCAAATACAAATTTTCATAAATTACCAAGCTCTCTATGAAAGAAGTTTTTTTTTTTTTTTTACATAATTTTCAGCAGAGAATACATAAAACATGTGGGCATTTTGTTTGGTGACGTAAGCCACTATTCTTTCTCTTGCACATAAGGTTGTGATGTGGGGTCTGGCAAGACACAACACTTGACAGTAAGTTGTGATAGTAGTATTCAATACTCAGCTAGACAAGTTACTGCAATAGTATTTATCTTCCTTTGACAATTACCCAGGAGTACTTATCAGGAATGGATCAGTCCATTCGTGATAGTAAGAGGGTAACTGGCTCTTACCACAACACATAACATGTATTGTTTCTTTTAAATGTATTATTTTGGTTTCATTTTATAAAGGTTGATATCGAGTAATTTTCAGAAAAGAGAATCTGGCAAGCAAGTATGTAAGCTTGGGGTGCTGTCTAGAAAAGATCTATTATAAGAATGAGAGTAGATCGAAGATGTCATCAAGTTCAATCTGACTAAATTCTCTGAAAACTGAAACTTCTTTGAATGGTTTAGTTTGGTTGATTTTGTTTAGCAGTATTTCAACACCTCTATGGGTTATTTAAGGCTGAAAGGCTGATAATATAATTGGCGAGTAATTTTACACTGGCAAGGACTTCAATAATGGTAGTAAAGAACTGAAATGAAACCTTTCATCTGACTTCAGATACTCTGCCCTGATTAATTTTTCTTCTCATTTTATATCAAAAGGAATTTTGCATATGCTCGCTACTTTTTTTTCTTTTTCTCAGTTAACTAGCTAATTTCTGTGAAGGCAAGAATTTCACTGGTCCAAAAACAATTTCACATATGCTTGTAAATTCCTTTCCTTCTCAGCTCACCAGTCAATTTCTCTGAAAGCAAAGTTTTTGTTGGTCCAAATAAAATTTCACATAGGCTCATGAATCCCTTTTCTCCTTCTTCCTCCTCAGTCCTTTGAATTTGAAGGGAGTGGGTGAAGAGTTATAATTATTATATTGTACTCACTACAATTGTGAATTCAATCCCTGGGGCAGGTTGCAGAAATTGTCTGAGAGCCATGACTGGATTGTCCTACTGTGTGGCATGGTGCAGAGTCCTGGGTCAGGTAGTGCAAACTTAAACTCAGGGGAAACAGAACAAGCAATAATTGAGCAGTACCCAAACAGAACTAGATGAGATATCCCTAGACATGGATAATGGAATGAGAACACTCTACCCCTGTAGATTAAATAAAGGGTTCAGTTCAAAATTCCGTAAAAGTTTACCGGTCAACAACCTGGTGAAAGCAAAGTGATAATAACAACAAAGATGAGAACAATAGTCTGAGTGTAAATAAGTTCAACAGAAGTTCTATTGAACTTATTATTAGTACTCAGTTATTACTTGGATCAGTTTATATTGACTCAAGAGACAAGGTTATACCTGAAAATTTGGGGGAACTTTTAACAAAATGATCATTTTCCATGCCTCAGACACTTCAAATATTTCTCAAAAATCACTCCACCAGGAAATAAAGATTTTTTAAATTGTGGGTATTACCCCTACCTAATCTGCCAAGTCACCCACTAGGACTATAAAATGAAGTACTTGTAAGCTCTATCTTCTAGCACTTTTCCTTCTAGAATTCAATAGGTAGAAGACTTGTCCAGCCTTCCCTGCTAGAGAAACTTAGTCACTCAGCTATGTGGTGCATCTTACACACACACACTACTGATAACATTTTTTTTTTCTTCATTTTTCAGTTATACAAGTATATTTTCTCACTTCTTGTATTGTAGTTATATATATATATATATATATATATATATAACTACAAAATTATATATATATATATATATAAAAGATAAAGAGAAAAGATTGAGGTTGATGCTGAATGCAAAGGGTGGCCATTTCAAATTGTAAATACATGTAAAATTTTGCCAATAAATACAAGGTGCGATGGATAAATTGTCGTCTAAATTATACATAAATGAAAATAACACTGACATCTCATTTTAAGATATATTTACCAAATTTACACAAAATATCTGGAAATACTAAAGAATAAATTTATTCAATAAAATCGCCATTGGCTTCAACCATGGCCTCCAGACGACTTTGGAATCTCCTGCAACTCTTCTGGATAATCTCCTTGTTTAAGTTGGTGAATGCTACCATAAATCCTTGCCTTCAGTTCATCTTTGGTGTTACAAGGAGTTTTGTTGGTCTCTCGCTCAACTGTGCCCCATACATAATAATCAATGGGGTTGCAGTCTGGGGAGGTAGGTAGCCAGATTTAAGGCGTGATGTGGTTGCAGAAATTGTCTGACAGCTACAATTGGGTTGTCCTACTGTGTGGCATGGTGCAGAGTCCTGTTGCCAGACATAGGATCTTCCAGCAGCCACCCTCTTGACCAAGTGCAGCCTTACTTCCTCAGGGCACTGGATGTAGGCCTCTGTTTTGAGTACGAGGTCCTGTGGGGAAATGAATGGAGGCATAACGTCACCATCACTTGTGATCTCTCCAAACACCTTCATAATAAGCATTAGACTTATCCAATTCTTTCTGAATTACTATGACTGTCACCCAAACACTATGAATTACTATGACTGTCACCCAAACACTATGAGCTTCTGGTGTGGATGCTAAGCAAGCAGTACAGTATGTTATTTCCAAGTTTCTGGTGGAGGGAATTGCATCATGGTGCTCTTTTTCTCACTGTGCACTTGACAAAATCAAAAACAAACAACATGCATGTGCAAAAATTAAAAATAGGAAATGGCGACAATTTACCCATCGCACACTGTATAACATCAACCAAAACCTAAAACTTTATTTTATCATAAATAATGTGTAAATATATACATAACATCTGGTCAATCACCAAACTTACCCATTTCTTCCCCTATTTTTGTTTAAGTTAGGAACAAAGTCATATTTATTTAAATACTATTTGCTAAAAAATCTTTTAAAAAACTTCCCCAGTAAACTTTACAAACAACTCTTTGTTGCCGACAATAGGCATCTATTTTTTGAACTATGACCATAATGAAAACCAGCAAAATTTGAATAATTTAACTTAATACATGATCTTGTTGATATCCATGCAATAGTTATGTAAACAACTATAAGCATGCAAAGAGAGTAAGTTTGCATAGGTTTTTATAGTCTTTGGGTTGGGCGTTTGTTGAAAGTACTTTTTTTTGTGAGGTTCATAGAAGCCATGTTGGATTGTAACTCCAATCAGGGGATCAATCAACAAATACTGTGTATAAAGGAGATTTCTAATGTGCACATACACAATACCAAACAAATCATAATTCCTCAAACTGTTACAATTTTGGTTGCCTCAAGATTCTAAGAGACTAACTTAATTTTAGGGAATTTACAACCCCAAATGTAGGGACTGTAAATAAGACTGTTGTTGGAAATTTAAATATAGTAGTTTTGTTGCTTTCAAAAAAAAAAACAAAAAAAAAAAAAATCACCGCCTCCCCCGCTTTTTTTTTTCACGAAGAACTTGTTATTTAGGAACAGATAATGTAAGTATTTATAGCCAAGTAAATATTGTTTCTTTGTCTTCCTTCATCACAAATCTAACTATAAAATATTCAATCAAATATAGGAAAATGGCTCCCAGGTTTGAGAAAAATAAGTTAGGAGGAAATAGTTTTATCCAGGCTCCAAATAGGATGTATATTTGACACACTCACATCTACTAATGAATGAAACTATCCCATCATGCAACAGATGTCGGCTACCTCTCACAGTCATAAGTTGCCATCTCAGTGAAACCTGAAGAAATCCAAGCAAGTAATACAAAGGAACCCCTATACACTAAACCATACAATATTCTTAACTTCTTAAAGGAAATCAAACTTCATACTAAAATATCAAACTAAAAACTCCCAACAAAACTACATAAAACCTTTAATATATTGGGGGGAGGGTATTAAAAAAAACAAAAAACCTTCAGGCTTCATAAAATTGTGACTAAAATAACAATGCAAATTCTAATAACCAACTTATCAGATACAAAATAAGTTGCATTGGAACACGACATCTCTAATAACTATTAAAAAGAAAAAAAAACAATTCACCAACTAACCTGTACTTAAAAGTATCACTGATTCACTTATAACATGAAGTTATACCCAAAACAACCACAATTCAAAACTTATCAAGCCTTAAATAACTCTCTAGAGGCTATAAAAGCAGAAACAAAACCAGCCCCATCACTATAACCACTTTTATTATTATTATTATTATTATTATTATTATTATAATCCAAGAACTGTACATTTTGTGGTCAAATGTGCATCTTTAATTTGTTCAAATAAAAATCAAAGAAAACAAAAAGAAAAATCAAAAACAGAAATTAAAATCTCATTATAGAAGTGTTTTTATTTTCTTTGTGATCTCATTTGTGAGAAGTCATCTCCCTTGTACAACAGCCAGTTACAGGCAACAGGACATTGACATCTACAGAAGCACTTTTATTATTAAATATCCCACATTGTGTTAATAGAAGATCTGCCAAGAAAGGCGAGATGTTGTAAGAACCTGGAAGCAAATTTACTGTGGATGATCTAGCGATTAAAGCACTTTCTATACATTTTAGTCTTTATATATTTCTTTCTCTCAACGTAGCATTTTTAAATTAAAATTAGGGTCACACCGATGGTGAGCGGCTAATGCAGTGAGTATATTGTTTTGTAAAAGATCTTTTGTGTTTATATAAACTTATTTAAATTTCTTTAGTTTTCTCCTAAATTTGCATTTCACTATGACGAATTTATCTATCATGGTCAGTGACATCTTATATGTATTTAAAGACTTATGTGAAAGCCTAACAATAGAAAGAACTTAGCTTTGACAACATTGGTAAACTAGTATTTAAAACTAAGATTCTACTGTTTTCCACTGTTAAGCAACAAACTGATTCCACTTAGGATTCCTACATACTGATATGATAATTGCAAAAATATATAATTAAAGCCTCCTGTGAAAACCTAGCAATAGCAAGGTTGTTTCACTTTTTTATGGCTTATCAACCCCTTATGGGTTATTTAAAGCCAAAATATAAATTAGATTGTAAGAATTCTTTTCTTTTTTTCCAGTGAATATTGCATGGGCAATTTTGGGGGAGATAACAATGACTTTTTCCAGATAGAAGTCCTACTATTTAACTCATTGCTAGAGGGGTAAGAGATGGATTTATATCTTTCCCAAAGGTATTTGCATGTAAGTCAATAGTAATATTAAGGACTTTTTAAAATATGTGATCAGTTTTGACAACATTGGTAATGTAGAAGGCTTATACTTAACATCAGAAAGAGGCAGCTGAAGTTTCTGGGGGCACATAATGAGGAAGGAGGGCCTAGAAAATCTGATACCCACGGGTCGAATAGAGGTAAAGAGAGACAAGGGAAAGCATACCTGATGAGCTTGAGCAGGTGGATGACAGAACGTGGTCTGGGGGAGGAAGCAGAGGGAAGGAACTTGCTGAGAGCTGCAAGGGGTAGAGGGAGGTGGAGAACTATGATTGCCTATGTCCTGAAAGGACATGGGACATAAAAAGAAAAAGTAAAATCAATTAAAAAAAAAAAAAAAAAAAATGTCAACTCTCCCTTACCTATTCCTGAACAGTAGGGAGGGATAGATAGGGTAGTGGTGGTGGTGGCACCTTTGTGATGGAAAAGATACATTTTTTTTTTTTTTGCTATGGACCAGTAATGTTCTTAAAAGCAATAAAAGTAGCAGGATAATGTTCCAAGATTTATTTTCAAATTTATTATAAATTTTTATAATTAAAAATATAAATTTTAAAAATTATAATTCTTATGATAAAAATAAATATATACTTTTATGATAAAAATAAAAGATCCGCATTTTTGACTTCCAGCAATTAGGATACTTAAACTTTCATAACCTTAAAATTATCACTTCTCTTGTCAGTTGGAAATCTTTTCAGTTATATACCTTTCATACAATGACTACACAGATAAGACTTTGGCTCCAGCCGATGGTGAACAAATATAAAATGTAGCGTTTCCTTTGTATTCTTTCTGTAAAAGAAAAGAAAATATTTGAGTTACTTTTGCCAAAATAGGTAAAATTTCTAGTTTATGTAGCAATTGTAATAAAAACTGAATTAAAATGTGTCAGTGTCCTAAACTGATTATACAATATGGGAGATGTTTGTTAAAAATATTTGTTTAAAATAAGATACAAAAAAGTTGATCATATAGCCAAAATAATTTATTGAAGCTCACAAAAATTTTCTGTAGAGTTTAAGATTCAAACCCACAAAAAAAAAAGTTACACACTATTTTGTTAGATTATTTACAAGATTAATTTTATAATTTACAAGATTATAAAAATATGTCACCAACTATAATGAAATATTTATTATTTAACATTTTAGAAAAAAAATCTGAAAACAAATTTTGATTAAAAAATGTCTGAACTATAGGACAAAAAAATTTAAATAAACATTATTTTTCCAGACATTATATATTTTCTTTTCAGATTATTTTGTATCTCAGATAACTTCTCTTTTCATTTCTTTTTTTTTTGATCAAGGGTGTGGCTAATCAGCAGAAATGCCCAGTAAAAATTACAGACATTCTGTAATTATACCCAAGGAAAACTTTGTCCACCCAATGAATAAGGAGATATACACTATTGAGTGCTTCTAATCTCACCTAAAATTTAAATTTAAAAAAATGTTTAATTTAGAGGAAGAGATGCTCTCAACATATTTTAGTGGATTTCTGCTGCAAGAGTAAATGCCTTGAAAATGTATTTTTTTTTTAAATTTATAATTAGTTACTCATCGTTATAGGTTTATTTAAATTTTCTTGTTCAGGACATTTTTATAAATTTATGAAAAAAAAAAAGAAAAGAAATTAGGAATAAAACAGCGAATGGTAATACAAGTGAGAAAATACAAGAAAAACAGAAGAATTTTACGTGTTTTCCATCTGGTCTTGTTGAGCATTTCTGTAAAAAGCACTCAAGTCGGCTGACCAAATAAGACACTTGAACAAAGAGATGTAAGGCAAGGATGTGTTTTCTCACCAGACTTATTCAATCTATATGGCAAGGCAATTCTGAGAGAACAAGAAATCCTACCAAGATTCATCATTGGCAGCCACAATCTCAACAATATAAGATATGTCGATGACACAGTGCTGATAACAGACACAGAAAGGAAATTAAAAAAACTCCTACAGAAAGTAGTGAAAGAGAGTGAGAAGAAGGGACTAAGCATAAACTACAAGACAGAATGCATCATCATCAGCCAAAAAAAAAAAACTGAGCTCAAAATGCAATTTATAGGCCAGGGACACTAAAATCAAGCAGGTACAGAAATTAAATATTCAGGAAGTGTTCTAACAGAGGATGGAAAGTGCAACACGGAGATCTAAATATGTATTGGAATGGCCAAATATGCATTCAAATAGCTAAGCAGAGTATTACAAGACAGGAAAGTTTTATTGGAAACAAAGAAAAGAGTACTGAATTGTTACATGATATCTCTGTCCTCCTATATGGCAGCGAATGTTGGGCAATCTCCTCAAAGATGAACAAGTGACTCGAAGCAACAGAAATTTGGTTCTACCAAAGGATGCTAAGGATATCATGGGCTGAACATGGCAGCAATGATGAGGTTTTGGAGAGAATGGAAACAAAGAGGAAACATGCTTAACATCAGGAAGAGGCAGCTGAAATTTCTGGGACACAGTAATGAGGAAAGAAGGCTTGTAAAATCTAATACAGGATGGATAGAGGGACAGGGGAAAACAAAACGTGACATATTTAATGGGCTTGAGCAAATGGATGGCAGAACAGGGTCTGGGAGAAATAACAAAAAGACAAAACTTATTAAGAGCTACAAGAGACAGGAGGAGTTGGAGGCAATAATCGTCTTTGTCCTGAAGGGCAGGGCACATAAAAGAAGAACTTTTCTTAATTTATTGAATAAAATGATATATATATATATATATATATATATACCCAAGTTTGGGATTGGTATATACGGAGTAAAATCCAATAACCAACAATTATTATTCTTTAAAGAGGGCTCAATTGTGTGTGTGTGTGTGTGTGTGTGTGTATATATATATATATATATATATATATATATATATATATATATATATCTCCAAATGTAATCAGAAAAAAATAATATATAAATTCTAACATTCACAGCATTAATTCAAAAGAGTGCTCAATACCAATAGCAGAGCAATAATTATTTATTATAATTTATTCATACAGACAAAAACAGTTTACTCGCTACAAATATGCAACTTTGTTTCGGTGCATTTAGTTGCACCACAACTGGTGAGAACTAAAATGGTTATGAACAATTCTGTTTGTACACAAGCCACGCGTTTGGAAAAAATGGAAAAAAAAAAAAAAAGCTACATTTTAAGAGGGGACTTATAAGGATAAAGAAAAGATAGGAAAAGCAAAATGGTGGCAGAGTGAAACAATAGTGCTTGTTGATAGCAGTTTGGTGAAGAATTGTTGAGGTGTTAAAGTGATGGCTTGACCCGAAAAATTTTTGAGCCTAAACCCTTGACCATTGTTACTGAAAAAAGATTTTAGGGGTCAACCCATCACTTTAACAATTCTTCAGTCACTCTTTTGCTTTTCCTATCTTTTCTTTATCCTTATAATGTAGCTTTTTTTTTTTTTCAAACAAATGGAAAAAAGGAACTGATGTCCTACACGCGGCTTGCTTACAAAGAGAATTGTTCATAACCAGTTGTAGTGAGTAAATTGTTTTTGTCTATATGAGATATATATATATATATATATATATATATATATATCCCAAGTATAGGATTGGTGTATATGGAATAAATTCAAATAACCAAAAATTACTATTCTTAAAAGTGTGCTCAATACAGAGTAGACCAAATATAATTTATTTGAAAATTATAACATAAATGTTATAAAATCACTACAAAAATAGCCATTTTATTTCAACACTTCTGGTGTCTTATCAAGTGATGGTGTTGAACGTAGAATAGGTTCTATATTCAACACCATCACTAAAGACAGAAGTGTTGAAACAAAATGGCTATTTTTGTAGTGATTTTATAACATATGTTATAATCTTTTAAGTATATATCTCATTATAGTTGATTAATGTGTTTTTATAATTTTGTAAATTTTTAGAAATTGATGAATAAAATAAATTTGTCTTCAAATTTATTTCCTTATTTGATTTGATTAATGGCACATCAACACTTTATGGGTCATTTAATGCCAAAATAGAATTTTCTTGGGAGCTTTGAAGTAATAAAAATTAGTAATTTTTGGGGTTCACTATTTGCCCATAGCTGGGAGCCTAACAGGTGCTACCACTCCGGGTTAGGGTAGATCTGGGAACAACTGCAAGTAAGAGGTGTTTCCATGCTCCTCAAAATCTCCAATCTCCCGATCAGAGGCCTTGCCGCCAGATGTAGTTTATCATCATACCCAGGACAATTTATTTTCTTATAAAATGTTAAATAATAAATATTGCACTGTAGTTGGTTCACATATTTTTATATTGTTGTAAATATAAAATTAATCTCGTAAATAAACAACCTAACAACTAAATAGTGCTTAACATTTTTATTGTTATTGAAATTCTAAACATGCTGTTTTTAAAAAACACATTGCTTGCACCTTAGTGGCTTTATTGCCTTGTTTGTGGTGAAATGACTAAAAACTTTAATTAACTTCAACTGATAAGGTCTGACTGGTTAATTTTTTTATTTTATTTTTTTCAATTTTTGAATAAGATGTTATATCAGGCTAAAAATTGTGGATAAATTCTCCAAAGTTTGTTTATTCTGTTTTTATTCAAGTACATTTGACAATATCAGTCCTTATCAAGAACCATATCCTGTTTGTTTAGTAGGCAAGATTCCATTGGTTACATCCTGGCATTTTATAAAGAGCTTAAGTTTTGAATCAGTCCAAAGTGCCATTATGGGCAATAGTTAAAGGGGGATAATTCTGGTGTTCTCTTATTGAAAGAGAGAAATCACTAGTGACAAGATTCGTTATCCCCATGGCGAAACTTAGTACAATTTATTTGCATATCAATCAGCACATTACAAACAATAAAGCAAAGCAGGTTTCATAACCCTGAGAAATCATTATTATACAAAATAAAAAACCCACATTAAATGTTATTAACAACAGGAAATGGTATCTTGAAGTAAGTATATAATATTTAATAGGCAAAAAACACTTAATTGATGCATTCTTTTTGGTGAAGTCTTGCTCCCTTAACACGATATTACATTAAACCGATTTAAATCTCCAGGTCTTTATGAAATGCCTCGATGTAGCCAACAGAATCTTGCCTACTACATTGACACCACATGGTTCTTGATAATGACTGAGATGGTCAAATGAACTTAAATAAAAACAGAAAAAAAAAAAACCAACATGAATCTTGGACAGTTTATCCACAATTCTGATCCCGATATCTTATTAAAAAATTTGGAAAAGACAATAAAAATTAAACAGACCTTGTTAATTGAATTTAATAAAACCTCTTTGCAGATTACACACACATGTTTGCTTGTTTGTTTATATATATATATATATATATATATATATATATATATATATATATATATATATACACACACACACACGGATAAATGGGACTTATTTCTAATAAAACAAAATTCTTTTTTCTCTTTTCTGTGCATAATTAGTTATTATGCATCTGTGTACAGTTAATTATATGAAAATTATGTTTATTCATTAGCTGGTAGCTGGAAATACAATAAATTAAAAATTTGTATCTGTATGAATATTTGTCCCCCCCCCCATATATATATATATATATATATATAAAAATGGATATTGTAGTCAATACCCATTGGGAACAGGGTTTCATGCTTAAACACAATCTTTAGGTCATTATATATATTAAAGAAAAGCCAAAGTGATTGGTGGAATCAACGGACAACTTGCCAAAAAACCTAAATACCGTTAAACAAGATAAAATTTTGAACAAGGACAGCAATAAGAAAAAAGAATGTCCTAAAAACAAACACCTACCTACTCAGTAATGTGCTCAATGCCTAGATTACATAGACCAAAAATGCTTGGCAACGTTAATTCTTATGAAAGGATGGCCCTAGTTGTAACTAGAGTTTTGTGCTCATACCATGTTCAAACAACTTGAAATGCAAATGAAAGAATAGTGGACCACTTTTATATAACCCATGACTTGAAAATAAAACAAAATTTCATTTAATAACCTGTGGATAAACCGCACCCTTACAGGGGAAAAAGAAAATAAACAAAGAAAAATATGCTGTTGGTAGGCTTTATATAAATAAACTTCCATCCAAAAATAAAAATTAAAAAAATGATAGAAAATGAAGTAATTTTCCGGTGGCGTGATTTTGAAAGAATTTTGAAATATCTGGCAAGACATGGGAAACAGTAAATTGACAGATGCACATTGAGAAATCTATTTGAACTCCTTCAAACATTTGGATAGCACTGTGTGTGTGTGTGCGCACACATTTTGTTTTTATCAAGCTTGGTATATTGAAAACGTCTAGTGTCTTTACTGAGAGAAGATGAAGTTAAATCTTACAATTGTCAACAAATCTTCATCAATTGCTTACCTTTACATTGCTGATTAAATCATTGACAGCACTCTCCTCTACAAGTGTGACAGTACAGCCTCCAAAGCCTCCACCAGTCATGCGAGATCCATAGACGCCTTCTGTGCCAAGTGCTATTGAAACCAGTTCATTCAGTTCATCACATGACACCTCATAATCATCACTAAAATAAGAGAAAAGATTTAATAAACTATAGACACAAGAAAAAAGCAACAAACAAAAAAGCATTTTCCTTCTTTTTTTTTTTTGACAGTATATAAAACCCCTCCACTCATTTCAGATGGGAATATTAAAAAAAAATGTTGTTGATCTTCATCCATGTCCCCAATTTGGCCCAGTTTGAAACAACCTTTTTTTTTTCAGCTCTGTATAAAATACCAGGATGTAGTCAATGGAATCTTGTTTACCACAGTGACAGCACACGATTCTTGATAATGACCAAGAGGGTTGTTTGATCTTGATATACAAAACATCTTACTCAAAAATTGGAAAAATACAATGAAAAAAAAAAAATTGTCAAATTTTAATATGTAGTTAAAAAGTGGGTCTTAACTATGGTAGATTTTCAAAACTGAGGTCACCAAGTGCTACATTTTCTCATTCTTCGATAACATACCTCTTCAAGGATGCAAATGGCGATAACACTCCACATATTCTTTTTTTCTTATCTGTGAATTGGCATAGTTGATTTCTCCATCCAAGGATAAAGAGCTCAGGCTACCCTGCTATTTAACCCATAACTGGAGGGGGAAATCATGCCTTTCATATGGGTATGCAACAAAATAGGTGGGAATTAAACTCGGCTCAGTGATTCCACTTTCCACACTGATTACTGTTATGCTACACACATTTGTAAAATTTTGTGTTGAAGAAAATGTATCACTTGGTGACCTCAGTTTTGAAAATCTACCATAGTTAAGACCCACTTTTTAACTACATATTAAAATTTGATAATTTTTTTTTTTTTCATTGTATTTTTCCAATTTTTGAGAATTAAAAGAAAAAGTCACTTTCATGCCAGAAACTTTAAGTAATTCCGAGGACAAGTAACAAAATATAAAGGAGAACGAATAGTTCAGCTGCTCTCAGATGTTATTGTTCTGTGTACCTTGAAGACATAGGCGATCAGCTCTCTCCACAACTTTCTATCTCGTATGACTCTTCCCCTCTTGACTCATTATCTAATCACACAAGTAAGTAGCTCGCTGTCTTCCTCTATCTCTCTTGCCCTCAATATATTCCGTGAGGGTTAAATTTTCCAAGCACTCCTTTCTCATTTCAGTCGTTAGCTCATCGAAAAAGAGTAGAATACTTAGTCTAAGGGAGGTAAGAAAGTAAACTAAATTTAGAGTTATCTTTTCTTAGAAGAAAGAAAAGATAACAAATTTGCGATGTGCCGGACATGATTTTCTCATTGTAATCAGAGAAGTACGCTCCAGAGTGTCTTGATACGGCAATGACCAAGAAAACCAGAAAATGACTTTCTAACTCAATGTAAAATCTATTTATCTTTGCTATTATGCAGTGTCAAATAAATCTATAAACAAGTTACAAAATTATAAAAATCTCTTAACATTTTTGTACACTTTTAAAAATAATGACAATGTTTAACCTTTGTGCCCGCCAAAAAAAAAAACCGGTGTGTCAAAAGGACAGTTATTCCCTTAACACCGCTATTACTGTATACACTTGACTCCCTTGGCAGTATTTATTATTTACCTTTTATAAAAGATTTATTCTTTACTAATTTGTGAAAGAAATAATTTGAAAATTTTTTTATTCAAATCTTTATAAAAGAATAGCAATTATTAAAATATGTAAACCAACTACAATGCAATATTTATTATTTACCATTATATAAATAACTATGAAAACAATTTTTTTTTAATTCAATCTAATAGTGTTTAATAACTTTGTTGTCGATTCTTGAGGAATAAAGAAAATGTATAAATCCCTTTTCATATGTTTTCATGGGGTTTATTAGAATTCTAATCATTTATTAAAACAATAAAACATTACTGAGGAAATCAGAAGTGTATACAGTAATAGTTTCAAAGGAATAATCTTCCTTTTGACACACCATTTTTTTTTGTGGGCACAAAATTAAACATTGCTGAATTTTTGTTTTTTTAATTCTCAAGGAAGAAAAAAAAACAAATAAATAAAAATAAAAATGGAGAAACTTACCGTAAAGAAGTATGGCTTTGTACCATTAAATTACCAAATGTTTTCAGATCAGCCTGCAGTAAAGCAGACACTCCATTTGACACTCGACTAATTTCAGTCAGGACATGCTTTGCACGATTGAAGGTTACATTGTCCAACTTGTCTTTTTGACCTAAAATTAATTAAAATAACAATTTAAAAATTGTCAAAGTCAAATTTTGTATTGACGTAAAAAATAAAGTAGATGTGGCAACAAGGGAGAAAAATCACGTCTTACCTCAAAAAAGAATTTGCATTCTCTGTATAGTTTGTTGAAAAAGAAAATCTGTTCTACTTGAGTAAAGTCTTGAAATATGATCATTTTTGTGCTTGCCTGTCACAAAACTGTTCACTCCAACATCCATTGTAAAATATATATGGTCGTACTTTGTCATGGTAGAGAGCTTACTTATCCCAGTGATTCCAAGCCGTCTGGAGTTCCAACTCCTGTAGGGCCACCCATGGCAGCAAGATCAAAGAGGAATAACCAAACTGAATGCAACCAACCCTTGAAGACTGCAATGGTGGAATAGACCTTTGTGATCTACACAATGTCAAAGACCAAACTGGATGAAGAGGGCAGCACCAGTCGAGTTGGTGTAACCAAGGTGGATCTTGACAGACTAAGCATCTGACAGGCTAGTGCAACCAAGTTTACCAGACCTTGTCTGTCTCAATCCACTTTGAGCCATGAGGGCTGTGCTTCTGGCCAAGAGTGTGAGCTTCTCTGTTATGCAAAGTTGTCCACCAAAATCAAATTCACATGAATGGCCTTGTCAAACTTTCTTTAATTCACAGCCATCTCTGCCACCACCACCTCCGGGGGTGGGGGAAAAAGGGAATAGGGAGTGAGGATGATGATCCCAATGCTTGGATGTGAGTGGGTGCCGACAACAACAAAAGCCCAGTCTCGACCAATCACAACCTTTCTTACCTTCAATAAAAAAAATGTTATTTTGGACAAAAGGATCATTTGCTCTCTGTGGGTGTAGAAGGTAATTGTGCATTGCAAGTTGAGGAGAGAAATTTTTACCTGTGGGATTTTTTTTTTTTTTATGTTGCACATATGAAACAGATTTATAACCTTTGTAATTACAATCCCAGACTTTTGTATCTGAACCTCCCTACTGCTATTTTCTCACAAACTATTTTGGAAAAAATCTTCAAAAAAATGGCAGATATATAGGAAAAAAAAATGCTATTTCCAACATAATTACATACCTACATACATAGCATTAAAAAATACTTTAATTTCTATCTAATAACAAACAATATTACAAACATGCAAAAAAGAAAAAATAATAATAATAATTCCACAACACAACACACATCTTGTAAATCAAAGTGTCGGTTGGTTAGAAATTAACACCACCATGTGAAATATTTGGCCAACTAGGAAACTAAAAATCTATTTTTCTCAAGCCTACTAATTCTTATAAAACCCCACATATTTTAACTTTTAGGATCAGAGAAGAGGCTTTCTCCAGGCTGAACACAAGAGAGCAGAGATATGCGACTTTTTGGACAAAAGAGTTGCAACTGTCTCCATGCTGTGGCTACATAGCTTATTCGTTTCCCTCCAGAACATGCTGAAAAGAAACACATGTCAAGTGACTTCAAACAGTTCAACTCCAACAACAAAGATGGTTAGTGAATCTTAACTAATATCAAAAGTCTTATCAACCACAGCTTTTTTAAAAAAATTTTTTTTTTTTACTGTGGACCAACTATTTAAAAGTCTTTTCTAAACTACAGCTGTTTTTCTGCAGACCAACTTCCCAAAGACTAACGCAGTGAAACACTATTTTTACTCCTTTTTGACTCCTCTGAATTCATGCAGATGTTTATAAATATGAATGAATTCTTTAACTGGAATACCCACACTTTCTTTATTTTTATTTTATTATCGTTTGAAATTCGGACATTTGGATTTGTAATATAAAAACCTGGACAACTGAATTTCCTACAGATAAACCATTAGTGGTATATCAACAGCTGAGCAAAGAGCACAAGACAGATATTAGGAAGATTAAACAAGCCCTAATAACTACATTCATGACTGACTTGTATGCTGAAGACAAAAAATTTATGATGCTGTATTTGTGACCTGGTGAAATGGTGCATTTATTTTTGTCAGAACTTGGAATGATAGATGACGTGTGCATTTGTATTGGGACTACCAAGCTGTGTCAGGCAGCTACTTCATATAGAATGGATGACATGACCTTGAGTCAACTGTTACCAGAGCTGGCACTATCATGAATGAGGAAAAAGTGTTCAAAGAGCCAGTTACTGCAGCTAGTCAGTGGAAAACAATGAGGCCCACTTCCAACTACCAATCATCATAACAATATGACATGTTACAGATGTTCTGATTGCAACCATTTTATTGTCAGCAGTGATACAGAGAGACACAGTCGGCCACATTTAGGTTTAGGAAATGGTTTTTGCCCTACCGCATGTCCTGAAAGAGGTTCTCCTGTGATGGTAGTACTTGTCAATGGAGTGAAACATATTGCCCTGGTGAATTTGAACTGTTTAGCTTGTTGTCTGGAAAGTAGACAGCAAGTGGATATGCTAACAGCCAATAGAAAAATCCTTCAGAACTGAGAGCATGAAATAAGTGTCGGCAATGATGAAATCATCAAAGTCAACATACTAATTGTTGACAGCAAATTATTAGTGTTTGACCTGCTCTTGGGTATGGACATTATCAAAAAGTTAGGCAGGGTGCATATCACCAAATTGGGTAAAGTTTGCTTTTGTAATGCACCCAATTTGTGCAGACATAAAAATTTATAAGCCAGACTTTGGCATGGAGTTCAACCAAAGCACCAAGGTATGGATGATATTAAAATGGGAGAGAGCTATGGAAGAAAGATTTATTCTCCCATTTACATTTCTCCCATTATGGGCATTATTATATACGTGATATAATAACACTATAGTTCATGGATGGAATGGAATAACTGAAAGGAAAAGGAATGACAAATTTTCTTTGTTCTCAGAGAGACTTTTATACTACTAAGATATACACAAAAGTAAAACTATATATACACTTGTCCTATGCAGAGAATAATATATCACATATCTACACAGCAAAGCAGAGTGTAAGGAGAAACAAATAGGAAGGGTCTTACATATGGAGATGTTCCTGTATCTGGAGAAGCCATGTTTAGGACTCAAGATTCAAACAGACCGGATTCATTTATGTCCCAAGTGAGGACATATTCCACAAATGGGAAACAGTGAGTTTTGTGTTTTCCCAAACTGAGGACTGCAAACTGGAGTTTCATTCTATATCTAGGAAAGATATATTCCAAAAGGGAAATAGCACCATGGACTTATAAGTTGCTGGAGAGATAGATATAGCCTCTGCTAAAGAAAGCAACCTTTCAGTTTGCCTGCTGTAAACTAAGTGGATTTGACCCACATAACTTATCTCCACCAAAAGGGATATAAGCACCTTCTGTACCCCAGACAGCATTATGGAAATGGTGGTCAGACAGCAACTCAGAGAAATTGCAGAATTGAATCCTCGAGTATCCTGTATCTAAACATGTCAGAAGCAAGTACCAATGCAAATTGGAAGTGTGGCTGGATAACAGGTGTGGGTAGTAGCTTACCCCAATGACAATCTCAGTTCCCTTGAAAGGGTTAATTCCACTAATGGCTGTAGTGGAAAAGAACAAAGGTGCACCCTGTAGTGGATTATTGAGAGTTAAATGCGCATGTCAACATGTGCACAAAGATAGAGAAAATACGAGAAGGAAGTGTCTAGTGCATCTGTACTGGTATCTCTGAAAGGCCTGTGAAGAGGTACATGTGCACTAATCATTGTTGACCTTTCAAACCTTCAAGGAGTGGAAGTACTGCCTGATGTAAATGAGGTTTGAGTTTAATGTGGTGCCAGCTATGATGCACACCATCATATCAGAGACAGTCCTGTCAAAAGAGGAGGAGTCTATTCAACATGTAACTTCAGTATATATTGAGGACATTTGCATCAATGAAAACCTGGAGACTACAGTGTGCATGAGACACCATCTTGCTGATTATGGATCAGCATGGAAAGAGTGGTTAGAGAATAGCACAAGAGTACCCAGCTTGTAAGCCTAAGTGCGAGCATGGCACCTTACATATGAAATGCAGAAGTGAAATCCCAGAGGTTATTACAAAAAAAAAAAAAAAAAAAAAAAGCATACAAGAAAAATCATACAAGAAAAATCAACAAACAAAATTTGGAAAAGAAAAATCAACAAAAACAAGAGAAAGTGAAAAAGAAAAACTTAAAACTAACTTAACAGTTCAACATAAGACAAATCTCGCAAAGCTGGCTTCTTCATTATTTTGGCTGCCTCCTCACACTGGCGTCGGCGCTCTGGGTACTCTGTTCCAGAAAGAGTATGTCGGACATTTGAGTTGCAGATTAGAATCACGGTATTTGGAAAAGTCATAGGGACCAGGGTTGTTTCTAGCGATCTGTGGAAAAAGTTACTAAAATTACAGAGAAATAAATTCAACTGAAAAGGATTTTTCAACCTGAATAGCATTGAAATATTAACCTTCTTTGTAAGTATTTCCCCTGCTTCGAACTGGTTGTCGAAAATTGGATAATGTACCTCAGGTGAGAGATAGTCATGTCACAGTAGTAATAAAACCAATGAATTGAACCAACATAAGGAAATTCCAAACATAAGAGGGAAAAAAATGGAAAAATAAGACATCTATGGTAGAGTAACTATTAGAATAGTGTCAATGACAATTGAGGATGTGTTGTCATCAACTTTACTCCACCATTGTAACTTTGTACCAAACTGAGATTAACTTTTATACAGGAGTAAATAAATTTTTAAACTAATAGCATTTGTTTCTTTCTAAACCATAAGTTTTAAATAACTTAATGGAGGGAGGAAGAAAAATGAACAAATGGTTAGCAGAAGGAAGAGACAGAGGAAGTATTAAAAAAAAAACAAAAGGAAGTGGTAAGTGAGGATGAAAACAAAAAAGTATGTGATAATGGAGGAAGGAAAATAGATGAAGGATATTGTAATGAAGGACAAAAAGAAAGTATGTGGTAATAGAGAACAGAAAAAAGTAAACGATGTGGTAACGGATGATTTGGTTTATTTTCTTTTATAGCATATCAATACCTCAATGGGTCATTTAATGCTGACAAAATTTTTATGACAGGTTTGCATGAATAGAATATGTATTCTTTGTAACAAATCAGTTTGTAGATCAAGTTTCATTGATGTATTTTTGTAAAGAGGATTTTTTGCCGAGAGTCAAATCTATTGCTGGTAATAATTTTTTTTTCTCTTTCAAATAAGTATTTTGCTGGCACTATTTTTTTTCCAGCCTTGATGATTCTACTGTATAATTTTTTTTTTTTTCAAATAAGTATTTTGCTGGCACTATTTTTTTTCCAGCCTTGATGATTCTACTGTATAATTTTTTTTTTTTTCAAATAAGTATTTTGCTGGCACTATTTTTTTTCCAGCCTTGATGATTCTACTGTATAATTTTTTTTTTTTCAAATAAGTATTTTGCTGGCACTATTTTGTTTCCAGCCTTGATGATTCTACTGTATAATTTTTTGCATCATGCTTAACTATGAGGGTATTATGAGTTTTTTCTTGTCCAGTTTATATTTATTGGGTGATGTGTCCATAATTTCTATGCTTTCTGGTCTGTTAGCACTTTATTTCTGGTCATGTTTTGTTCTTCAAAAAGGTCCTTTGTTTCTGCTTCTTTGTTTTTCCATTAGGTCCTTTTGGTGATCTTTGTCTGGATGATGACCGTTCCCTTATTTGAGATGGGATAGAGTTTTCTTCATCTATGTCCATTTCTCTTGGTTCTTCAGTGATGCACTGGGTTGTGTTATTTCTTTTATGAACCTTTTGATTCTCTTGTGAATGTTTGGAAGGTTCTGTTTCTTGAAGAATTTTTGTACTTTGGATTGGGGTTTTTGCAGTTATTTTTGTACTTATAGATTCTTTTTTGTTTGAAGTTAACTAGATAGAATTTATTTTGACTATTGGAGTTTGGTTTATGTCTGATATACTAAATTTTAGTAGTTCTATTAGACTTTTTAAATCATTAGAGTTGTAAGGTCTTGGTTTCTTATTGCATTGTTCTTTTGTACGTCATTTTGGGGATTCATTATTTTAGTAATATTTGCATAGGATGTTGGAAGTGAATTAGTTTCAACCTGTTTTCTGGCTTCTTGGAATGAGATGTTTTGCGTGTATTTTATTCTTATTATTTACTTTTCCTTTTTCCAGATGTTACACTTTTTAGTATCTGCTGAGTGATTTTGTTTACAGTTTGGGCATACAAGAGGAAAAGCCTTTCAAAGGGTGACTCTGCGTGATCAAACTCAAATTCCCCACATCTTCAACAGACGGATACTCTTGTACATTGATCTTGTAGATGATCAAATTTCTCTGACATTTGTGATATTTATGGGGATTAGGGATGTATGGTTCTAAATTGGATATTGTGTATCCTATTTTCATTTCTTTCATTAGGGTAGGATTGTTGAATTTCAATATATATATATATATATATATATATATATATATATATATGTATGTTTGTGTTTATTGATGTGCTATTTCTTTTTATTTGTAATCTTTTGACATCTGTTGCACTTTGTTTTTTTAGGCTGTCAACATTTCTAATATCTTCTAGTGAGCAGAGTGACAGTTCTGGACATTTTATTACTCCCTTAGGATGAGTTAAGAAATGGGTGGGGATAAAACCTTTACTTTCACGTTATTCGATTGATTTTTAGTATGTTTTTGGCCTCCTGTTTTGTTCTTTTTAATTAGAAGTTGTTTTTTTTTTCTTTTCTTTTTTTTACTGATTTTGGTTCTGTTATGGCTTATATAACCTTTTGTAACACAAAAGGTGACATGTGTCATTTCACCCTCTAATGATTCTATTACTATGAAAATTGGAAACTGTTTTTCTCCTGAATTGTCATTTTCTGTTTCAGAGTTTTCATACTGTCTCTTTGATTGTTTATAAGAATTAGTCATATAATTTTGTTTATGTATTAATCGTCTGTGCCCACCCCCAGATGGTATAATCAGGTTGAAGGTGGTTGCAAGCACCTGCATTCCCCCACCATATCTACCCAAGTATAGTATGGTGTAAGGATATCCAATCATGTCATAGCCATTTTCTTTCATCCAATCTAGCCCTTGCCACTATGTGACTAGCTGATTAAATTGGATTGGACTACACTATTCATCTGTCTATCCCAGGTTGGGATTGAAGTGGTGTGTTGTGAAACTCTTGGCCATTTTATACCAGGTTAGGAGTCGCTTCAGGTTAGGACTTCATACCTAGGTGTCACAGGTCACCACCCACAGCAAACAGGTGGCCCTATTGAGGGGACTTTATAGGTTTTTGGGAAATATGTGCTTTATATATTATAATTTTATAGGTATTTTGTATGGACAGGTAGTTTACGCATAGCATTTTGTGTGTTGTGGATTATGATTTTTGTTGATAGTTTAAAAGATGTCTATTTTTTTTCATAGTAGATTGCTTGTATGGAAAAACTATATTTTTCCTCAAGGCGCCATCCTAGGTAGAAACAGATAGGGCATAGGCTTATTGTATAAGCTGACGGCAGGTAGGTGAAGTTTTCCTCATACAAATAATTAGTTTCTAATCCATCTTGCTTCCCATACTATGCCTGGTTGTAGCTTAATGCCCAACCTAGAATATAGGTGAACTTGTTTTGTAAAAAAATAAAATAAAATAAAATAAAATGGTAATGGAGGACAAAAACAAAGTGTGTGGTAATGGAGGACAGAAAAAAGTAATGGATATGGTAAGTGGAGGACAAAAAACAAAATAAGAAATGGGGTAATGGAGGGCAAAACGAAAAACAAATATAGAGGAAGGGAAGTTAAAAAGGATGTATTAGAGAAAGAATAAAAATTACCTGGTATCAATCTGGAGGGCATTGCCTTCTTCACCCATGAAGGAAATAAACTGGTCCATTATACCACATGGTAGATTGGCAAATTTGTGTTCTGCTTTTTGACAAGCCAATGCTTTTTCCTTTTTGCTGACATCTGATACATTGTTGCCATCAAGTTGGTCCAGAAACAGGTATGTGGCTACTTCAAGGGCAGCAGAACTGGACAGCCCTCCACCAAGGGGCACAGAAGATATGATGACTGCATCAAATGGGTTGAGAGTTCCTGAAACCAGACAATAGGTACTTGATATGCAGATTTTACAAGTGCATAAATAGATTTAACTGTTGTACTTTATGATTGACTAAGTGTGGCAAATGAAGCCCTAGATAGCATGCGGACATGTTTGTCAGAACCAATTACATCCAGGTTTTCCTTGTTAGCAGCAGAACAGCTTGGCATGTCTAGCTATAGGCCTCTCTGAAACTGGTCAAGATTCAGTCTTTGTAAGATTCCTCATGCAACGGGAAAACCAGCAGTCAACAACACATGGTGTCTTGTGAAGTTGATCCCATGAGCATATTTATTCCTAAAGTTGCTGTGGTTTCCAAGGCAATGTTAATTTTGTTAGTGCCAGTCTTTTCCCCACTCTCTGCCTATTACAGCCATAGTGGCTGGGAGAGATTTTTTTTTTTTTTAAAACATGTTAAGTAATGCTTTACAGTACTAATCATTTGATGGTCATTGGTCTTATGAAAGTTTTCAAGTGCTGGTGGAAAATCTTTAACCAATACAAAATCAAAAGTTTTAATAGGTTTTAGCATTAAATGACCCACAAAGGGTTGATATAACATAAAAAAAAAACAAATCAATCAAATGCTGGTAGTTAAACAATCCTCTTGGGCTTTAAAGATTTATAATAAATGGTCATCCACTTTTGGATTTTCTTTCAAAGGGGAGACAATAATAAAAGCAAGTGTCATTTGCTCAAAAACTGGACTTCACTGAACCTTCTGGTGAATCTTCATCTTGTTGAAGAGTTCATTTTAAAAGGTATTAAATTCTATATATATTTTTTTAAAAGGTATTAAATTCTATATATATTTTTCAAACAATAAAATTCCATCCAGGGCAAATACTGACAAAACACTTGTGGATGTAGTTGTCAACCTACCACATGTTATTTTGGGGTCATTTTAGAAAATGACAATAACTCCTTTCACCACTCCCTCAAATTCAAGAAAAAGATTTTCACAAGCCAGTGTGAAATTATTTTCTAACTAATGAAAACATTGTATTCTAAAAGTTCACACCTCTATCTGAAATTAGATTTTTAATCCTCTTACGGATATAAAAATAGAAGCATACTGCTTCTCAAGGCTCAAAACAATTTCAGAGGCCAGTTTGATCTACGCATGCGTACACACACATCCATGCAGACAACACATTGGAATAGAGAGCCAGTAGCCACCAACTAAGTCCTTGTCCACACACACAATAGAAGGGATTAACCAGCAATTGTTGACTGAACTTTTTGTCTATGAACTCACAAACACATGAGGCTGACTATCATAAAGTCTGTCAGTTCACACATTTCACAAAGAACTTTATAATACAAATTTCATTGCAAGGGAAATTGAACATTTTGTTGTTATTGTATGTCTCTGAAAAGACTATATAAATGTTATTTCAACTGACATTCTACTTTTCCTTAAAAAAACAAACCTTTTTTATGCTTCATTTAAAAGACATTATTTAAATGTTTGGAATCCCGACATTCAGATAGCAACAAAAATCTGATTAGATGGATCCTAAAAATTTCACAGAAAAATCAAAATATAAAACTTAAAAGGGAGATATTTTTATATCTGAATAGTTTTTGTTTTTTTAAATTATGCATCATTTAAAATTATAAAACATCAAGAAGAGACTGTTGAGGTTTCTAGGGCACATAATGAAGAAGGAGGGCTTGGAAAATCTGATACTCACAGGACAGATTGAAGGCAAGAAAGACAAAGGAAACAATGCATAACATGCTTAGTGAGCTTAAGTAAATGGATGGTGGAACAGGTTTCAGGAGACATAAGGGTGTTTTTTGGTAGGGCCGGGAGATTATGTCTAATCACTTTCCTTACTAACAACAACTAAGGAACCACATATGAACAAGTTTTGCCACCTTTTATATAACATAATATATTCTGAATTTTGACCCAAAAAACATATTTTTTTTCCCTTTCTTTTGTAACCATATGCTCATTATAACAATAAGTTCACCTATTGTGTGTTTCATACTCCTCCCCAGTTTTTGAACAAGAGTAGTGTCTCTTGTTTCCTGTTTAGGATTCGGTTCCTTCTAACATCTACTTCAACTCTATACTTCTAAAATCTCTGCCTAAACTCTGAAATTTTATTTACTATTTATATTTTTTAAGTAAAAAAGTATTTATTGGTTTAAGAGAATCTTGCTGGGCTGCAACGTACTCTGTGACCGAGCGGTCTGGAACATACCAAATCAGAGGGTGGTTTACTCTGACAAACGGAGACATAGACACAAAACCTGCCAGGGAATAATTCCTTATTAAGTTTTCTCAAGTGCACAGGCAGTCGATAGAGGTAATAAACACTGAATTAAAAAAAAAAATCATTATTGTTGTTGAATTTTAAATTAAAATTTTTAGACAATTGAAAATTTAATATTGTTGTTTAATATTAACTGTTAATATCAATAATATGTAATTATTTCTGTTATTATTGTTACTATGACTACTAGAAAATTTAATATTGTTGTTTAATATTAACTGTTAATATCAATAATATGTAATTATTTCTGTTATTATTGTTACTATGACTACTAGAAAATTTAATATTGTTGTTTAATATTAACTGTTAATATCAATAATATGTAATTATTTCTGTTATTATTGTTACTATGACTACTAGAAAATTTAATATTGTTGTTTAATATTAACTGTTAATATCAATAATATGTAATTATTTCTGTTATTATTGTTACTATGACTACTAGAAAATTTAATATTGTTGTTTAATATTAACTGTTAATATCAATAATATGTAATTATTTCTGTTATTATTGTTACTATGACTACTAGAAAATTTAATATTGTTGTTTAATATTAACTGTTAATATCAATAATATGTAATTATTTCTGTTATTATTGTTACTATGACTACTAGAAAATTTAATATTGTTGTTTAATATTAACTGTTAATATCAATAATATGTAATTATTTCTGTTATTATTGTTACTATGACTACTAGAAAATTTAATATTGTTGTTTAATATTAACTGTTAATATCAATAATATGTAATTATTTCTGTTATTATTGTTACTATGACTACTAGAAAATTTAATATTGTTGTTTAATATTAACTGTTAATATCAATAATATGTAATTATTTCTGTTATTATTGTTACTATGACTACTAGAAAATTTAATATTGTTGTTTAATATTAACTGTTAATATCAATAATATGTAATTATTTCTGTTATTATTGTTACTATGACTACTAGAAAATTTAATATTGTTGTTTAATATTAACTGTTAATATCAATAATATGTAATTATTTCTGTTATTATTGTTACCATGACTACTAGAAAATTTAATATTGTTGTTTAATATTAACTGTTAATATCAATAATATGTAATTATTTCTGTTATTATTGTTACTATGACTACTAGAAAATTTAATATTGTTTAATATTGGCTGTTATTATCCGTAATATTGTCACTATTTTTATTGTTCTCTATTATTGTTAACAATACAAGAAAAAAAACTTCTATGGCATGTTTTTTTCTTCCTTTTTTACCCTATCTCATATCAGATTTGCAATTATTAGGTTTAGTCATATAATTTTGATTTCTGGGAACCAATTATAACAGTGAATGTACGATCCTTGTTCATCACACTCGACAGTTAAGAATATATTTGGAGTGCACTAACATGCAATAATATTAGACACAAAAGACAGTGGAATGACAAGGAAAAAATCTCCATAACTGATCCCCAAAAAGCTGAGGTTATGGTGAGATCATCAGGGTATTATTCATATAGAGTTCTTAGAAATACAATGAAACACTAAATGCACTTTTTTACATCCAACTGTGACACCGAGACCATGAGGCAGTTTTAAATGTTGATTTAGAACAGAAAGGGGTTAAGCCTAAAATGGAATATAGACAGGGAGAGAGTGTGGAGACATTTTCCTTGGTGAAAATGAGACTGTCTGGATTTATTCTCTCCTAAAGTTTATTTTTCTTATCTATCGAGAGTATGGCACGTGGATAAAAACAGATTTGGAGAAGAGAATAATTTTATCTCTTCTTTGAGAATTTAGGCAAAAAAATATATTTTCATTGACAAAAATGAATTGAGAAATGAAAACAAAGCAATAAACCCAGTTGAGGTTATGAAAATCAAACCTGTCATGTCAAGCAGATGATCTGGTTTATGTTTTTGCTAAAGACAGTTATCAGCTCATAGATGAAGAACAATTTTATCTCTTCTTTGAGAATTTAGGCAAACAAATGTATTTTTTTTATGAAAACAAATTGGTAAATAATTTTAACTCTCGCTCAGAAGGTTAAATGAGAAAGTTCTCTTAATGGGTCAGATATACGATTAAGGCTGGAGTTATGAAAACAAGTTCTGTCGTCAGTGGTTTGGTTTATATTTTCACTGAACAAAGATAATTCCAGGAAAATAGAAAAAATTCAGAGAATTAAAATTAATGGCTAGAATAAAACCCCATCCTCTCACCTACACACTTTAAAAATTAGATTTATCACAAAGACAGTTATGCATGCCCTGGGTAGTGGGCTGAGGTTGGAGGGTAGGAGGAAAGAAGAGAATTTGGCACTGCCTGTATGGAGTGGTGGTGTGAGATGTGAACTGAAGCAGGTGGGAATTAGCAATCCCTGTAACTATTCTAGAGAAGGTGGATGATTCTCCAAATTTGGAAAGTTGATTAAAAAAGCAGAAACAGGGAACAAAGAGCCATTGTTAGAATTAATGTAGAAATTAAAGAATCAACAAATCCCAAGAATCCTTCAGCCCCACTCCAGTTTTGAGGCAAAGTGCATATAGGAAGATGGCTTTGGGAGCTCGAAGACTTGGGCTGAGAACCCTTGTATCTGGAATTCATGTCAACTGCCACCAGATTTTCTGATTCTGAAGAACTTTGAACCCAAATTATTAGGTTAGGTACAGTGTCACTATAAATATTGTGGCAAGAAAGGTTAATTTTTGTTGTACCAAGGAATATATAAACCAACTGAAGATTAACTCCATGAATCATTTGTTTTATTTTCTTTTTAACACCATTTGCTCTTCCACTGCTCTGAGATCAAGAACACAGCATGAGTAGAGTTGGTGTGGATCAAAGCGGTCAGTGACTAACAGTCAGCACTGACCAGTGCAGAGATAGCCCTGTGGTTAAAATATTGCCTGAAGACCCTGAGGACCGGACCATTAAACGTGGTTATACCATGGGTGTAGACGGTGGCAGGAGGTGTTATACAGCCGTTGCAACATATCCATAAAAGTTTGGTCAAAAAGTGCCCAGTGCATGTCAATAGGAAAAAAATTCTCCATGACAAACCAAGTCTGCATACAGCAAGAACAATACATGAAAAAGTTTTGCAGCTGTTGGCCTGTCCTACCTGATCTGCCATATTCACCTGACCTTAAACCAGCCAATTATTACATTCTTTGTTGGAAAAAATTGTCTTTAATGAAAAAGACTCAAAACCTTTTTCACATCAAAACCTATGAAATTTTGCTAAAATGGAACATGTACCTGACAAATGGCAACAACTAATGGTGAATATAGAATTGAATAAAATGTAATTATACTTTATTTGGTACTAATTTAGTGTGCGGTTTATTGCAGTTTCCACCGTCTACACTGTGAAATGAGCTTTAGTGTGCAATCTACATTTCATGGTATGAATTTATTACTAGTGTTTAACTTTTTTACTGTTAAAAGTTCTTGTACACTGAAGTGTAAATGACCCGGTAGACTGTATGCTAAAAGTAATTTCATAGCGCAGACTACAGAAACTGTTGTAGACCACATACTAAAAGTAGTACCAGTTATTTTTTTAAGAATAAAGTCGATAAACAAAAATAGTAATTATTTATGAATTAATCTAGTACAATAAATATTTGGTAATTAGAAAAATCTTCCAACATTTAATATCAACATTATCATGCACAGTAGACCATGAAATTAAAATATTTATTAAACTTAACATATAAAGACTACCAGAACAAAAAAAAAGTTTTTTAGTAATAAAGTTTAATATAGATATTATTTACTAAGCTTAATATTGACACAAAGTCACTAGCATGGAGCGCTTGGTAAAAATCAAACTAACTACTCAGTAGTAATAATCTATAAGACAAACTTGTTAACCACTACATGATGAGGTAGCTATTTAAGTGAGAATAAATAAGGTGTTGGATGTAGAGAAATTCTTTTGTATCCATTTGTTGTAAGGAAAATAGTCATTTTAACAAACACAGAATTTTGAATAAAAACAGATGTTTTAAATTTTATTCTTTGTTATCAGAGAATGAAAATTCAGAATGTGTTTGTCGTGTCCACTAAAATATCAAATACAATATTTATAAACCAATCACACTCAAGAAAACACATCTTAAAACACAACAATAAAATAGAATACAAATCAGAATGTTTGTTGTATTAGTCACCATTATTTTTAGATAGATACTGACCAAATATTGTGCAGATGTAGTAGAAAATATACCATGTGTCCTTTTAGGGCCAATTAGGAATAAATAAATAATTTAATTCTGGAGCTGATTTTGTTACGAAAAAATGTATAAAAATATATGAAATCATGTTCCCAAACAGGATACGCACAGCCGTCACCAAGTTCCATGCCACTCTTGCTTATGATCTTCAGGACCTCATGCTAAATGCAACAGTGTTGACAAACTTCAGACTACGGCAACACTGCCAACAGTAATAAACAATTTCTATCTCTTGTATCTGCCTTTACTATGAATCATGCACACATGTGTTGACTTTTTCATACAAACACATATCATAACATTTTATTGTTTCTCACATACGTACATAAAGACAGTTTATATTTTATTTCAGAACTTTATTAACCCAAACAAAAAGACATTACTTTCCAATCTATCATCAACTGCTTGTATTCTTGTCGCTATATTAAATTAATGTTTATTTGTTGAAACTACGTTGTCTTTTCTACTGAATTTTATTCCTTCAATGAAAATCGTGATTATTCTAGACGGTCAAATTACGAGCGACTCTGTAACGATATTTTGTTAATGTATCAAATCCCAACACTCCAAATTTTAACATTCAATGAAAAACCGAGGAGAAGGATTCCTACAAGTTTATTGAAATTGCTTTTTCTCTAATCACCCAATAGTAAATCGAAACAAGCAATTATATATAATAAACTTATTTTATCAGTAATGTTACCGTAATTCTCTATCATCAGTAAATTTAATGATGATGAAATGTTACTTGCTTGATTTTTGGAAGTATTGAAAATTATAATTTCCATCTGAGTTCTGAGAACTAATCAAAAAAGAGACGTGCTTTGTCAAAAAAAAAAAAAAAAAAAAAAAAAAAAAGTTTTAATGGGACTTTAAACATTACACTGGTACATCATCTTTATACATTTTTTTTTAAAAGAGTCTGCCTCCCATAATTAAATAAAAAGATATTGCCTTGCCATATAATGTGAACACAAACCCGAATTAATCATATTAAACATTACATTTTGTCCCACTCTTGATTTCATCAATGACTGAAAGTGTATGTGTGTGTGTGTGTGTGTGTGTGTGCAGATTCATGGCCCCTTCATCTGGTATGTGGACCTTACATCCTCATCGGTCATGTGTGAGAGAGACTTTTCAAATGCTCTCTAGGGTGGATGCTTATATATCTCCTGTAAAACCATTCTTTCTTTTTTCTTCTTGGTTTGCAGGCTGAGTGCCAAAACTTGTTAAAAGTAATTTTAAGTAAAATAACTCTGCGATTAACCCTTAGCCTTCAGATATGCCGGCAACTATTCTCATGCTGTAAACAAAGACTTACAATTCAAAGCAGGGAGCTTTTTTGTTTTGTGTCAGAAAAATAAAGAAAACAAAACAATAGCAATAAAAAACAAAAAACAAACACAGAAAATGATTAAACATATCTGTTGGACAGAGACATCTTTGTTTCAAGTTATCCCATTAATTCTAATAAAAGGACTGCAAATGATTTGTTATTTAAACCTTTTATTAATATCAGAGACCAAAATATTTAGCTTACTGATTAGGAGGTTATTGTTTTTAGCTATTGTCAAGAAAATGATAAAAAGCAGTAAAAAGAATGGTGTAGCAATAAAGACAGTGAGCAAAACCTTGTATCCATCTACAAAAATTCAAATGCATCTTTATAAATCAACTTTTTTAACCAATGTTCATCCAATACAAGAGCCATTCAATGTAGAGGGTTACTGTGTGGACTTATATTAGCATAGGAAAGAACAAGCATTAGGAGTATAGAGGTGAAGCAGACTTCAGAAGGAACCAGAAACCCAATCCTAAAGAAACTAGGGATAAGACTCCACTCCAAAAGATCTTGGAGGACTCTGAACCTAATACATTTTTTCTTTATTTCCTCCTTGTCAAAACACTCATCCAGTAGAATGATGACAGAACAAAAGGATAGGTGAGATAATAATCTGAAACAAAAATGTTTTTATTTGTTAAGCCCAGTACCACAAGAACACCTCAAAAAAAAAAAAAAAAAAATAATATATATATATATATATATATATATATATATATATATATATATATATATATATATCTCAACACTTTCTTACCTTTGTAGAAGTAAAGAACACCTTTGACATAGTTTGCCCATTTGGGAGACCCAGGTGTTAATGCTTCACGATCAGTCACCGGACATTCAAATTCTGTGTAGGGCTCTTCGTCAATGTATTTGGACAGAGTCATGACCCTGCAAAGTGGTCCATCAGTCTTCCTTCCCACAATTATGGTGACAAGGGGAAGAGCCTGTATAAAGCAAACAATAAAAAAAAAAAACATATGCATCCCTTGATATATAACAGATAAAGTGCATTTGTAAGCTTTTACCATTACAGTTACCTCCCTTGCACTAGTGATGACAGGTGCCAGTTCTTTTGACAATGGCAAATGATTACAAAACACCTGCAAAACCAGGAGGTGCAAAGACCGTGTCTGTGAAAAAAAAATGTATGATAATTAAATACAGACTCATGCAAATAGTAAAATGAGAGAGCAGATGAACGGTTAGAGAGTTACCATTCCAACCATGAGACCCAGATTTGTCAACAAGGTGACCATGATAATATCAGTCTCAGTCTCTGGAAAGTGCTAGAAATCCATGCCATGGGTTGACCCAAACTTTGTGAGTGAAGTCTGGGTAGATGAACCCATTCAGAAGTCGCTGAAAATTGTGCTAACTTTAAATTACAAGTCTTCACTGAGCAGTCAGACAGCAGTTAGACGACAGACAGAAATCAGACAATGGTCAGGCAGAAGACGATTGGCAATCTATCTAGAGATACATTGCCAATTGACTTCTGCCTGACCATGGTGATTTGGCCCCGCACACAAACAGTATGGCTATTTGCAGCCTGAAAAATGCATGAGGAGTGAAACTCTTAATAAAATTAAGTCACATGCATTCAATCTGCTGCAGATGCAAATCAGGCAACATTATGAAGAGAGACACATGTGAAAATGTAATTAAAGTAATGACAAAATGTCTATTTTGATAAAGATTTAAAATTTAAAAAAAGAAAAGAAAATGATGGCTGATCCTCAACTAAGTTTGTCATTTGTTTCTGGTTCCTTCTAATGTCTCTGCCTAAACTCTGAAATTTTTACTATTTATTTATTTCCCAATAGGAGTAGATAGGTTCACTTATTACCTGGTTTGCACTCCTCCCTAATCTTTTGAACATGAGCAAAGGTTCATCCATTGTTTCCTGGTTAGGATTGGGTTTCCGGTTCCTTCTAAATTCTACTTCAATGCTTTGCTTCTAACGTCTCCACCTAAACTGAAAATTTATTTACTTTTTATGTACCCCCCAACCTCCACCAAATAGGAGTAGATATGTTTGCTTATCTGATTCACACCACTTGCCAGTCTTTTGATTAGGAACAGAGTTTTATCCATTGTTTCCAGTTTATGTTTTGGTTTGTTCTAAAGTCTTTTGATCCTCTTTCAGAGTACGCCTTTGCATCTTAGTGGCATTATTGCCTTGTTTGGGGTAAATTGATTTAAACTACCAGTTTTAAAAAATTCACCAAAAAATCAAGGAATTATCTGATTTAAATGTTCAGCACATTCATTAATGAATAAATTGTATGCCGAACAGATTATTTTATCAGAAAATTTTGTAAAAATATTTGGGGAGTGTCAGGGTGAGTTATGCTATTTTAATACATCATGATCTCTTAAAATTGGTGGGTTGGGAATGATGACAAATATTTTTTATGGTTTTACAAGAAAAAATTCTTATAAAAAAAAATTTTTTTTAAAGATGGCAGGAAAGCAAGAAATCGGAACAGTTCCACAGGAGATAAAAAAAAAAATTATTTCAGTAAAATTTTTTTGCCATATCAGAAAAGTTTAAATTTGTTTCAAGACGTTATATTAAAAATAAAAAAATTAACTTTACATTTGACAGGGTGGAAAAAAAGAAAAAATGACAAACAAACCCTACAATGAATATTTATTTTGGAAAAATAATTTTCAGTGTGATTTTGAAATTCTTCAGGTTGCTTCAGGTTTATAAAAAGTAAAAAAGTGTTTAAAGTATTAAAAATGTAAAGTTTAATGCTATTTTCGCATCAGAAATATTTTTCAAAAGAATTATATTTATTTTGAAAATTAATGGCAATGATACTGATTGAGTAAGCAAAGCAGAATTCTCAAAGAAAATGGTGACAAAAGAACACATACGCAGAATCAGAAATAGACAACTGAAATATCCTGGACAAAACAAATAAGGATGATGGGCTTGGAAAACTTAACCCTGACAGGATATACTGATTGCAGGAGAGATGACAGAAGGTAGCAGTCCACCTACCTGACAAGCTTGGATGGTGGAACAGAGGGTGGGAGGTCTTGACATAGAGCAAAACACTAAGTCACTAAGGATAGGAAGTTGTGGAGAGCCATGATCACTCAGATTTTGAAAGGACACAGCTTGGCAGAATAATTTAGACAAATCGTACAGCTCAGTTCAATAGTGTTGTCATAAATTTGTCCTCCAGCTTGTTTTGTTCTCAGATTCAGCAGAAAGTAAGAAAGGCTTCAGCCCCTACTGATAACACTGTAGATGATTCAGTACTGTTCAACAATGGTCACAATATCATTTATTTTTGTGTATAAAGAGAAAATTGTTTTGTTTGGAAAAAATCAATTGATTTTTGATGCTTACATTATTTTTAATAAAGTTTGGAAACAAATCTCTACTAGTGGCTGAAAATAAAATTATCAGAATTAAAAAATAAATATTCTTTTATTATTTAGAAGTGCAGTGCTGTGACACTGAGGCCATGAAATGGTTAAATGTTAATTCTAAGCAGAAATGAGCAGAAAGAAAGGACGGACTTGTATGGATGGATGGAAGTGAGTGAGTGAATGAGGATATTTTTCTTGGTGAAAATGGGACTGTCTGGATTTCCTCTCTTGTAAAGTTTACTTTTCTTATCTATCGAGAGTTTGGGATATGGATGAAAAAAAGATTTGGAGAAATGGTTTTATCTCTTCCTTGAGGAATTAAGAAAACACATATCATTAATGTTAAGACAGACAAATAGGACTTGTATCTTCTTTAGGGAAAGTAAATCAGGAAATTTAAACAAAGAATGAACCCATTGTGAGTATTGAAGTTATGAAGATCGATCCTCTTATGACAAGCAGGTGATCTGGTTTATATTTTTGCTAAACAGAGATCAGCCCAGAGAGGGAGAAACAATTTTATCTCTTCCTTGAGAATTTAGGCAAACAAATATCATTAACAAGAAGACAGATAGATGGGGCTTATATTTTTGTTGATAAAAATAAATTAGGAAATGTAAACAAGGAATGAACTTTTTTTTTTTAGGATTAAAGTTATGAAAATGGATCCTGTAATTGTCCAGCAGGTGATCTGGTTTATATTTTCACAAGACAAATAGGCCCAAGAATGGGGAAATAATTTTAACTCTTCCTTGAGGAAATAAGAGAATTAAAATTAATGACTAGAATAAACTATGCCCTTTTGCCCACACGATTTAAAAATTAGATGTCACAAAGACAGTTATGCCTGCCTTGGGAAGTAGGCTGGGGTGGAATGCTGAGAAGGAAGGAGGAAGAGGGAAAATTTGGCGTCACTTGTGTTGAGTGTTGGTGCGAGATGTGAAGTGAAGCAGGTTGATGCTTAGGAGAGGTGCAATCCCTGTAACTACACCCAAGAAGGTGGATAAATCTCTACATTTGGAAAGTTGATTAAGAAAGCAGAAATAGGAAACAAAGAATCCTTATTGGGATTAATGTGGAAATTGAAAAATCAACGAATTCCAAGAATGCTTTGGCTCTATGCCAGTTTCGGACCAAAGTGTATATAAGCACATAACTTTAAGAGGTCAAAGACTTGGACTGAGAACCCCGCATAGAGTGCCTCTGGAATCCATGTCAGCTGCCACCATCTCTCCTGATTCTAAAGAACTTTGAACCCCAAATTATTAGGCTAAGCACAGTGTCACTATAGAGATTGATGTGGGAAGGGTTAATTTTTGTTGTACCAAGAATTTTGCAGATTATTTAAAGCTAGAAAATATTTTTAGATTGTAAGAATTTTTTTTGCCAGAAAATGGTTTAGTGATACATGTTACTAATTAACCCATAGCTGGGGGAGAAGAGGTGAATTCATACCTATCCTAAAAGTGAATATAATGAACCCAATGGGAATGGGAACTCTGCTCTCCAAATAACAATTCCGAGCCATTATACCCCTTGCATATCCAAGTTTACAGCAAGTGCAAGTGGTATACCCAAGAGGTCACCCATCTAAGTACTGACCAGGCCGAACTTTGCTTCGGTGATCGTATGTGTTTCAATGTTACGTTTACAGAATTATTGGGTCTGTTTTGTGCAGGAAAAGACTTTACAAAAGATTTTTTTAGTTTATTTTTCTTTTTTAATAAAGAACAAACCAATTACATAAATTAATTTATTAATTAATTATGTATTCGTTTATTCTTCCCTAGTGATATTTATTAACCTTTAAAATGTGTGAATGAGTTTCCGAAAAAAGAAAAAAAAAATACTATACAAAAAAAAAAAAGTTTAAATATTTAAAAATTAAAAAAATTAAAAATGGTGATATTGATTAAACTTAAAACTAAGTAAAGATGTTACCACACTTTGCAACTTGACATTTGTAAATTAAGTTCAATAACTAAAAGTAAATAGAATGATTAAAAAAAAAAAATTAATATTTTTCGATTGTAGTATCACGGACTTCTAATGTACAAAAAAAAAAAAATCCCTAATGGGACCCAAGACAATGCTATTGGATTTTTATATTGAATAATAAATTTAGAAATAGTTATGAAATGATTAATAATTATAAATAAATAGTTTAAACTTTAACCTAATTATTGCAGCCCTCAATTAGCTGTATTTTTGCCATGACACTTTTATTAAGAGGGTTTCGACACCAATAGCGATGCCACGAGGGAAACATCCCTTACCACAGCCGCGCGACGAGGCACGCAGCAGTTATTTGCGAAGCTTTAAAAGGTCGAACGCACTACTCTAGCGAATTGCTCAGCGAGACTAGTTTCCTAACCCTTGCAACAATAGGTGCCCTACATTTTTTAAACAAGAGTAAAATTCTGAAGGGCGAGGGACGTAGATGATAAATAGAAAGGGGTCTGCCATAAGGAATCTGAACGCCTCACTGACGTTATTTTGTTTCATTCTCTAGCTTCATCATTTGTTCGTTGTTTATCAGTAACAATTATTTTAAAGATTTATATAAGAAAATAAGTAAATTGAGAATTTAATCTTCTTTCAGGTACAATTTGCAGAATGTGTGTGTATCAGTACCTGAGGGACTGCTGTTCCATTTCATTGCGCATTGCAGTGACAAGAAGTTCGTTCGATTTATTTAAGTTTTTCAACTTAAAAATCGAACGAACTTTTTGGCCCACCTATGTATGTATGTTTGTATATATGAAGTCACTTCATATATACAAACATACATTCATTGAAGTCAGACTAATTATTAGACAGAGAAAGAAACTTTTAATTAAAATAAATTTTTCCCTCAAAAAATTACCTTTTAGAATTAAAAGTATAAAAGTTAAAACTGATACAACTTGTTAATGTTCGAGGAATTTGTGTTAGTATTACAAAGATTTGGAGGGCAAAATAAAAAAAATGAAAAACCCATGGAATTTTTTTTCCTCGTGTGGTACCGAGAACAGAGTGTGCCTGTAGTGTACACCTTTCCACAACTATCAGTGATTTAATTGACGGTCCCCACAAAATAAACTGGTTTAACTTCATAAACAAACGATTTGTTCAAAACAGAAGAGAAACTAATTTAATTGTATTTAAAAGGTGTCTTAAATTGTGTAAGAGAAAATGAAATCTGATATGAATTTGCTTTTGCTATGACAGGAAAGAAATTGCAGGACAACTTTGTTTCCTTTCGATTTTACTTTTACGACGTAAAAAGAAACTAACTTTTTAACTTGGTGTCAAAATGACACTGAAATTCAGGTTACCATACAATATTGAAATTTGTGTTTTTTTTTTGTTAAAAAAAAAAACAAAAAAAAAACGATTTTTTAAAATCCTAATAAACACGTGGCTCCAAGGAATTCTTCTGAACTGAACAATAAAGCAGAGCCTTTCTTTTTTCTTAAATAAATTAAGCAAATTTTTAATTCTGATGAGCATACGTTTTTGCAATGCATCATCACACAATGAATACATTTAAAAAAGTTTTTTAAAAAATCAATTCGAAATAAACCCGCTTTGATTAAAAAAAAAGCAAAGACAAGTTCACAGGGTGCACCTGTTGTAAACAAACTTTTTTTTCTAAGGTATTTAGAAAAAGATAAATAAATAAATAAAAGGTTTACCATCGGTAAAACTAATCCGTCATTGTAGTCGGTGTGTTCTCCAAGTAAATTTACTCGTCCCGGGGCACATACGGCTATATTGGCTTCAGTATCGAAACGGGATGAAAAAGCAGATTTTGCAGTTGTCAATAAAGTCGTCACATCATCAATTTGTTCAGCCATTGATAGAGTTTTGAGAAAAAAAGACAATCTTATTTCTTTATTTTAATGTTTAACGTCTAGTACACCCTTAATTGAAGGGAAAATTACAAGCGGCGATGTATCGTGGTTTTCTTTTCCTTTTATAAACCGTTCTCGTAAGTACCTTCTCCTGGAAAGACGTCGTTCTTGTTCTCAAAACAAAATTAATAGTTTGATAACCTATCCGGTTTTAGTTCGTTACGCAACTTTTCTGGGTGAAGTAGGCTTATTAAAACAAAACAGCCAACCAGTTCCTTTTCTGTTTTTTGTTCTTTTTAATAACTTTTGCTTTGCTAAACTTTAAAAAGGGGAAAACGTATACTGACTGACTATTTTTTTACTTTATTTTAACTGACATTGTTACACGTCACCAAGGTGTGTCACCAGTCGACCAATCAGAGATGTTTCTGAAACAACATCATGTTTAGGCGTACATAAAAACAACTTTCCCTGTTAATGTAAAAAAAAAATCGATATAGAAAAATAAATGGATAAGCTGATTGATAAATACATAGATGTGTGCGTATATTTTGGGGGTATGAGCTATAGGACCTGATATTTAATAACAACTCATGGTTCATTATTTAGGTGCTTAAAGTAAACTTAAAAAAAGAACGCAACAAATTACACAGTACTTATTTCGATTAACCGCGCTACTTAGAACGTTACTTCGTTACTTATTTCATAACTTTATCTAAAACAGTAAATTGATTAATGCGTTACTCAAATGACAGTTTTTCAAGCCTTATAAAAGTGGGTTGGAAGAAATTGAATGGCAAAAAATTGAAATGATGCAAATTTATTATTAGGAATTTAATTTATTAGTGTACTAACTAAAATTTCGGTACTGCGTGGGTTCTTTTTTGCATGTTTTTCGTTTTATGACGACATTCGTACCTAACGTTTTGTCTTTCCATCAAAATGTTGTTCTTAAAATACCATTTTTCCCGTCCTTGTGTACGATAATTTATATTATATATATATATATATATATATATATATATATATATATATATTCTTGTCGTTTCTTTACATTTTTTTACGCGGACTTGCATCCAGAATCTATCATTTTTGTTGTGGGATATTTCAAGAGACACAGATTATTTCTCAACTCTAAGACCAACGTTACTTACACCTGCTACACAAGTTGTAAAACATAACCGGCTAGTAACATCTTCTCGTCAAATCCTCTTGGTCGGATGTAAACGCTACGAAAGCAAAATTAACAAGTCGCTCTGTGCATCACATTCGCTTAATCCACCCCTACAAAAATATAAAATACAATTAAAAATGAGCCAATTACAAACGTTGCAGCTAAACGCCGAGCCACGTATCTACCCTGACTATACTTAAAAGAACACGTTCACGACACTCAAGTCAGTTGCAGGCGAGACAGGGGCCAGGATTAACCGCGACAAGTCTTCCGGCTTTCGGTTAGGTGCCTGGAAGTCTGTGCACAACGTCCGTGTCAGTGGGTGGCTGGGAATGCTACACTTGGCGAGTTACAAGCTCGCCTCAGGGTTAGCTTTCCTACGCCGCGCATTGACAGGAGATTCGATTTTGGCGGGGATTGTAAGGGACGCCTTTCCTTGCCTTACTATCAACCCCCCCCCCCCCATCTCGTGGGCTGGACGCCGTCGTAAGCCGCGAGCTCTATCGAGTTTCCTTCGCGATTGTCGATACGCCCTGAAGGTCATTCCTCGGTCCAGTGACCTTTCTCGGCCTAGGAGGTTCTTCTATCGTTATCTAGTGGAGGAGGTCGCGACTGGCGACTGGCTTTCATATGGGGCTTGGCGGATTTGCCAGACTGTGAACGATGTGACCTTGGCCTGGAAGAAACTGCTTCGCACGCCTTCTACAATTGTCCTCGGGTCTGCCCCTCATGGGACCATGTCGGCGAACTGACGGCTCGTGCTCATCGATCGTGCGTACGCGTGTGACAATGTGTCGCCCCCGTATTTCTGGAGTGAAACGGATGGTGTTTCTAACGCTGCTGGTCACGACGCGATTGGAGGAAATCTTGCGAAGCGACCGTCTTTCTCATCAGGATCTGATGCGATTCTTTGAGCATCAGCTCAATATGAAGATTTGGTTATGATCCAAGTTGAGATTCCCAACCTCCCCAGTTTGTTTTGGCCGGCTTTTCATCTCGACTGGGTCAGTTTTATACATTTCCCATGTCGGTATATATTTTTTCCTTTCCCTCTCCCTTAGCGAGAGAGCCTCTTGATTTTGCCAATGGGCAGAATACAGCAGCCTCTTTTTTTTTAGGGTTGGACGGGTCCTACTAACATCAGTTATGTTTTAGTTTGCTTTGTGTTGGTATTTAGTTTGTTTTGGGGTTCATTCCCCCCCCCTCTAATTGTCATATGCTAAATTTTTATCTATGTAATTGTAATATTATCACCAAATTTTTAAATCTCTGGGTGCGTTTTATAGGTCACCCTGAGAGGATGCGGTATTATGATTGATTGGTGACGGACGAGTTTTTGTGGTGAATTCGCAAATTGTAATGAGTGAATGGGTCGTGAATCGGATTAGCTAGGTATAAGATAGTGAAGACCATCCTCAACTCCTTCCCCCCTCTTCGGCCTTGTGCCATAATTGTATTTTTATACAATAAATATACAGTTGCAGGCTAATAGGTAGGCAGATAACCATAGAAACCACCTTGGTGAACCGACCAGACCCAAGCTTCAACGCCAGACCCTTTAGGTAGCTCCCTCCCTTCACCCGCTGAGACACACAAATGATGTAACCAAGTATCGTTTTAACTCCTCTGAATATGAAAACACACACACACAAACAACAATAAACTATACGGAGAGAAAAATCAAACAGTCATAGCAAATATTTTACAAAAAAAAAAAAAAAAAAAAATTGTAAGCGTACTTATTTAGAGAGGCTGGCATGTATTCTACATTTTGTTTCTAATCTCGCAGATTAGATCCCCTCTTAGGCTGAAGAGAGTGGCCATAGCGTATTCGTATAGACGAGTTGGTATCTTCGAGTTGACTGAATGTAAACTGCTGCAAACGTTTTCCGGAGTTGGGGGGGGGGGAATTTACTCAAAATGACAGCAATTAGTGGAAAATTTCTATTTATGACTCGGTCTGTTTATTTTCTACTACGTTCGCAAATTTTATTTTTAGTAGCATTTCCTGGAGCCTGCCATTATACACACACATGTATAATAATAATAATCTTATAAATATAAGTAAATTATACTCGTCTGGAAAAACCTTAGGTGTTTTGGCTTGTAAATGAACAAACCAATACCAAAGGAAAAATAAGGAATATGAAAGAACTAAGAACGTGTAATTCAGCCGAAAACAATCGTCCAGAATCCAAGCTCAGAGTCCAAAGAAAAAAAACAATCTTCCAACACGAGTAAAGTAAAAATAACTAAGCAAAGTGCTCAATACACTAAGTAGAGCAACTCTCACTCTACAAACCTGCCTGCCTCGTCAGGGTACACCAGCTAAAGTGGTAAGAACAGAATATAAATAGCCTACAGCATAAACACATGACCATGTGACAAAAAAAAAAAAAAAATACGGTAATTCAACAACCGGAGTGTGTGTGTGTGTGTGGGGGGGGTAATACATATTTATTCAAAAACATAATTTTTTTTTTTTAATGTTTTTGAATAATTTTTTTTTTTTTTTGTCACATGGTCATGTCTTTATGTTGTAGGCTATTTATATTCTGTTCTTATTACCGCTTTAGCTGGTGTACCCTGACGATCTGCGTAGGTGCACTCCCCCCTCCCTTCCACATTAAAAACCGACCTTGTGTCACAACCTGGCCCTGTGGGAGGTCAAGTAAATCCACGATCTGCGTAGGTGAAACCTAGGTAGGTTTGCCTGGCGCTTTAGGTACACACACCGTTTTATCAACGTTTAAAACAGAATTTAATAACTAGAGTCTTATATTGTGACCTATTCATTTTTACGGTTCATCATATGAGGGTATATATTTCTTTTTGGCGATAGTGGGTAAGGGAGTGTAAAAACTGTCCGTTCTGGCTATTGTCCAAGCACTTTCGGTCAGTTCTTTAGTTATTGTCTTTTACCTCCACGAATCGTGATACCTAAGGTTTAAAATGAATTTTTAAAAATGAAAATGCTTTCATTTTAACTTTAATTGAAAGCTGAAAGGATCAAATTTACTAATCCCTGTAAGCAAAATACTGTGGTGTATTTCAAATAGAAATTAGAATTTTTTTTTTTTTTTAAGCAATCAGAATGGCCATTTAAATTTTATTACTTCCGTAATTGTACATTTATTTTATTTAAGCATAATCCAAACAATACTATATGAAAAAAATGCTACCATGCTTAATACTGAAGACTTTTCGGAATATTTTGGGTTCTGAAAAGACCCGTTTTTCTCTTCAGTTGCCTCTTCAACCGTCCTCAATGCTGGGCTGTTTCTCAAGATATAAGTCTTGCAGAACAGTCATCGTCAACTTCATATTTATCCAATTGACAGTCTTCGTCAACTTTATCACCATTAAGATAGTAAATCTGATAAAATGGATTTATAAAATTCATGATGTGCCCGCCGACATATTTACGGTTCAGGCCATTAATTGTCCAATTATGTCTGGTGGTACGGCCAACTATATTTCCGGTGACTATCTGATGTAGGTCTTCTGCATATTCAATCCGCAGAGAAAACATTGACAGATCTGTAAGATTCCTTAATTTTATTTGGATCTTGGTTCTCAGCCTCACTTCCTGTCTGGAATTCCTTACCTTGATTCTCCGTCCAATTTCAGCAAGTACTTCTTGGTGCTGAATCTTTCGGCCCAGTCTTTTCTCTGCTGTAAGTCAGTGCCAAATTCAAGTAATTGGTGAGTTGCTTAGCATCCAGATCATCAATGAATTCCTTGACTTTATTCCGCTTGGCTTTGATGATATCACTTATATTGGAGACATAAGCATTAGGCGCAAGATATTTTTTCTACAGAATTCACCGACGATTCTTTCATCTAAAATGGTGTGCCGCCTCACCGATGTCAAGACTGACTGGGAAGAAGCCTCTACTGTGGTGAATGACTTTTCACACTGCCTGCTTAAAACTTCCAGAGTCCCTTTTAAACAGGCAGTTATATCATTAAATAAAATCAGAATGGAATCAGTAGAGAATCGATTTTTTTAATGGTTTTCCAAATATGTCATTTTCGGATAAAATAGTCATTGAGGCCTCGGTTAGTACCTTAATATTTTTAATGACTATGTTCATTGTCACGATGAGGTATTTTTGGTTTGCTTTCAAAGTTTTTTTTTCTTTCTTTTTCTCCAGTATTTATACTTCTGTTCTTCCGTGACAACTGTTTTTGTAAAATGTTGATTCTTTGTAGCGTAGTAAAAGGAGTGTCAGAGGAACACTGGGTTGAAACTGAGGTGGTGGTCAAAGAGATACTAGAAGATGTAGTCGCAATAGCAACAGAATGGGCCATCTGTTCCCACATGCTACGAAATTTTTTTCCCTTAATTCCGTTTTTTTTTCTTTTATAGACTAGTAATAGTTTACCAACTGAAGGTTTTGGAATTTCAGGGAAACCATTTTATCATTCTTCAGGGAAGCCCATTCTGATATCCTCTGTACTGAACCATACGTTTTGAGAAATTTATCAAAAATGGCCACACAGAATTGGTCATCCATTTAGGACACTGCTGTGCTGGATCCAAAGTTTCATCAGTTCTCCCCATGTAAAAGTTTAAAAATTAGGATAAGGATAAAATTAACACATTGATTTGGTAATTTTCTAAAATAAAATAACTGTTGGATTTTACTGGACTTTCATGGCCTATCGACAAATGAAATTACTTTTTGTTACTTTACACCACTTAGTTTTAAAAGTAGGACAATTTTAGCAATTTGTTTTAGATCTTAATACCAACTAATAGTTAATAAACAATTACAAAAAAGAAAATTACATTTAAAATCCATTCATTTTAGTCACGTGGAGTATACATTTTTCTTCAATACAAAAATTGTGAACACGTAGTACCTTCACTAATTCACTGAAAAAAAAACAGCATAGCATGATGAAAAAATACCCCAAATTTTATTTATTATTGTTGCAGATATCGCTAACATTTTGTCGAGATTTTCAAACTACGTTTCGTTCAATTTCGCAGACCAATCAATAAAATTAGAATAAGCTGATTTGTTTGGAAAAATACTTGACGAAAACACTACTTTGCGGTTTAATAATTTCTTTAACTTAATGTTATAGGACTCCATGATAAATATTTTTTTAAGAAAATTTATTTATTTTCCTTTTTAACTGCGAAGAATACATTTTTAGGATTTCTTACTCTCGAGCATGCAACATAGAACTGGCCATGCACAAATATTTCTTTCTGGAGCCAAATTCCAACTTTTTGAAACGTTTGGTCTTGTGATAGTTTATAGTTCTCGTAAATGCAGAGTGAACTGGAAACTGAATTCTTGTATATAAAACGTAAAAAGACTATGCAAAAGACGATATTGCATTTTTTATTAAAAAAGTATTTATTTTAATCATTAAATTTGTTTTTAAAATAGAGTATTTTGTATGTTAAATAAGAACATTTATTTTCCACAAAAATGAATGAAAATTTATTGTACTAAGCTACGGCATCCTAGTAAATCCTTTGTACCCCCTTTGTTTTCGATCGGTCAATGTATAGCTATTTTAGACGGTGTGACGGACGGATTAACGAAGTCACAGAAAAAAAATGCGTCTGTGGATTCGTGCGGACCGAAGGGTAAGCAATTAAGTTCGCGGCCAAATTTGCCTGAAGAACGGGAAAATTTTGTTTGCGAATTTTTTTTTTTAAGATCGTACAGTCTAACTAATGCATTTCGCTTGTAAGTAATTCTACCTAAGTTTAGATTTGCGTAAATTTGGGTTTGCTACATTGAGTAGAGCGATGTTTATTTCTGTAAAAATAAAGTAAAAAAAAATGTGGAACGAGGAAAAAAAATGAGGATGAAGAGAGCTGTCTTCACCTGTTCTATCGATAAAAACCCAGCTATCCACAAACGCTGCCCCTCCCCCAAGTCAAACGAATATTGTTCCTTTCACTGAAACATTACATTAACACCTTTCAGTCTTACAACGGACATCATAATGCCGCATATTCTACGAATGTACAGATTTTGTAGTTTTCGATAAAAATAATTAATTTTGTCCCCCCAATGATATATTTACAAACTAAATAAAACTTAGGAATAGAGAAGAAATCTTAGTCAACTAGACAAAAGATGTGCGGGACTTGTAGAAATAAAAAGCATTCTCTGAAACACTCATCTAGAAAATACAAAGAAACAGTAAAACGAAATGCGCCCCACACTTTTTTTATAAGGCCCTAGTGCCACTCAAAGTAGAGAGTTACGGAGTAAGAAATACAGATTATGCAGATGTGTGTGGAAGATAATGGTTAACTCTAGATTTGACTAGGTTAAGTTTGTAGTAATCAGGAAAGCATCCTCTTGGGAGTCGGTTCCACAAAGCAGCGGTTCGTGGGGGAAAAAGTTGTTCGAGTGGAACTTACATCTCACCAAAGGAATACGAAGGGAATGAGGGTGGTTCGCTACAATGGGCGTGGCAGGGCGGGTCTTAGTCGTGAAGGTTAGGACTGGTGGAACTAAGGAGTGTAGTTCGTCTGAACACTTTCCATGGAAATAGCGATAGAGCAGCAAGATGCTTACGACGTCTCGTCTGTGAGAAAGGGGTTGTAGGGTGGAAAATAATTCATCACCCACGAGGACGCGGAGACGCTTTTGGACAATCGAAAGTGCAAAGTGAAGACTAGACAGCTCTTGTGCATATATGCCAGAAAGTACTGCATTTTCGGTCTGATCTGGCGCTTATAAAAAGGTGGTAGTTTTGTTTAGCGGCCTGATTTGGCTCTTATAAAGAGGTGGTAGTTTTGTTTATCGGCATATCAACTTCTATGGGTTATTTAATGCCGAAATCTAAATATTTTGTTCGCAATTTTATTTATTTATTTGCGATAATGATATAAGACTTACTAATTAACCCATAGCCGAAGGGAGAATATGTGGCTTCATACCTTTATCAAGTGTATTTACGTGTAAGTGAATATAACGAACCCGACTAGAATTGGAACTCGGCTCGCCAATTAACAATTCCCAGCCATTATCCATTACACCACCCGTACATCAAAACTTACAGCACCTGGTATTCCAGACAGTTACCCATCTAGATCTGAAATGCATTTCAGATGGAATAACGTAATCTCCTGGTGAATCTTTGAACGTTTTTTTTTTTCATGTCTGTTTGCTTCCTCATTTCAGGTGGCGTTGGTAAAATAATCTCTGAAGAAGCAAATTTCACACATCTGAAATGATTCAAATTTATTTATGCCTTGTTTTGTGATTTTGGATGTAAATGCTTCCAACGAAAATTTTAGAACATCTGTCAAACAATGTTAGTGACACCGGGAAAAAACCCCGATAAGGAAACCAAAAAATTCAACCATAAAATTTTTTTAAACAACACATGGTTTCGGATTAACAGAGCATAATCCAAAGATACTTAGGCACTGTAGCTTACATTCCAATGTGACCTTTAATTAACAGTGGCATGGGGCTTAGGGGTTTAAAATGAACAATTGATTTACTCACGTTAAGAAGATTAATAAAAGATGGTAATAACAAGAAAACACACAAGTTGGTTTTAACAAAACAAGATAAGGAATTATTTACGAATTTACATGCTTGAAGCTGTGTCAATAACTAGTTTCCGGAAAATAAATCAGAAATTTTTAAAGTCCGTACTTTTAACGAATTGTCACGAATATGAAACGTTCACACAACAGATTAAATGATCAGACACAAAATAATATTCAAAATTGTTCGTTTCTCATTGAAGTGATATACGCGGTTGCATACATTCGAAAGTAGACAAAGAGACATAATTTGAAAAACTTAGCTTTCCTGGATTGTTGAAAGAAAGTTCTTTCAAGTGTCACGTCTTTGGCTAAGGCCGATATTATAATTGGCGAGTAACTGGTGAAAAATTAAACGCTGGACGCGTGAACAGAAACGAAACTTTTCACATGAGTCCAGGCATTTTCCTCATTTATTAAATTAATTTTTCTCCTCATTTTATATCAAAAGAAATTTTGTATAGGCTCGCTATTTTTTTTCTTGGCCCAATGGTTAATGTTTGTGGAGACAATGTTTTCATTGGTCCAAAAGCAATTTCACACAGGCTCGCGATTTTCTTTCCGTTGTAGTCTGTTAGCCAATCTGTATCAATGACAAAATACAAATTAAACTGACCCTCTACTATTTTTACTAAATCAAATGGGGCACCCTGAGGCGGTGTAATGGTTAGCAAGCGTGTCTCGCTAGATCAATTACGACTGAGTAGTGAGTTCGATCCTCACTGGGTGCCTCCTACATTCGGCCTTGTGCCACATCTAAGCTACTCTTGGAAAATGGCTATATGGCTGGTTACTAGAAATTGAACTGCTCATTATTTGGGGAGCAAGATTTCCGGGACCGGTTGCTACTAATGATACAGAGGGAACTGACGGGAGCTGTGATGGGAAATGCCTGGTGGGATAAACTTAAATCCAAGATTAGAACGTTTTCTGCTGATTATAGTCGTCGGCTCAATCTAGATAGATTAGCGGCGCAAACGGCTTGTGAGCAAAAAGTTGATCGGGCGATTAAATCCCGTGATAGTGGGGACGTAGCCTTAGCTAAGGCAGAGTTGGTCTCCTTGCTTATCAAGAAGGATCAAGCTTTGGTAGTTAAGGCTAGGTTAAAAAGAATGTCTCCTGAGGCAACGAATATGGCCGCTGAATTGCGTGCAGAGGAGGTTCGGAGTGCAACTCGGCAACATATCGCATGCGTCACATTACCGGATAAGCGGACCGTGACCACAAACGAGGGCATATGTGAGGCTTTTCGTGAGTACTTTCAGGAACTTTTCACCAGAGAGCCCTGCTCAGTTCGACGCCTATTTAGCTGACTTTCCCTGCCTTGAGGCAGCTGAAGCAGCTAGGTGCGAGGATCCCATTACAGAGTCGGAAATCTGGGATGCGCTGAAACAGGTTGGCCTGAACAAATCTCCGGGATTAGATGGTCTTCCGTACGAAGTGTACTTGGGGCAGTCGCCCGTTTTTGTTCCCTTGCTGGCACTGATTTTCGGCAACTGGATGAAGCAGGGGTCTATACCCCAACCCTTCACCAGGGGCGTGATCAAGTTGTTACGCAAGGATAAAGACGGTGGGGATGGGTTAGGTAACTTTCGCCCTTTAACTATGTTAAACACAGAGTTAAAGATTTTGGCTAAGGTCTTAGCGAACCGCTTGCAGGCTGTCCTCTCTAGTCTGATTGGCTCCGAACAGACTTGTGCTGTGAAGGGCAGGACTATTCAGGTCAACCTTCATATGGTACGCTTGATCATCGAGCAAGTCGACAGTGAAGCCGCGCTGATCAATTTAGATCAGTCCAAGGCCTTCGATAGGGTTGACCATCGGTTTTTGGAGGCTGTCCTTTCGGCGGCCGGTTTCGGGCCGTACTTTCGCACCTGGATCCGACTTCTGTATGTGACCCCCGATGCGCTGGTGGAGGTGAATGGAGTACGATCGGAGCCTTTCGTATTGTCTCGCTCAATTCGTCAAGGTTGTCCGCTTTCGCCTTTGCTGTACGTTCTTGCGTTGGAACCTTTCCTTCGCAAGTTAAAGACGAATCCGGTCCTACGCGGAATTTCCCTGCCTGGCGCTACCAACGCGCCCAAGTATTCCGCCTATGCTGATGACGTTTCGGTTCTTGTGTCGAGCAGGGCCGAGATTAACGAAGTCGGCAAAGAAATCAGTGGTTATGAGATGGTGACAGGGGCCAAGATCAGCCGCGATAAGTCTGTTGGCTTGCGGTTTGGTGAGTGGAAGGGAGTTTCTCTTCCCGGACCTTTCCTCTGGACGGATGGGCCGGTCAAGATTCTCGGCGTCTGGTTCGATCCTGATCTCCAGTTGGATATGAATTGGTCGGAGGTGCAAGGGAAGGCCGAGATCGCAAGTAATTTGTGGTCTCAGAGGAATCTTTCCTTAAAGGGGAGGGCGGAAGTATGTGTTTCACACATCTACCCGATTCTCCTTTACCGTGCTTCCACTTCCGTCTGACACTTTACTGGCGTTAGTGAGGCTCTTGTTCTCCTTGTTGTGGGGAGGCAAGGTCGCCAGAGTCTCTCGGGAGATTTGTTGCCTTCATCCCGCTGAAGGCGGTCTAGGTATGCCTAACATTGAGATTCGTCAATATATGCTTCGCATCGGATTCCTGGATCGAATGTGTCGCGAACCGGATGAGGTGGGCGCCTTCTGGAATGAAGACACCCGTAAGAACTTCCCATCTCTGAGAAGTGTGCACTCGAATGAGGAGGAGGCTCACCGTTTACCCAAAGTCGAGTGCTCCTTCTACCGTGAATGTCATCGTGCCCTGAAGCTCCTCTTACGGGCGTTGGATGGCCTCTCCAACGCCCAGGCGTTATCTCGTAAAGCATTATATCGGGTATTAGTTAGGGGGGCGTTCATGATGAATTGATTAACGAGCTCGGTCTTACGAAGCAGAAGGCTCGCTCGATATGGCCTTGAGCGCCCGAGTTGAAATGTCTCAATAACAATGAGGCATCACTCACCTGGCTGGTGATGCGTGGGGCCCTCTGGGTCGCCAGGAGACTGCACAGCGGGCTTGGAGAAATATCCAAACTGCCGCCGCTCTAGTGGGGAGGTCGAGACCATTGGTCACGCCATTTTTCATTGCAGGGTGGTAGCGCCATGGTGCTGGTATGTTGAAGGCCTCATGGTTTGCATGCTGTCTGGAAAGTTCTTTGTCCTTGAGGCCGCTTCTGTTTGTAGCAATGTGGCTCCGCCGTTGACGAAGGCTGAACACTATGTGTTCTTATGTTTGCTAGGTGTTGTGAGAGTCGTGATTTGGACGACACGTCAGAAGGGATTCTATGGAGGCGAGAGGTTTACCTCTTCCCAACTGATACACACTCACACATGCACAGATATCAGTCAGTTATGTGCCATGCATGATACATACTTAGGCGATCATGTATCTTTCGATACATGACTGACGAGGTAGATTTTTTCCCGCAGTAGGCTGCCATTTCTTTCTGCGGTAGACCAGTTGTCATTCAAGGCAATAGAACCCGGTCCGTCCTGCTATTTACCCATAGCTGGGGGGAGAAGAGGAGGATCCATACCTTTCCCAAGGGTATTAGCATGTAACGGATTAGACTGAAATTTGAACTCGGCTTTCCGATTCCTCAATTCGAGCTGCTATACATTACTCAATGTGCTGCCCTTATATATATATATATATATATGTTCAAGATTTGTATATCTTTACAAAACTTACATTTCCTGCTGTTGATGTATATATACGTTGTGAAATGTTAGTTCCTATTATTTGTGCTGTAAATAAATTAGTGCTTTAATCTAGACCAGCATAGACATATAGTAGCATACAATGTGACCAGTTTTGTGACCTTTTCATTGACTCAGAATATTATCTATGTAAGGAAAATATAAACACTGTATATATTAATTTTCACTTAATATTAGGTTGTCTTATACAAAATGTATTTTTTGTTTGCTGAATTTTCACAAAAATTGACAAAAGTTTATTAGCATGTTACTTTAGCATTTATTTCTTACAAATCACTTTGCTATTTTGTTCTCAGATATTTGTTACTAAGACCAAAGTGTATAGAAAGTGGTTTAATCTGTAAACCATCCACAGTAAATTTGCATCCAGATTCTTCTAACATTTCACCTTTTTGGCAGTTCTATTATCACAATGTGTTGTGCTTAATAGCAAAAGTGATAAAAGTATAAACAAAAAAAAAAGAGACAAAATAAAATTGGCTAGAGACAATATACTTAGACATATATTTAAAAAAAAAAGAAATGAAAAAAATGAAAAACAAAGAAATGAAAAAAAAGAAAGTTTAAGTTAAAATAAAATTGGCTAGAGACTATATACTTAGACATATTTAAAAAAAAGAAATGAAAAAAAAGTGAAAAAAAAAAGAAATGAAAAAAAAGAAATGTAAAAAAAAGAAAAGAAAAAAAAAGAAAGTTTAAGTTAAAATTTTTAGAATCCTCCTGTGTAGTCGCATGAATATAAACATTGCTTTATTTCAAGTAAATCTTTAAAGGACAAAATGCATCACACGAAAAAAGTTTTCCACTTTGTCATTAATGTTCTTAATATTTGTTTCTATAATTAGATATTATTTGTAGCCTCCAGAAGATGATGACTATTAAGTCAACTTGTACTGCAATAAAATTGATTGTATGCAAGACAAATTAAAAGTAAGAAACAGTCTAGACTCATGAAGAAAAATTGTATTTACCTCATCTATCTACAAAGGTAAGATGTAGTACAATGTCTTTTTTTTTTAATGTGGGGTGCCCATATGCACACATATGAGCCCAAGATATTCCTGTTCCCACGCACTGTAATTCGTGAATACTAATGACTCAATTCTGGTTTATGGTAATGAATGATCTCTCATTTCGCAGTCCACCGTTCAAAATTTGCACAGACTTGGTTCTGAGATTTTTTTAGCATCTGCCTTATTCATTCGCCATCTTTTCCATGGATTATCACTTATTTTAAACACTTGGAGCTTTGTCATATACTATACAAGATTCTTGGAGCTTTGTCATATACTATACAAGATTCTTGGAGCTTTGTCATATACTATACAAGATTCTTGGAGCTTTGTCATATACTATACAAGATTCTCTTATAGGAAATAGTTGGAGCATTGGGACAGCTTAGTAAGGCAAAAGATTTTTTTTTTTTTTTTGAATGGGATCAACAGCTTAGAGTCATGTCATTAAAGTCATGTCGAAAGAAACCAGAGAACAAAAACATTTTGATTAAATAAAAGTGCATTTTTGGGGGGCGGTGGATGTAAGTCATTCGTCAAAATATATTTTTTATGAGACAACCTAAATCTCGCTTGTGGAATCCTCTTTTCTAGCTTGGGGATCTTACAGTCAACTTTGATCTTCAAAAATTTAAATGCAATGTCAATCATTATCTGCTGTCTTCTTAATTCCTATTCTTTTATTGTTCTCTCTCCTTAATAGTGATTTTTTTTTCATATTCTTTCGCATTCAGTAACCCCCCCCTCCCGCGTCTTAGTGGTTTTATTGCCATGCTTGGGGTGAAATAATTAAGAAAAAAAAAAAATAGAATGCATATATTTACTATCTTTCTGTACTGCAGACCAGAAGATGACCCAGTAAGGGATTGTATTATACAGAAAGCAAAAGAAGGTTAATAATAATAATAATAATAATCTATATTATGAAAGTGCGTATTTTCTGTCTGTCTCACACTGTGAATAGCTTTAAATGCACCTGTGTAATGTACATGTCTGTGTTGTGCATGACTTTCATGTACTTGTGGCATTTAATGTATGCACAAATACACACACACAAGTTGATTGAGCTTGAAATAAAACATTTGAATAATATATTCCCTTTCCACTCAGTCTGGACAATCCCTAACCTGGGATGAGCAATGAAATCAGAAATCTGAAGACAAGAAAAAAAAAATTTAAACCCTAAAAAAATCTAATTATAAGAATTTATAGAACTTTTCAAAAAATATTCAGTAACAAATAAAATTATTTAAATTTTTTATTTTTAAATTCTGTCTTTTC
>OZ038506.1:36585414-36590414 GCA_964036315.1 Acanthosepion esculentum
ATTAGAACTTGGCTTAACAATAACCATTATGGCACCAATACATTCAAAAAAAAAGAAAATATATTAATATAGACCAGCTGTTTTGTATTCCCCAAATATATTCTACAGAAGCAAAGAATACTCTTCTTGAACATATCTGGCAAAAGAACCTGTCCCCCCACCATCTTTCTGAGATTGCTTTTTGTCATTTGTAATGAATCTAGTATTGATATCATTCCATATTTGTATTACATTTTACTTATGTCTGTTTTCTCCCAGCTACAGGTAAAATAACAAGGTAGATTGTGCTTTCTAGCCTTGGTCGGTAACCAAGCACAGAAGGAGGACAACTCTGAATTAAAACTAGTAGTGGAATACATTCCTCCCACTGGCTATGGGTAAAATATTAAAAAAAAAAAAACAAAAAAAAAAAAAAACTAGTGGACAGAACTAACAATCCCACACTGTAAAAAACAATTTATTAATATATGTTCGCTGTTTAAGTTGAACAATCAATGGAACAAGTGACAACAAGTTAAACAGAATTCATTATAACCCTTTTATTTTTCTGGGTAAAATATTGATTGATTGCAAATATGTTTATCTAAATTACTTCCTCTCTTCAGTTATATATATATATGGTAAATATATAAGACAATTTTGAAGTTTTATTTTGACATGTTTGACTGATCAAACACTCATCAGAAAAATGGATTTTATTTTGGCCAAATCGACATTGCTCAGAGAGAAGGAGTCACATTAGTCATATGAACATTCAATTTGTTTCTTACTTTAATTGTATCTATTTTAAATTAAATTTGAATAATTTCAACTAAGTAGAAAAAATATTCTGTCATTTATATTATTAATGTATATCTCCGTTTCATCAGTATAGTTTTGATCAAAATAAAATCCATTTTTTTGTGACACTATTTGATCAGAAAAACATTTTAAATTGTCCTATTTACCATTCTGTTGGATTCTCAGCCATATTTAAATCTCATATATATATATATATATATATATATATATATATATGATGAAACACTATCATAGCTGGTAAATTTCAACTATGATAAAATTGGCAAATAAAAATCCAATGTAGAGTCTATAAAATGTAAGGTAAATGTAGACTAAAAAGTAAAATTGAGGCAATTCAAATTTCACCCTCAAAATTGAACGATCATCAGACCAGGTTCAATCTTTATCTTGTATTGCTCATGGTTCATGAATTAAGTATGTGAAAAATAAAAAAATAAGTATGAATTCTTAATTTTTGAGAGTGAAACTGGAGTTGTCTCAATTTTATTTTTTACTCCTTATCTATCTTATGTTATATATATATATATATATATATATATAGATAGATAGATAGATAGATAGATAGATAGATAGATAAATAGATAGACACACACATACTATGGCCTAGATAACCTGAAATTTTTACTTAGCAGCATCTCCCTGAAATCACAGCATAACAAGCTTTTAAGAGCAACATTTGAAAGTACTACACCTCAGTCTGGCCATTGACACACAAGTTGCTTAGTAATTGACATGTGTCCAGAATACAATCATCGAGCTGCTGTTGTGGAGAGCCTTTGTAATGCTCACAAAGCCAAGAAAATCATTGAATGGTTTAAATACTCTAAAACCATGGTCTACGACCTTGCAATGGTTCATGGTGCCTCAGACGACTCGGATAATTTCAAGCCAGAACCCAAGACTCATAAGTAGCATTCTGGCACCACCAGGATGCCCAACTTTGTCACCAACATTGACAAGGTTGTCAAGGAGAACCTCAGCAAATACATGAGAAAAATCACCAAGGAAATGGGCACTAGGTGAAAAACAATTAGGCATACTGTCAAGGAGAACTTGAATTATAAGTCCTATGTGCTGAAGAGGTACCACTTGCTCACAGTATCACTGATCACCTGTCTTATGCACCCCACCTCCTCATTGCCAGACTGAAATACATTCGACTATTTTGTGAAGGGTCTCTTAGAGAGGGAAGTGAATAACAGGCCCTACGAAACTAAGGTGGCCACATTGAGTGATTTATGTACCTTAACCTTTAGCACTCTGTAGGTGACTATTTTCACCAAGCAAACTGCTAGTCCTGCCAATGCAAGTTGAATTTGAGTTTCTTGGTTGTGCAGTCATATCCTTCTATGGCAACACCTAAAACAATCTTGACTGAAATTGAGAGCCAGGCTACTGCAATTTCAAATATATAGAACTAATATATAAAACACTATATTTTAAGAGCAGATTCCATATACAGAGAGGAAGTAATATTTATAAATGATGCCGAGTTCTAAATGTTATATATGTGTCTAACTGTGTATAAAGTTTCATTGAAATATATTAATTTGTTATATAAAAAACACTGTTTTTATTATTCATTAATTTTTCCGGATTTATCTGTGCCATAATGCATATATATATATATATATATATATATATATATATATATATATATATATATAAGGCTCAAACACTAATATTCCATGATTATAATTTATTACATTGGAATCATAAACACAATGCAATTCATCAGACCTACGAATTCAAATTTTTTTTTTTTAATTTGTATGTCTGATGAATTGGATTGTGATTACGATCACAATGTAATAAATTATAACCATGGAATATTAGTGTTTGAGTCTTTTATATTATATTCTTGCTCTGTCTTGTACAATGAGCTCTACCTTGATTTTATCCTCTTGGAAATATATATATATATATATATTGACAATTAATGTAATCTATCTATCTATATATATATATATATATATATATATTGACAATTAATGTAATCTATATATATATATATATATATATATATATATATATATATATATATACTCTACTGAAAACTACCAAACTGCCTATTGCTTGCAGCCTCAATAACAAGAATATGGCACTGTTTCATTTATGTTTATTTATAAAGTATATAGATGAAGAAAGGAAGTGATATTACATTAACCCCAGCCTAAAGTGTACAAAAATTTCCAGGAAAAAAAAAAAAAAAAGAGAAAGAAAAACGAAAAAGGTCCCTGGAATTTTTGCGCACACCTATGGTGTTTGTGTATGAATGTGTAAGTTTAGTTCATTTTTGTGTAAAGATACGTATGTGTTTTTAAATGTAAATACAAGTCTTGAATATGAAATGATTTGTCAGTGTGTAGACTGTATAATTGTGTTTGGGGTAGATGTATACTAAAAACAAAATAAAAAAAATAATAAATAAATAATTTTTTTTTTTACATATTGTCAATGATTTCAAGCAAAGTGAGAAAAACAACAATATTAATAATCAAATAATAATGTCATATTCATACAATCAATGAATATTATATTGAAATAACATCTGTTTATGAGTTATTTTTTTTATTTCAAATATCTTATAACAACTTAAGACTTAGATAAACAACCTCTTTCATATATTTACGTGCGTGTATGTATTTTATATATCACACACACACATTCGTACATACACCCACACATAAAAGGTGCTACACAAAACTTTGAACAGTAAATTGATTAATCTAATTGATTGTGAAAATTTCCCTTGTTTTGCCAGGTATTTCACAAATCTTTCAAAATCGCTACATCAGGAAATAAAGATTCTCACTTTTTCTTGTTTTTTGAGGAAGTAATTTCATACTTTTCTTACTTTATTTCAAACTTTAATTGATTTTGTACTTAAACTTCTCCATGCTTTTAAACAGCACCTTGTGCGGGTGTAGGCCTGCATGTGTGTCTATGTATGTATGTGTGTGTATGTATATCTATATACATATACACACATGCACACACATTTTTATTTTGTCTGGAACAGGGTTACATGAAGAGACATTGAGGAAGATTGTGCTGGGCCAATCTTTCAAAGGGGAGGGCCTATCTACCAGCTTTGAAAATCAGCATTTATTATTCAGGTTTTACCTGGGCTTAAAACACTGACAGGAAATACACAACTAATTCAGTTACAAAGCAGGCTCATATATATATATATATATATATATATATATATATATAGGAAGCCTTTCATAGTGAAATAGTATATCATTTTCAAACTTTTAGAACCAATGCCAACCAATCATAGGGTTTTATTGTTGCTGATAACAACATGTATTCCACAATTCAGTATGCCACTTAACTTCCTTTTAAAAATGTTATTTATGATTGAATAAGAATTAAATTTGTTTTCTTTCTTTTTGGGAGTAGGATGGGGGTGGTAGGAGGATAGGGAAAGAAGAAAAAAGAAGAAGCAAAAAAAGAAGAAATGGGGGGTGGGTTCTTGTTATTTTTACAGTGAAACATTTTGCATTCAGTTCTTCATGTGTGCTGGGAGGTGTTGTGTATAAGCCCAAAACACGGACTCACTCACTCAGTCAGTCATAAGCAGGTGGGGGGGTTATATATATATATATATATATATATATATATATATATATATATATATATGAAGATATGAAAATGTAGAGGCACCAAGAAATACACACTACACATACACTGTTGTATCTATGTACACTTACACACCTCTAAACGCACACATACGCACATACACACAATATTCGGCAGTGTCAACTTAGTGTACTCTTTCTCTTTAATTCAAATTGGGAGAGAAAAAAAATTGTTAAAAAGAGAGAAAAAAAAAAAAGAGAAAAAAAAAGACAGAAAAGAAAAGAGAAATGCACTGTAAATCCTCCCTCCCCAGGATCAATTTTTTTAAGCTTTTATTTCTTCTATTTTTTGTATAATTTTTAGTTATTTTTTTTTTATATGCTCTTTTTGGTTTTGAAATTATCAGAAACTAAAATAAATACAATAAATATTTAAATACACTATTAAATAATAAATAAAAAGCAAGTTTTTTCTCTTGTTTCAAGTTTCAACTTTTTCATATATTTTTGTAGGGATGCAAAAAAAAAAACAAAAAACCCAAAAAAACAAAAAACAAAATATGAAAAAAGTCAGTGGAAGAAAAGTACCAACCCACCTGTTCCCAAGGTATT
>OZ038506.1:36595414-36670414 GCA_964036315.1 Acanthosepion esculentum
AATGTGAGAAAAAAAATAAATAAATTGGGTGAAAATGGGCACTGCCAGGTTGTAATAATAACCTAGATACACCTCAGGATGACAACCAATAGCTGGCAAATTGTTAGAACTTAAGACTCCAACCGACATGTAGAAAAAGAATAAATAAAGGACAGTTATGAAGATGTTAAATTTTGACCCACTTCATTTCAAGAACATTGTTGTTGTTGTTGTTGTTTCAATATGACTTGTCTCTGAAAATATTATTTTTTTTGTGTGAGTGTGTTTGTGTTTTTCCTTTTTTATTTATTTAAATTAAAGCAAAAGCAGTGTTTTTTTCTCTGTTTGTAGAGCTGTTAATGTTGATATTATAAGTTTACAGGAGTTAAGATTATTTAAAAAAAAAAAACAAACAAAAAACAAAAAAAAAATTTCCTTCAAATTTATCAGAATTCGAATAACTAATTCTGATTTTGACAATTTTTTTTCATTTCTTTTTCATAACTCTTTCATTCTCTTTTCTTTCTTTCCTTCCTTCATTTTTTTTCCTACCTTCTTTACTGTTTCCCCACATTTTCAATTTCCTTCCTTCATTTTTTTTACCCTTCCTTTCTTCTTACACTTTTCCCATATTTTTAAATTCTTTCACAGTAGAGAAAACATGTTTTTAATCATATTTTCCAATACGGATTTGCTTATTTAATCTAACAGACCAGTTAGCCATATTGAATAACCACAATAGAATCGTTATTTAAAAACTCATTACCAAACACTGTCAATTCCAGAAAGTATTTTCCTTATTTCTTTTGCCACCATTCTTTTTCAATTCTATTGCTCATTGACAGCTTCTAAAAGATTTTTTTTATCATCTTCATCCTCAAAAGTTTGCACTTCTAATAACAAAGCTTTTCTGTTTTTTTCCCTTTCTTTTTTTTCCAACATGGTCATCATTATAGAATCCTTTTTTGTTTCCCCTCTTTGTCACCTTTCTTTTTTCATTTCAGCTCACCACTCTGGAAAGCCAGGAGACCAGAGTTTTTTTTTTATTGCATTTTTCTTTCTTTTCTTTTTTTTTTTTGAAACCCTACACACAGCCTTAGAATTTAGTGTTGGGTTTTCTGTCAAATTTTTTTTTTACTGTCTTTCCTTCCATGTGTTGTCTTTGGATGAAGTAGTAAGCAATGCTTACATTTGGACAGTGTAACCTGCTACAAACAGGACCATTTTTAATAAGCTGCTCCCTCAAGCAGACTCCTTATGATGCAGACCACTGATAGATTGACTGTTTAAAAAGTTAGCCAAGCCAAGATTGTTTTTATCATTTTTCACTGTTAGGTTGAGAGGGGCATCCACAGGTTCAGGGGGCTTTCCAAGGCTGAAAAAACAAAAACAAAAATAAAACAAATGAATCAGATAATTCAAAAACAAATTTCCAAAGTTACAATAATTTTAAAAATATTAAAGGCTATTTTATTAGCTTATTCATTTGTATCAAATAAAAATGCCATCTGGTAGCCATAGATATTGGGATTTTTTTTATTTCCTAGAACAAAATAATTATCCAGTGAAGAAAATTATTTGTAAAAACAATAGCCATGCCCATACAAAATAAGCACTGTCCCGGGGAGAAAATTTGAATAAAATAATTTTAGATAATTTTTTTAGAATAAAAAAAAAAAAAAAAAATAAAAATAAAGCACAGAAAATTTAGTCATGATGAGAGTCTGGTAATAGTGATTTAAAATTTTTGGTAGACTTTGAAAGCTTTTTTAACTGTGAATTGTTGGAATGCACTATATATATATATATATATATATATATATATATATATATATATATATATATATATATATATATAAATCAGTTTGAAATTCTTTTAAAAATCAATTATAATTTTTTCAAAACTTATTTTAAGAAAATCAGAAATGATAATGTTTATTTAAAATATTTTGAACCAAGCATAACTTAGTTTCTGCGCCGAAAGGATGTAGTTTGAAAATAAAACAAAGCAGGTCATGACCTTTCGCGTCACTTGACAAGGTGACGAAAGACATTTGTGACGTTTTGATAGCTTACGTGAGGATAATTCCTTCTATAGAAGGAGAGATATGAAGTTATTTAGATTTAAGTGAACAAATTGTTTACCTCGTTATTTTTAAGGAAAAATTTCAGCGTTCTAATTTTTTTTTTTTACTTAGCTTTCACCTTTACGTTTATGATGCTTTATGGAAAATATATTATAAAGAAATTAAAATAAGACTGTTGATAGTGAGATTAAATTTCATAAGAAAGGTATCTAATTAATTTATAGGTACCTTTCTTATGAAATTTTATCAGAAGTGTACATAAAATACAAATTTAAATTTCATAAGATGATACTGATACTTGTAGGTCCCCTTCTCAGTTGAAATTGAAAAATCAAATTAACTTCTCCACACGTGTTTCGCAAAAATAAATCTATATCTCAAAAGGACATTTACGAGACTGAATGCGGCTTTTAACTAATTTTATAATATTTTAACAACTTAAATGTAAAAATCTATTATAATAAAAGAAATAACAAATAATTGTATTAAAAATTCAGTATTTAAGTTAAATACTAGACAGAAACTCAATCCACATGACATTATTTATTGCACGCATGATACTTCCGGTCTTCTGTAGATTTAATTTACAGCGTTATTATTGACACAAATTATATTTTTTTTATATACTGTTGTCCGTTAGTTTGTAAAAAGCTTTGGAAATTATAATCTGTAAATATATATCTACTTAATAACAACATTCGTTAAACTTTACAAATTTTTCCCTAATTTTAGAACATAATGTAAAAATAATCAAATATTTCAGAAATAACAAATAATTGTTTTAAAAATTCATTTTTCATTGAAATATCTTTTTGCTTTCAGACAATATTGTCCATGTTCATTAAAATAAATAGAAGCAATTAAAAGCTTTTGAAATTAAATAATATTTTTTTGTTTTATTGAGTTTTGTATGTTACAATTCAGAGACGATTTTCAGGTACAGGTGGTCCAACTAAAAAAAAAACATGATTTGATTTACTCAAAGCCTTGTGCTTTTAACTAATATAATCACTAATCTTCCCAAAATTGAAATTATAGAGTTTTCGTACAATTAGTTAGTTTTACATATGAAAAAAAAAAAATTCTGCCATGATTTTAATAAAGAAAAAAAAAAAACAAAACATATTTATAATAAGTTCCATCATTTGTGAATAGTTTCTGAAGGTTTCATTAAAATCCGACAATTATTTTTATTTTTGCAAGATTTTCCAAATGAATGTGTGTCATACAGAAAAAAAAAGTGCAAAAAATTTTATATGTTATTTTACTAGTTCTGTTGACACAAAGAGAAACAAGGTTTTTTTAATCAAAATTTAGAATGTTCTAAAAAGAAGGAAAAATTTTAGAAAATAATAAAAAAAATACTTTGATCTTTCCTCTTAATGATAACATAAGCATTTAGACACTAAAATTTCGTTTTCGTCAAGTTTGGTGTCTTTTTCATCATGCTATGCTCTGTTTTTTAGCGATCTCATGAAAGTACCTAGCACTGAGCTTCGTATATTTCTACCGTGTTATCGCTTTTTGACATGCTGCTTTATCAGTCAATAATAATAATGATAAATAATTTTCTTAAGTTGAAATATAAATTTCACGTGACAACCGGTAAAATCAATAACTATCAAACAAATTACCTGTAAACTTCGGAGATGTAAAAGAGTTAAAGGGAGGCAACTCTACAAATAATTAAACCGTAATCTATATCGCGTCTAACAATAACTTGCGGGTAAAAATGAGTATTAAATTTGCCCATCTATCTTAAATAATTTGTATTAAATAAATATATACTGTATATATCATTTATCTGAAATATATCACTCCTATTCTATTTATATCTATATTAAATTACCTGAAGAACTGAATTTCTGCTTCGAATGATAATAGTGCAAATAGAGTTACCTCCCTTATATGCCAAGGGACATAATCGACTTAAAAATAATCGGTCGTTTTATGTCTTTTTTGTTGTTGTCGTGAAATTGAAGAAAGATAATTCCGTATTTATTAAGTAGGAATTATTTAATCTTAGACGATTTTGTTACATTCAAGATGATGTACCAATTTTTACGTTGCTTAGAGCTACAAAACACAGGATGTTGTGGAGAGGCATGATCGCCCACATCTTGAAGGAACAAGGCACATAAATGATAATGTGCTCATAACCCTATGTTAGTAAAAGTTTTAGAGTAGTTGTAATTCCTAGTTGACAACTTGTTTCTTTGCTGCACCAACCCACTCCCCCACTCCCCGCGACTCTCCTGACTCAGTGAAGGTGCATAACTTAATATCCTGTGACTTTTTTTTTTTGGTGGGGTGTTGGTCAACTAAACCGAGACTTTAGAAGAACTTGAAGGGTGGATACAAGAAGTTATGTCTCCCATACCACAATTCCTGACACGATTTCTGAGTGGCTGAAGAAGCTGGTAGTGAAATCTGGTGCACATATCGAATTTTAAAGAAAACCTTGTGCTAAACACTTTCCTCTCATATTCATTTCTTGTCAAAATCATAGTATAAGTATTTTTAAATTCAAATGACATGACACTTGTACTTGACATCTGTTGCATGATGGGAAGGAGGGAAGTTTCACTTTTTTAGTAGATACGAGTGTGTCAGATTTGTAAGTCCTATTTGGAGCCTGACTAAAACTATTTCCTCCCGTCTTATTTTTTCTGAAACCTGGAAGCAATTCTCGTACAGATGATTCAATATCATATAGTCTGTTAAGTCTTGACTCTTATATTTCTTGATATTTTCTTTTGATATGTTCTTTTATTTTGTTTCTGAAGTCTGTATTGAGTATCTTTATGCTGGTTGTTGTCATACAGAAGCATGCGAGTAGCAAGGAAGTTTAAAAAAAAAAATGTGAACAAAAGATGCTTATACTTAGAGTCAGAAAGAGACAGTTGAAACTTCTAGGACACATAATGAAAAAAAAAAAGAAACCTGGAACTTTTTAATTTGAATATTTGAACTGACTTTTTAAATATAAATAAAAATAAAGCATGTATTTTTTTTTTTTTTTTTTTTTTTTACTTACCTTGAAGTTATCACTGATGTGCGATTGACAGTAGAGATTTGTGGTAAAGAAGCCAACTGCTGGCTGTATCCAGGAAGTAAATGTCCCCCAACATGTGGCAGTGAAGAGTAGGCATGCAAAAACTGCGGTGGGTAACGTGGAGGCAACATTCCTGGGTAACCCAAATTTGGAGGTGAAGCTTGGGAATGCTGTTGCTGCTGGGGTAAATGTTGTGGTGGGGGCTGCTGTGGGCTGCAGCCACCGTTTCCTGGTGGTACTCTGGCTGGAGGGGAAGAACCAATCTGACTAGAGACCACCATTGTCGGGGAATTACCAGTCACGTTTGTAGGGTAAGAAGTCTTGATTTCGTTTGGACTTGCACTGTTAAGTACAATGACACTCCCACAGTTTGTAGCCTGAGTTACAATAGGCAGTTCCCCATTGCTTCCACCACCACATTCTTTGCTTAAGTTTTCAATGCTGTCCATGCGTTTAAGAATTTTGTCTTTCAGGTGTGACACGGCTGCTGCATGTACTTGATATCGATTGTTTGGGCTTTCATTCGCTAATCGCTTTTGTTCTTCCAAGGATGCCACCAGATGTGGACCAGACTGAGAATAGATAGTACCATTTACGACATTCTGAATGTTGTTTCGGTAATTAGAATGTCCTGATATCACTGATGATGTTATCGGTTCGGAGTGAAGGCCAGCCAGGCCTTGCGCATTACTTGAGGATGGACTAGGGCTGTGACCCCCGATATTAACAGGGCTGCCGCCAGGTGCTAACAACGAGTACGGATGGAGCATCATATGAAGAGGTGTTGTCTGGCTGCCTGGATTGGGTGCCTGGAGATGGGCTAGTAGTTGGGGGTGGGCTTCACCGGCTGATAATTTGGACTTGTTTGTGCTGTTGGTACCATGGTTACCGTTAAACAAATTTGTTGGATTACTATTTTCTTTTTTGATGTCACCGGATTCTGTAATGAGAAGCGTTGTACTGCGTTGTTCAGACTGTTGCAGATGCTGCAATATGGTTTGTGGTTGCTGTTGACACTGCGACTGTGCAAATGATTGCTGTTGTTGAACTGGATTTGGACTGCCCGTTTGTGATGTCAGAGATCTACAGTAAGGATTTGTAATACTGCCAGGACTATTATTATTAGTAGTAGTAGTATTATTAGTATTATTATTATTATTACTGCTGTTACAACTACTACTACTACTGCTACTACTACTGTTGCTGTTGTTAGTCGTGGTGGTGGTGGTGGCGGCGGTAGGGGTCGTGGTGGTGGCGGCAGTGTTACTATTGCTGGCTGAGGCACCAGCTTTGTTGGAATGTGGCGCATGTTTACGCAGTTTGTCAAACTTCTTGTGGAAAATCTCCTGTTCAGGAGGGTCCACGGTTTTGGCAATTGTCGGCAAGGGGCTGCCATTTGAGGGGCCACTGTTGTTGTTGTTGTTGGCCGTGGTAGTGGTGATGGTGGTGGCAGTTGTTGTTGTGGAGTAGGAAAGCGAAGAGGAAGAGGAAGTTGACAACGACGATGATGATGACGATGACGACGGTGACGATAAATGGGAATTGGGAGTTGACGTGGACAATACACTTGGATAATCAGGGACCGGTTGTTGATTTCTCAGCGGTGCAACAATTGGGTCAGGCAGTGGGAGTTCCTCACTGATTTGAAAATCGGGTTTTGTGACAAACGCATGTGGGGCTGTTCGTGGTTCGTAATAGGCAAAATGCTCAAGGTCTGTTCTAGTTGGATCCATTTTTACTCCTGGATTGTAGCAGTTGGCTGAGTTTTCTGTTAGCAAATATCTCTGAAAAACAAAAGCAATAAACAAACGTGAAAGATAAAAAGTGTTAAAAACAATGAATATTAAAAATAGAATTAAAGCAATAAACATTTCATAGTTTTCCAGGTTCCTCCTTGAATTAGTAGGTTAGCATGTGTATTATGCCATGTAATAGCTTGCCTGTAAATCTGTAAACCTTTTGTTTGGCTAGCTTCTCTCTTGGGTATGTAGAAGCTGGATATATGGGTTGCTAGAAATAAAGCTATTAAAGCAAGTCTTGATGTGAATAATTACTTATTTCTCACCATGCCATTACCTCAGATAAAAAATGGACCATTTCATTTTGATTGTGAGGAAAGATGTAAGGAAAAGATATATCAGAGTCACTGTTTGTGGGATAGAGACATCGAAAACCTTTTTTTCCAACATATGAATAATCATTCATAGATGTAGTTGTTGCGTGCAGATAAATTGGCCAGAACACATATTGTGTTGTCCTGTGCTTTTGACACACATAAGTAATCATTAGACAGAGGACGCGAGTAAGAAAAGAACATTAAAATATGCTCTTAAGTAAATTGTATCATTATTTTTAAAAAGACTAAATCAAATGCTGCTAAACGCTGTAAACCATATGACAGACATTTTTGGAATAATATATTTTTTTTAATATGCTTTTAAGAATAGGGGTTCTCACTTATTGCGATGATTTAAGCTGAAAATTATTGTAATAATTTATTAAATTACTGAATAAAATTATTTATATTTCAAATTCTATATCATTTCATCATCACCAAATTTTGTTTTTATTTATTTTATACTTTTTCATTTATATATTGTTAACCTGCAAACCACAATGCATGATCTTGCAACTGCATTAATGTTTTGGAAATTGTACTTTGAAGCAGCTTGCATTATATTAGTTTGGTTTGGTTTCTTTTGATTTATAGCATAACAGCCTCAATGGGCTATTTAATGCCGATAAGATTTTTATTGCTGGTAATATTTTTTTCCTTCAAAAATGTATTGCTGGTAATAATTTTTCTTTCGAAAATTCATTGCTAGTAATAATTTTTTTACAAAAAAGTATTGATAGCATTAAAACCTATTTTTACACTTTCATAGTGTTTTGACCCCAGTTTGGTGGGGGGGTGGGTAACTATTTGCCTATAGCTGTGACCCTAACAGTTACTACCACTTTAGGTTAGGGTGGACCTGGGAACACCAGCAATCAAGAGGTGGTTCCATGCACCGCAAAACCTCCTGATCAGAGGCCTTGCTATTGGATGTCTTACCCAGGACATGGATGTGGTTTATTGTTTTACCCAGGATGCAGATGTAGTTTATTGTCATACCCAGGACACGAATGTAGTTTATCGTCATATCCAGGATGCATATCATATTAGACCTCATGAGAAATATCAGATTTTGTGTAGTGGTTGTAATTATTAACAAAATAATTTTTTAAATGATTTCTGCATGATTTGATTTTTGTAAATAAATTTACTCTAAAACTGAAAATGCATGACAGGGTTTAATTTTAAATATTTTTCTAAATATTTTTTTAATTTTAACATTTTTTAAAAATACTAAAATTTTTTTTAATTTAAAATTTAGTAAGAATCTTAAAATATTTTTTAGAATCTTTACAATTTAAATATTTTATTTTTGCTTGTATTTTTATTTCTAGTAATAGCATGACATGAAAGGCTTTATATTGGCTCTTAAAATGTTACACTTTACCAGAATAAGGCAGAATAAATAGTAAAATAAGGCAGAACAAGATGAAGAGAAACTGTTGGCAACTTTTTTTTTTAATTCAGAAAAATGAATTGTAAACTTACTGATGATTCTGGTAATTCAGTACAAGGTGTACGCGTTTCTTCAGACTTTAGTAGCTGGTTGGCTGTTCTGGACAGGTCAGATGGGTGAATGTCAATAAGCAAAGATGCCTTCCTAGTGTGGAGACCATAGGAGGCTCCAACACTCCTTCGTCTCATATCAGGCACTAGGAGGGTCTGTGAATTGTCCACCGAGATACGATCAACATCTGGCAAATGCTGGACATTAGCTGGTCGCGATGCTCGGCCATCGTGAAAACTGTAGCAGCGAGGCCGGGGGGCATAATCCATGCGAGGTGCGAGGTCATCAGTACCGGCCGAATCTGAACGGGGCCTTGGGTGAGGAGAACTTGGCGACGGACTGTATGGGATGTGTAGGTCGCGATCTGGCATTGGGCTGCCACGAGAGCTGTTTGTGCTCGATTCGACTGTTGCAATTGGCACAAAGTCTCTGTTGTTCAAATATGTAGGCTGCTGGTTCTCTTCGGGAATCGGACTGCTAGCGGCACTGTTGGAGATGGAAGGTGGCTTACTATCCCCGCGGATCGCTGCTCGCTTTTCCAACCGATCGCTGAGCTTGCTAACGACTTTTGTCAAGTATTCGCGGTCAAGGGTGTAAGTCCTCCGTCGGCTCATTGTGCCGTCATCTACACGGTGCAACTTGGAGCGTGGTACCGTGTCCCGATCTAAGGTGTGGCATCTTGGCCGAGGCTGGTCTGGTATGAAGTTGTATCGAGATTCGTCTCGAAGAAAGAGGCCGTAAGGCGTCTGTAAAAAAACTTGCGATGACTGGTTACTGTTTTTCAGTTTCTGTGTGGTCAGCAGACTGGAGTCTACATTGCCTCTCATTGGGCAACTGTCCATTGGGTTAGGGGCACAAAGTGAGTCAACATTATTAAGCGAACTGCAGAAGAATAACAAAAAGACAAAAAAACAAATTAGTTAGTTTCTTGAATCATATTTAGAATGAGTTTTTTTTTAAAAATCTATTTTTGTTAGTTCACCAAATACAAGGCTCAAGAGCCACTCAAGATAGAGAGTTACTGAGTGAAATTGTTTTAAGGGAGGGGGATAGAGGAAGTAAGAAATATATATATATATATGAGAGTATGAGGATGTTAGAAAAAAAAAGGGAGTCCATTGAGAGTCCATAACCCAATCTCACTATGCCTTGCGCAGGTTGGTATGGTCGCAACGGTTTGTGCTGAGCCACATTAACCTTCTCTTCCTGCTCCTACAATCTCAGCGCGCACAAGTGTGTGATGTCTGGGTGTGTGTGTGTGTGAGGGGGATACAGCAGGCTGCAGTGGATGCCAGATAATACCAGAAAGTATTGAGTTATTAACTGCTTTCAGGTCCCTCCTTCCTGATTTTCCAGGCTGGTTTGAATTCAGAGCTTTCCTTCTCCTAGATCGGTTGCGACCCAAGGCTATAGAACCCAGTCTGTCTTGCTATTTACCCATAGCTGGAGAGACAAGAGATGGATTCATATCTTTCTCAAGTTTATTAGCACGTAAGTGAATGTAATGAACTCGACTGGAATTTGAACTCGGCTTTTTGAGTCCTCAATCTGAGCTGCATTCCATTACTGCTCCATGCCTCCATAATATGAGAATGTATAGCTAGCCACTTGTATTCAAGGATACGCGTCTACTAGGGCGGCTAGCCAATCCCTAATGTAGACGCTTGCTCAGGCACATTCCCGGATGATCCATTTACAGAGTTGGAATGCGGAAGGTAACACCACTCATGTGACAAACTTTTTACTTATATTAATTATATATACAGAAGATCCTCAGGTTATATTGGACCCGATGTATGGCATTTCGTGGTTATGTCACCATCTCTCATAATATATTATTACATGGTGCTATATGAAGAAAATGGCGTTGTTTCATTACTGGCTGTATGCCACATTGGATTGTGCTACATTTGTGTCATTTTTTCCCCTTCATTATGGCTCCCAAGTGTAAGGCAGATGTGTGGGCGCTTACGTAGTTGTCATATAGGACATAAATGAAAAAAATTGGCCGTTTATATATACAAGCGGTGTAGAGAAGAGTTAGCATTAGGTCCATTGCTAAGTGTACCTTTGTGTAGTAAAGCTTCTATTTCATTACTTAACTACGAGTTTGTCTTCTTTATTTATTCCCCTCTGTTATCTTGAAAACACGAGATACAACAGTAGGTGAGTTCTGACATACATCGAAAATCAGGTTTATGTTGCACCATAGGAATGGATTTCCAACATAAGTCAAGGACCTTATATATATATATATATATATATATATATATATATATATATATATATATATATATATATATATATATATATATCTGAGTGGGTTCAGTCTCTGGATAGTACAGGCTCAGACTCATTGCAATCAGGGTGAGCAATAATGGAGCAGTACTAAAAACAAAATGAGATTTCTCTAACCATGGACAGCAGAATGAGAACAATCTACTACTGTAGATTTAATAAAGGGTTCAGTTTGAAATTCCCTGCATGAATAGACACCTGAAGAAGGCCGGAGGGCAAAGTGCCTGAAACACTGTCATAATAACAATAAAGATGAGGGCATTAGGCCAACTGTAGAAATGTAAATATTGAATTTTAGGATACCCCCTGCCCTGCAAAAAAGGAAAAAAAAGAAAAAAAAACCCAATAAAACCCGTTTCTCTCATTTTCAAATGTTACTCTCATTCTTAAACATTACACATGTCTTATAAGGAAAACATTGAAGAAAACAAAGAAAAGTAAATACTTACTTTCCTTCTACACTAATGTCATCAACTTCCATGTGTTGCTGGTGCTGCTGGTGCTGCTGATGCTGCTGATGCTGCTGATGCTGCTGATGCTGCTGATGCTGCTGTTGGAGGTCAGATGGGTAAAAGTGATTCTGAGTATCATAGTCACTTGCCTTCTTTTCAGCTGAAAAATTTAAAAAAGTAAAGGCAAAATAATAAAAAATAGTCTGATATAAAAGAATGTAACGTGCATCCATATATGAGTTGAAAATATGGATTAAATATGACAGAATGATGAAATAAGGATCGAATAAGGAAATTTTATTGAAAAAGCCATTAAACTCTTTCACTACCTTCATCGTTTCGTTCATTTAAAACTTAAAAAGTAAAGTTTTCTTAATTGATATCACCCCCTGCAAGGGAGTAAAGCCACTAAGACACAAGTTGTTACAGGGTGTGGAAGAATTAGGAACAGAAACATTAATAATGAGCAGGGAGAGAAAAGAGTAATCAGGAGGACAGTAGATAGCGATTGAAATTGCATTTAAATTTTTGCAGTTGTTTAAAGTTGGCTGGAAAGTATGGAGCCAGTAGGGAGTTCCACAAGTGAGAAGTGCGAGAGAAGAAACTGTTAGCATAGAACTTACGGCTACATCTAGCCCACTCAACTGTAAATTGATACAATAATAAAAATACAAAGTTTATACTACCACGATTCTTTGTCTGTTGAAAGAAAAAGACAAAACAGGAGAGAGAGAGAAAGAAAGGACAAAAAAGAAAAAGAGAAAGGGGAGAGAGAAAGAATGGACAAAAAGAAATAGAAAGGACATGAGAGAGAGAGAGAGAGAGAGAGAGAGAGAGAGAGAGAGAGAGAGAGAGAGAGAGAGAGAGAGAGAGAGAGAGAATAAAAGAACAGGACGAAAGAAAGAAAGAAAAAGAAAGATGAGGAGATCAAAGGCATTTTGACTTATGCAAATAAATCTCTTCTTCCAGTGTTCTCAATTTAATACTATTTTGGTTACTTTATGTTCTAGTCTTACCAGCACTATTCTCAAATGAAAGAATGATTTGTGGTGGAGAATCTACTCCCCACACCCAATACCCAAAACAATTTCCTTTCATTTGATTTTCAGACTAAAAACCATCACCACCGCCACATCCACAAGGACCTACACACTTACATTCCCCGCACCCAACCCCACCCCACCCCACCCCACAGCCTATGAACCCTCACTACCAACTACCATCCCCAAATTCTATTTTTTACACCCTCTTTTCTCTTACCGGATTTCCCACCACCCTCACGTCTGTTTGTTAGTTATTTTTCTCCCCCGCCTTTTTTTTTCTTTTTAATAAAGTTGTTTTTCTTTTTATTTATTTATCTGTCGCCTTTTTTCTTCTTCTTCTTCCTGCATTGTAAACTTGATAAACAAAAAAGAGGTTACCAGGTCACTTGACCTAACAGACGAGAAACAACAAACAGACACACACACACACACACACACACACACACACACACACACACACACACACACACACACATCTGAAACATAGATACACACATAATCGAGAATGTATTTAAGATATCCATGGAGAGTGAGACACATTGAAAACATCGAGAGTGGCGCGTGCGCGCACACACACACACACACACAACGTAAACACAGCACACCTTACGTACAAACGGGTGGTGAAAGGAAAGAATACTCCCACCCCAAATTCTGATGTTTGGTCATTTGGTCAGGCAAAGACTCTCCCCGTTATACACACCTATCTTCTAAATGCAAATGTCAGTGTCACACGTTTTCAACTTTACCCCTAGAAGCTGTAGCCCAACATATACCATTTTGGAATCAGACCGACTCCGTGAGCAAATTAAAAATAGTCCGGACCCCCGCAGTCTCGAAATTTTGGATTCCCAAGTTTTCATTATTGCGATTGTTTTCGGCGATTTTTTACGTGATTTTTTGCGATTAAGTTTTTGTACGAAAATAATTTTTATAACGTGAAAATAAGTTTTTTTTTTTTATGATTATCTCAAATCATCCTAATAATATTTATATATAACGCGAATGTCACTGTTTCTCACTTTTACAACTTTACCCCTAGAAGCTGTAGCCCAACATATTATACCATTTTGGAATCATGCCGACTCCGTGAGGAAATTAAAAACTTTCCGGACCGGGCCCAGACCGGTAATCCTGACATTTTGGATTCCCAGTTTTTCGATTGTTTCGGCGATTTTTTTAGGTGCTTTTTGCGACGAAATGTTTTTGTTGTACAATAACAGCAATTTTTATAATTTGGAAATAAATTTGGGAATAATTCATCCATGAAATAAAAATAATTGTATAAGTTAAGTGGCGGCAGAAGAATTATCGTTGAACTTTTGAAAGGTAAGCTTAAATATTAATGCAATACTTAAATGCAGCGATCAGTTTTGAGTTCTTCTGTAGTTAATTGTTGCCCAATCAAGAATCCTCCGCAGTAGCTATCTTAAATGCCGCCGATATGGCGGCTTTTAAGCTAGTTAATTATATACACACATTCAATACATAGATAGATATACTCATTGTGGCATTATGAACAATTTATCTGCCTCCAATTGTACTTATTAAGCCAGTCTCTCTTGGATGTGTTGTTGTTAACCATTGCTAACAGGTTCGATCTTCACGAGAGTGACCAATAAGGCCGAATAATATGGGTACCGCTACAGACTCTCTCAAATAAAAAAAAATAAAAAATAACCCCCCCAAAAAACAACAACAACGAAAAACGCATTTTAAATGCTTTCTTAGAACTTAAATTTCGATTCTATTTGAAAGATAACGGTCTAAAGCTAATTCGAATTAAAAGAAAAAAATAATTTCCATCTGTAAATAAACGTTTTAGGTATTTTTTCGTCACTCATCGGATCGCCATTGTATATAAAAAAATATAAACAACAAATTTAAAATTTAATATTGGTCCTACAAATATATTTCCATGTCTATTAGTAAATTTAAGGATTAATTAATTGTATTTTCTAAAACTAATGCTTCCTTTAGCTTAAAACAGAATTAAATTAACGTTTTATTTACGCCTGGTAGCTTTTGAGGTCAAAGGATAATATAAAAACAGCTTAATTCTACCCCTGTCCAAAAAAGTACGCGAAAAAGTAAAAATAAAACAAATACGGAAGACCAGCAGTGCAATAACCGAGAATTTGTTATTTGTTTATAAATAAATTTTCAATTTGTTATTTGTTTATAAATAAATTTTCAACCTTATATAACCAATAGTTTAATATATATTTTTTGTTCTATATGCTTTTATTAAACTTAATATAATGAATAAATTTGAAGGCATTAAAGTGTTACTGAAACAAAATTATAGCGTAATTGTAATTTACGTTTAATGTGAAAAGAAAAAAATAACATTTATTTTTAGAGTAAAATTTAGAAAAATTACAATAAAGTATTTTTTTATGTGAATGAAATAGTTTCGTCGTAATTCTGAAAAAAATCTTGGTGGCGAATGGAAAAAATTACGTAGGTAAAATATTTGTTTTAAAAAAAAATGAAACCGAAAAGAACAATTTACGTTTAATTCCTAAAGTAATTTCTGAAAGAAAATAACGTGTTTTACTTTTATTAAATTATGCAAGCACCAAGTCTAAAATTTAAAAAAGGAATTAATTTTTTATTTTATTGAATTATTTTTAGTAAAATACGGTACACTCGATATTGCATAAGTTTTTTACTGAAATAATATCTTCACGGAGTTTTCTTTGTAACTGTAAAAAATTGGACGAATCCAAATTAAAAATACAGACGAAATATCGAAAAAGGGGAATGAAACGTACCCGCCAAATATTTTTCTGATAAAATAACTTATTCGGTAAAATATTCATTCATTAATGAATAAGTACTGATAATTTTGTTTGAATCGGATAATTCTCCGAATTTTGGCAAATATTTTAAAGCAGGGGGTAGCGTTTTCTTTTTTGTTTTCATTTCTGAAAAAAAAGAAAAGCATCCATTTTTGTAGTACCTAGAATAATGCAAATTAATCTTTTTCTCTTTTCTTTTCTTCATTCTTTGTATTTTGTGATGTGCAAAAATGACCGGCATTATTATATATATATATATATATATATATGTGTGTGTATGTATATAATTACTTATTCGAAAATTATAACATAAATGTGTTATAAAATCACTACAAAAATAGCCATTTTGTTTCAACACTTTTGGTGTCTTATCAAGTGATGTTGAAACAAAATTTTATTTATTTATTATTAATTTATTTTTGTAGTGATTTTATAACATATTTATGTTATAATTTTCGAATAAATAATTATATTTGCTCTACTCTGTATTGAGCACTCTTTTAAGAATAGTATTTGTTGGTTATTGGAATCTATTCCATATACACCAATCCTATACTTGGATATATATATATATATATATATATATATATATATATATATATATATATATATATATATATATATATATATATATAAACACACACACACTATGTTGGATAATATTTTTGGGAGGGCTTACTTAAAAAGAAATTGTAAATATATAGCTTTGAAAGACCTTACTTTTACACACACATACATACACACGTGTGTGTCTGTGTGAAAAGTCTGATATAAATAAAAATATATCTGTAAAAAGATAATATGTATAAAGGCAAACGGATAACTTTTCTTTACGAACGCATTTCGTTCTGTGATGGACTTTAGCAAATTTATTTACGATGGACATTTACATGGATAAAGTCCACCAGAGGATAAAATGTATTTAGAAAGAAAAGTTTTCCTTTTGTCTCTCTCTCTCTCTCTCTCTCTCTCTCTCTCTCTCTCTATATATATATATATATATATATAGATAGATAGATAGATAGATAGAGAGAGACGTTTTTGCTTACTTGTCATGATGTTAAAGATCCAACTATAGCTTTGAAAGACCTATATAAGTTTATGCATTTAACACTGACACACTGTTAAACTTGCATAAGCTGATATGCACAAATAGGAGGAAGCAAACAATATATTCCCATCAATGCATATAATCAGTAAAAAACACGCACATATCTACAAACTTGAACACACACACGCATTTAAAAGTATATGTTGCAAAAACGCGCTTGCAATAATAAGTAAAATAAAATAAAAATGTGTAAAAAATATGCCTAGTCAATAAATAAGCGATTTCCGTCACAAACGCTCATACACGACCGCTTGTAGTGAAGCAGACATTTTGTACTATGGTCACGTACATGTATATATACACACATAAGGTAGTTCAGCAGTCATTTATTTGGAGTCCTTAGTCACATCTTCATTAATTTAGTTGGTGTAATTCCAACATCACCATCCCGACCACCATTCCACTGATCATCATTATCGTCGTCATGTTCATTGAACAACAGCTGACTCACAACTCCATTCATATAACTTGACGCAAATGACATCATATTTATATTCTTGAAAACTATAAATTTATACCATGAGCCCTCAATAAAACCAACTAGAATTGTTTGTGAAGGACTCTGTGTGTGTGTGTGTGTGTGTGTGTGTGTGTGTGTATATATATATATATATATATATATATATATATATATATATATATATGCAGAAATATAGTCTTAAAGTGTGCTATATTTATGGGGTAAAGTGCTCAATATCAGAGATAGAGCGTGTGTAAATATAAAAGTGGACATGGAAGTCAGCACTTAGAGGCGACAGTCTGTTTCATGCTAGTGCAATCGTCAGGCGATTGCACTAGCATGAAACAGACTGTCGCCTCTAAGTGCTGACTTCCATGTCCACTTTTATATTTATATATATATATATATATATATATATATATATATATATATATATATATATAAATAATGTTTTGTTAGTTTTCTGGACAAAAGATTTAATTCTCTTAAAAAACAATTTAATCGCTTCATTGTTAAAAAAGAAATATTATAAACCAAAGATTTTTGCATTCTTTGCAGAATGAAGAACAATAAAATAAACAGTTTTAGTATTTCTATTAACTGGGGGGTAGGTAGTTTTAATAAATAAATTTTTCTCAACAGAATCTATCTTACAAGATTTATAAGTCTACCATTTGCCCATACATTCAATATTTGCTATATCTGCTCTGGTGTTTCTACTGTGTATTTAGAGAGTTTTGGTAAAATCCAAGAAGAATCTGCAATGTTATTGGTCTTAACCTGGCATCTTAGCCTCAGTCACTTTCCCTCCACCATAATCATTTCCCTTACCTTTTCTATAAATGTCTTCTGATGAACTTTCCCCTATAGTACCTAGACTTCATGAATTTGAGCGCAGTACTAAATTGGTGGCAAGGTCTCATAATTTTACAGTTGGAATGGCTAGATGTAACGGAGTTCTATGCTAACAGTTTCTTCTCTTGCACTTGCTTATCAAAATCTCTTCTGGCTTCTTGCTTCTCAGTCAAGATTAATCTTCAATAATTTAAATGCAATGTCAATCGTTATCTTCTGTCTTCTTAATTCCTGTTCTTTTATCCTTTCTCCTTAATAATGCGTTTTTTTCTCATATCAAAATTGTTTTGATGATACCAAAGCAACCAATTAAAACAAAATCGTATTTTACAAGCACAGTGAATACTTTAGTGATTTGATGATAAGTTGCCACTAATATTCAAATGGGTTCTTTAGATTATGCCACTGGCGGCTACTAATCCTTAAATTTGTAATGTTAATAATTAACTTGCCTTTCTTTTTGCAGTGGGGGTTGGTGGATACGAGTTCCTACCTGAGAAAGAGCACAGATAACCCCAACAGTAATGTTATGATTTTAAAACAAAGAAACAATAGGTGGAAGATATATATCCTCTAAGATGTAAGAGGTTACTGAGTGTGAAAGAATATGAGAAAAAAAAAAACATTATTAAGGAGGGGGAACAATAAAAGAACAGAAATTAAGGAGACAGAAGATAACAAATGATATTGCATTAAAATTTTTGAAGATCAAAAGCTGGAAGAGAGTTCCACAATCGAAAAGAAACTGTTAACATAGATCTTAGAGTTACATCTCGCAATTTCAGTTATGAGACCTAGCTGCCAATTTGGTGTTTCAAACTGTATTCTTGATAAAGGACACAATTACAAAATATAAAATTTTAAAAATGTCTCATTTCTTTAAAAAGGATGGAAAGAGGAGAATATAATCATGAATATTTGCCAACTAAATATATGGAGAACAAAACTGATAAAGACCAATAAATTGAAGAAGGTTGATTGTTTTTATTTGACAGTTTATCAACCCTTTGTAGGTTATTTAAAGCCAAAACATATTTTGGATTGTTGCTTACAGTACCCAGTGTTCCAGAGTGGTCACCCATCTAAGTACTTACTGGGCTTGGCGCTGCTTAACTTCAGTGATCAAACTTTGAGCTTGGCTCTCGGAATTGTCATTCTGAGCAGTTACCTTTTATACTATCTGCACATCCACAAATTAAAAAAAAAAAAAAAGATTGAGAGAGAGAGAGAGAGAGAGAGAGAGAGAGAGAGAGAGAGATTTATATAATGAGAGAAAGTGATTATTCAATAGAGAGTGAGAGAGTAGCAGAAAAATGATGAAAGAAACAAAGAGAAAGAGAAGCAATATAAGAACGGGAGTGGAAAGAGAAAATAAATAAAAACAGAAATATGAAAATGTGAGTAAAAAAGAAGAGAAGAAGAGAGAAAAAATGGAAAGAAAGAGAAAAGAGACAGAAAAAGAAAAGGGAAAAGTAAACAAATAAAAAAGGTTAAGAATTATATTATATATACGTGTGTGTGTGTGTGTGTGTGCACACGTGTGAGGGAAAGAGAATGGAAAAGAAAGCATAGAGAGTGAAAAACAAGTATGAAATTTAGCTTGGGTCCATTGAAATCTTTTGCTTATGTAAGTGGCCATGTGATTGGCTAAGCATCAGTCAGTCAGTCAGTCTGTCTATCCATTTGTCTGCCTGTTTGTGTGTCTGCTGCCCTATCGGCTGTTATGGCTGACAGCTATTAAAAAGGGAAGCTGGTTTGCCATCTTACATAAGCTGATGTGAATACTTCATCCTTTCAGTACTCCCCCCCCCCTCACACACACACACACGTTTTTTGCCCTTGGCTCAGGAAGAAAGAGCAAGAATGGGTCAGACATTTTGACTACCTCCATTCTGGGAAACATCATAAAAGGAATGGTCAAAAAAAAAAAAAAACCTAAGAGGTCAATAAAAGTGATTTAGAAATAAGAAAACGAGAAAATAGAAAGAAAAAAAGTGAGTGAAAAGGAGAAAAAAATGAATGAAAGAAAAAGAAAAAACATGGGGAAAAAGAGCTGAATAAACGAATATGAATGAAAAAGAAAAAATGAATGCAGGTGAAAGAGGTAGAAAAAAGAAGAAAGAAAATAAAAAAAAGGACATTTTAAGTTTATAAATTAAAGATGAAGATTAATCAAAGACAATATTTGAATGTAAAAATATTTAAATGTTTATTTTCCATACGACACATGGTACGTGTGAGGTGTCAGTATGCAAGTGCTGTCGTACTTTGACCCTGTATGTGGATAGGGGTTGTTTTGCTGATGTGTGTGGGTATGAATTAGCACATGTGTGTGGGTGTGTGAATTAGTGCATGTGTGTGGGTGTGTGAATTAGTGCATGTATTTAAAGAATTTGTTTGGGTATCCAAGAGTAAATGAGTGTGTGGATTTTATTGGTTTATAAATACAGGCACCAAAAGGCTTACTTGCTCAGTTAACACAGATGAGAACCACCATGAACTGACCACTTGGCTATAAAGCGAGTGGATGCAAAGAAAGGAAGGAGAGAAAAAGATGAGAAAAGAAAGGAATGAAAAGAGGGACGAAAGAAAAAAAGGGCATGAAAGGAGAAATGAAGCAAAAAAAAAAAAAAAAGGTGATCAAAATGAGAGATGGAAAAAAAGAAGGGAGGAAAAGATAAATGAAAAAGAAGAAAAGAAAAAAAGAAATGTAAAAAGAAGGAAAAATAAAGAGAGATGAAAAAAAGAGAAATGAAAAAGAAGGAAGCAAAACAGATGAAGAAGAAGAAGATGAATAGAAGCAAAGAGAGGTTGGCAAAGTAGGAAAGGAAAGAAAAAGAAGAAGAGAGGGAGGGAGAAAGAGATTGTGAAAAAGTAGGGAAGGAAAGTGAGTTGATGAGAAAAAGGGAAGGAAAGAAATGAAAAAGAAGGGAAGGAGAAATGCAAAAAAAAAAAATATTTTTTACCAGTAAAAGAAATGCAAACAGTCAAAACTGTGCCGAAAATATTGAAATGAAACTGCCAGAGAAGCAAAAAAAAAAAAAAGACTCCCCCTCCTCCTGACTAAAAGTGAAAGTGAAGAAGGAAAGAAAAATGTTTTGTTTGCTTTCGGTAAGATGAAAGTGGCTATTGGTTGAATGGCCTGATCCACATGGCCAAAGAGATGAACAATTTGGTCAGTAAATAGTGAGAGAAAATAATATGCATTGTTCTAGCATATAGGGTGACTAGGAGAAAGAAGACATATACAGTAGGGAAAGAAAGAAAGAAAGAAAGAAAGAAAGAAATGGAGTAGAAAGAAAGAAAGAAAGAAGGTGGGAGATAAAAAAATAGAAAACTAGGGCAAAAGAAAAAGGAGAAAAAAGTGAATAGAAAGTGAGAAAATAAACAGAAAAAGGAAGAAAGAATGGGTGGTGGAAAAGTGAGAAAAAAAGAGAGAAAGTTAAAAAAAAAAAAGAAATGAGAGAAAGGAGAGAAAGAGCTAAAGAGAGTGAAAAAGAGGGAAAGTTAAAAAAAGAAATGAAAGGGAGAGAAAAATCTAATGAGAGAGAGAGAGAGAGAGAGAAAGAATAGGAAGAGAAAAGAGAAAAAGAGAGGAGGATAGAAAGAAGGCTAATAGTTCTTCTAACCCAATATAGAGTGAGCCATACAAATAAGGTTCTAATATATTCTTGGAAAGCTACAAGTACAACTCAGCTATAATTAAAAGACAGAAAAGACAGAAAAGAAAAGAAAAAGGAGTGGTGGGTGGAAAACAGTAGGGTGGAGATGGTAGAAGTTCCTTTCATAGAAAGAAGTAAGCAACCACCCCTTCCTCTTTTTCTATTTGTGTCTGTCTGTTTGTCAGTCTGTCTGTGTCACCTACTTCCTGCTTTTACCAAGAGTTTCAACAGTAGAGCAGCCATGATCTAGCCACGGGAGTGAATAGTGCTTGGGGGAAGATATGGGTGGGGCTCTTAGAGATGGAGAGGGTACATCTTGTGCAGTGTAGTGGTGGGACTGGTGTATGAAGGCAGAAGTTGTAGTGTTTGCAGCAGTGAGGGCAGGATGACATACCCTGAGGCTGCCCCAAAATTCAAGAGAAGTTGCAAAGAATATAGAGGAAAGAATGATAGCATGAATGGAAAGAGAGAGAGAGAGAGACAGAGAGTGGGAGAGGGAATGATTGAGAAAGAAGAAAGAATGACTGAAAAGGAAGAAAGAAAGAGACACAAGAATAGAATACGAGTGAGAAAGAGAGAGAGTAAATTATAAAAGAAAAGAAAATGATAAAAAAAGAGACAAAGAAAGAGAAAGAGAGAGTTGAAAAGAAAGTGAGAGAAATACAAAAAAGAGAAAGAAATAAGTAACAATGAAAAAGACAAAGAGAAACAATGTGGGAGAGATAGAAAGTGAGAGAGAGAGACTGTGAAGGAAAGAAACATAGGAATAAAATATGAGAGTGAGAAAGAGGGTAAGATGAAGAGAGAGAAAACAAGAGACAAAGGAAGAAAAAAGGAGAGTTGAAAAGAAAGTGAAAGAATTACAAGTAAGAAAAAGAGAGAAGTAACAATGAGAAGCAAAGTGGGAGAAAGAGAGAGAGAGAGAGAGAGAGAAAATAAAAAAAAGTGACAAAAAAGGATAAAGAGAAGAGGAGAAACAAAGAGTGCTGAAAAGAGGCAAAGAGAGTGAGAGAAATATATAAATGAGAAATAGGGAGAAGAATCAAGCAAAGAGAGAAACAAAGATGGAGAAAATAAGTGCGAGAGAGAGGGAGAAAATAAAAAAAAGAAGGAGAGTAAAGAAAGAAGGAATACAAGAAAATAGGGAGAAAAGAGAGAATAAGACTGAAAAGAAAATTGGGTAAAGAAAGTGTTGAAGAGAAAGAAGGCAAAAGTGAAGAAGACAAAAAGCCCAAAAGAAAATCTAGAAGGAGCCGACAAGTTGTAGAGACTGGTGATGATTGCCTGGCGATATGACAATACAGCCGACCAGTTGGCCAATTGTCTTGCTGGGTAGCCAATACAAACAAGCAAGTGTACAGGCAAAAGGAAGGATGAGAAAACAATGATAATAAGGAGTTAGCTGTGGAAAGAAGGTGTTATCAGTTAATGGGAGCCTGTCTCTACAGCCACAGGAGTAGTGTGTGTTCCTTTTAAAAGAAACTGTTACCATGCAATGGATCCTGTGGGGTCAAAAGATGAGGAAGAGAAAAATCCGTAAAGAGATTCATTTCTGAGAATTATAATAATGAAAAAGGGAGAAGCTAATGAGGAACATGACAAGGAGTGAGGATTTGAAGAGAACGAAAGAAGTTGAAGGGAAAAAAAATGAAAGAGATGGAAGGTAAATGAATAAGAGAGAGGAAAATGGGAGACAATGAAAGAGGTACATTCAAAAATGAGATACAATGAAAGAAAGTGGGGGAAATTGAAAGAGAAGAAGGAAGAGAAAGAAGAAAAAGTGAAAGAGAATGAATGAAATAGAAAGAAAAAATTATAGAAAATGAAAGAGAAAGAGAATGAATGAGGTGGAGAAGAATATGAAAGTGAATGAAAGAGACAGGTAAAAATTAAAGACAGTGAAAGAGATAAAGACAAAATGGAGAGAAGAAGGAGTGTGAATTAAGGAAAAATAAAAGGGAATGATATGGAAGGAAAGAGAAGAAAAAGAAGGAAAGTAAGAGCATAACAGAAAGAAGAAGAAAGACTGAGAAGGAGGTTGAGGAAGAAAGATAAAATAAAAAAACAGAAGAAAGAGAAAGAATGAGATGAAATAGAGAGGATTGAAAGAGGAGACAATCAGAAAGTGAAAGGAGAGGTTGAAGAAGACAAGAAAGAAAATGATTAAAATGTGGATAGAAACAGACTTCTTCTTTTATATGCCATGTCCCCTCTTGATCATGGCTCTCCACAACTTTTCATTCCTTGACACAGTCAAAATTCAAGGCTGAATGAAAAAGTCAAAAGGAAGCAAAGAGACCAATGAAAAAAGAAAAAGATAAAAAGAAATATTAAAGAATAAGAGTAGGAAAAAAAAGAAAGAAAAATATGCCAATTATCCACTTTTTTTTACGGGTGGGGCAAAACATATCAAACTATAAAATCCAGAAAATATCACTTTATCTGGTATTTTAGAAGTATGTGTTAGAAAAAAAATCCTAGTTAAAGAAAAATAAATTATAATAGAACCATGATAACCATTTATTTCATTGGCTACAATGACTTCACCCTAATTCAAAACACACTGTAGTGTCTTAAAAATAACATTACAATCAAAATATAATCATGTTCCTAACCTCTTTTTGTAATTAAGACAAATGGCCTTCAATGATTTAGTAGCAATATTGGCCAGTGGCAGTTATAGATCACCTAACTCCTGATGGTTTCAAAATGAAAGAAGACTTGAATAACAATAGTATGGTTGTTAGTAGGATTTAACAAACAAGACTCTCTTTCTTATAGGTTAGCAGATAAGACAGGGGATTGGTTATACTAATGTTGACTAAGAGACAAAAACAAAAATAAGGAAGCTATTTTTGTACATGAGACAAGAAATTGACAAAAATAGAACAAACGGTAATTATATTTTCTGATGGAATTGAGAAAAACAAAAATAAGGAAGACAAAATGAATTTTCATTTTAAGATAAAAATCTTTTCCTTTTAATTCAGATATGTTTCTTTTTTACTTATATACTTTCCTTTATATTATCTTTCATCGAAATATTTTCAGAAAAAATAATTTGGTTTGACCATCAAATTAGATTATGGGAATTATGAATGAAGCAACTTCAGTAAAGGGTTAAAAATAAACCAAGATAGTAGTAAAGAAAAATGCTAATAAAAAAGCAAGATACTCATCAACAAAAGATGATGAATATACCAATTCAAAAATATAGATACTAGTAAAGAGATAAGTTGAACATAGTAGAAAAGCAATAAGATGAAGAGACAAATAAGAGCAATAAGATGAAGAGACTAGTAAAAAGCAATAAGCTGAACATAGTATCAAAGCAATAAAAAGAGACTAATGAAAGCAATAAGATGAAGAGACTAGTAAAAGCAATAAGATGAGACTAGTAAAAGTAATAAGAAGGAAGTTACTAATCAAGAAAAGAGTGAAGATACTAAAAAAAAATTAGAATATCAGAAATATTGTAATTGTAAATTTTAGACAACACACAATTCTGTCCGTTTTAACTGTTGAAAGAAAAAAAAAACTTTAAATGTTCACTAAATGCCGCTCAAACAGCAGAGACCATTTTCTGTTGAATGTTCAATGGATTTAGGTTTTGGTAGATAAAATATTTTTACTGCTGCTTTTCAGATAAACTGAATTAAAGCAGAGAAAAGTGGTGTTTGAGAATATGACTGTATCTGAAAACATACAGTAGAAATAAAATAATTTGCCTCTCCCCCAAGAGAATTATCAAATTTCTTTTCTACTCATGTAAGTAAGAAGTAATTCTGAGTTATTAAAGTTCATTTTATTTTATTTTTTTTTCAACCTTGACATCTTTTTGGTTGAGGACCTGATTGGATATGGGTAAAGCTGTGAAATAAAAACAAGAGTTAATCAGAGAAGAAAAGAAATAAAGAAGAAGTGAAGAAAAAGAAGAGAAAAGGAGAAAGTAACATGTAGAGAATGAAAATAGAAAAAGTGAGAGAAAAGAAAGGAGAATAGAGGAAAGAAAAAGAGAAAAGGAGGAGAAAAGAGAAAAAGTGAAAAGAAAGAAGAGATAAAAAGGAGACAAAGAGGAAAAAAGGATAAAAGGAAGAAGAATATAAAAGGAAAAATGAAGGAAAAGGAATGAGAAGAGATAGAAGGAGGGAGAGGAAAGTAAGGGAAGGAGAGAAAAAGAGAAAGGGTATGAGAAGAACGAGAAAAAAAAGAAAAAGAAAGAAAAAGATTAAGTTAAATAAGAATGAAAATCTGCCAATTATCAAAGAATTTATTTGTGGATTTCAATGAAGCTGAATTAAAAGAAAGAGAAAAAAAAAAAACTGGTAAAAAGGATTTGACATTTCCTGCTATCCGAAATATTTTTTTGAACTGTATTTTCTCTCTGGAAATTTTATCATAAGGGGAAAGGAGGGCAGTGAAAGAGAGGAAAAAAAAAGGTCGAGGGGAGGAGAAAATATAGGGAGAATAAGAGAAAGAATATGACAGAGAGGATAAAAAACATAAAGGATCTTAAGAAGGAGTGGGTAAAGAGAAGAGAAGAACATGGAGGGGGAAAGAGAAGAGTAGAATGCAGGAAGGGAAAGAAACAGAAAAAGACACAGAGAAGGTGTAAGGAAAAAAAGAGAGACAGAGAAAACTGAAGAGAAGAAGAGAGGTAGTGAAAGAAAATGTAGGAAATACAGGGAGTGAAAAGGAGAGAATTGTGAGAGAAGAGAATATACAAGAGAGCATAAAAAAGAGAGAAAGAAAAGAATGAGGAAAGAGAGGGAAAGATAGATCTAGAACATAGGGAGGGAAAGAGAAGAATAAAAAGGAGGAGGGAGAAGTAAAAGGAGAGTGAAAAAATATATTCCCACTTATCTTTTTATCCTTCTATTCTCTCTCATTGATTATATATATATATATATATATATATATATATATATATATATATATATATATAATAATAATTACTTATATATATATATATATATAAATATATAAAATAATTGCTTATACATATAATAATAATTGCTTATATATATATATATATATATATATGTATATAAAACCACAAAGAGAGGGAGAAAGAGAGAATAGCAGGAAGATCAGAAAGAAACCAAGAGAAATAAAGTACAAAGTGCAACAAGGAAACTCCAAGGCTGGAAACTGCTGTTCCCTTCATCCTCTTTCACCACCTCCTGACAAACCTCTGTGGGATCTGCTTTCATGTAGTCCTGATTTTTGAGGAAAACGAATGACACTGTTAAGTGTTTTGTTCATTTATTGTTTTGTTTTCATCTCTCTGTAAATCTTTCTGCCTTTTCTATCTAGGCTTGTCTTCATTCTAAAGAAAAGTGGCTGCTTGATCCCTGGAATAAAATGTTATTATTTTAGGGCATCTTGACCTCACAAATCCTAAACTCTCAAAAATATGCTCAACCATCAATTTATCTAATTGCCTATAAAAAATTTAAAAAAAAATGCCCTGGGAGGCAGTTTTATAGGTTTCACAATAAATACTCCACAGGCTTCCTGAATGCCAAGATCTAAGTTTGGTTGAGATAAGCTTAGGTATTTCAAAGAAATGCGAAGAAATGCGAAGTGACATGGTTCTTATCAGCATGGAATTTTTGTTGGGTATGTTTGCATTCAGTTCATGTTGATATTCTTGGGAAAGGCATAAATTCTCTTCTGCCTACACTCAATATTTCTTTCTTTCTTTTTTTTTTTTTTTTTTACTAATGTTTCCTTTGTATAAAGCCCAAGAGTCACTCGAAGGAGTTTGTTGCGTGAGTAGTAAGAATAAGAGGTAAGAAGTGCAGTTTATGAGGGTATGTGGGAAAGATAACGGTTAACCCTAGACTAGAACAGGTTGTACACTCAATGCGGCACCTCGTGCTGGATGTCTTTTGGGACACAAGTTCACCCCAGATCTCAAATTCAAGTTCATCGGTAAAGAGTTTGGGGAGAATGGTCAGTTCCTTGTACGACTCCAAAAAGTACCTGACTCCTCCTAGCATGCTTTATCTCTACAAGAATCAGAGATCAAACCAAAATCTGAAATATTTCTGACATATTTGGGCTAAAGCTGCTCAATCGTCACTTTTCGGCCTTGACAGACTTCAAAAGCATTTACGTGGCCTTGCTACGTGGCTGGGTCGCGATATCCTCATGGTTTCCTCAAGGCAGTGGAGGTTTGAAATCAGAGTTTTCCTTCTCCTAGATGGATTACCATCAACCAAATTTTGATTATTGCCTCTCCCATTGCATATCTATATAATGCTGTTTGAGTATATTCGTTTAAAAGAAAATACTCCTTTCTGTAGCCTCCAAAGTGCATTTTGAATATATCCACTAAAAAGTGATATTTCGTTATTGCTCAAAAGAAAACATCTGAATATTTTTTATGTCAAAACACTAAGATGGAAACAATAGAGAAATGAGTCTTTAACGAAGAAAAAAACATTAAGCCTAACACACAAAAATTGCACTAACAGGTCATGTAAAGGTCATATATTCTGATTCAGTTGAAGAAGCAGACAAGTGACATTAAGTTTAAAGCTGCAATGATCTATTGGTTAAAAGTATTGCTAATGCATATCTTATTACTTGGCGGTAATGAGTTCAATCTCTGGATAGGTTAGTGCAAAAAGTCATATACTCTAGTTTAGTGGAAGAGGCGGGCAAGATGTTATTAACTATGAAATATTAACTGACATGTGCCATGAGGGTTGGCTGAATGTGAAGACGACTGCAGGGTACAATGGTCAAAACAGTGTGACTATAACTGAGAACACAAATAAAGATACAAATTACAAGTCTTATTCTCTTCTTAACACTTGAATTAATTCCTGACCATGAATAAAATCCCTTTCATTGAGATTTTTGATGCACAACTTTGTGGAAATTGTATTTAAACCATTGAATGCCACTTGATTAATAATATTGTTGTCCTGTTAGTAATTCCTGATCATTGACAATCCCACATTTGATTTTGATGTAATTGTTTAATATATCCTACGCATAATATCACAAATAATTTCCAGTTTATATATATATATATATATATGTGTGTGTGTGTGTGTGTGTGTGTGTGTGTGTGTGTGTGTGCTTTTACTATTTTTTTTTAATCATTTCATCCCAAGCAAGGTGGTTGTGCTACTAGTATGCAGGGGGTTACAGGGAATGCCACTAGTATGCAGGGGGTTACAGGGAATGAAAGTGAAAGAGAAGACTGAGAATAGGGAGGATTGAGGAAAGGACAAAAAATGAATGGGATTCAAGAAGACAGAAGATGACGATTGACATTGCATTTAAATTTTTGAAAATTGTAGTTATCAGGGAAGCAAGGAAATGGAAGAGAGTTCCACAGGTAGGAAGTGCGAGAAAAGAAACTGTTGGAGTAGAAGTGGCAGTTGCATTTCAACAGTAAAATGGTGGAACTTAGATGCCAATCTTGCAGCACGCTTAAATTCATGTATTCAGGGCACCAGGGAAAAAAGCTTGTCAGAGTAGTTGCCATGAAAATATTTGTAGAATAGGCAGAGGGAAGCCATGTCACATTGGTGAGAAAGTGACTGAAGTTGAGATGCCTGATTTGGCACTAGATATGCAATCATAAAAGTTTTTCTATTGTTTAATAAATCCTACCAATGGTATCATGTTCTATATAAACAGCTTAGAGATAAAACCTTAAATCTATCATGTCCTACACTCTTACCACTGAATCACATCCACAAAGACATCACATAGCATTGAGTAAATGACAAACAGAAGTTACAATACATGCCAGCTAGGCTGTGTATTGACTTGCTAACATATCTTTTTTGCTTACCTAGTTAGCTATAATGGCACATATTCTTTTCAAAGTGGTAATGATTAGAATGTGGTTAAGCCCTATTACCTACTTTCTGAGGTGTGGTGCAGGCAAAAAAATCACCTTGAAAAAGCTGTTGAATGGGGAGGGGAGGGTCCTGAATTCCGAAGAGAAATTTTGGGCAAAAAACAAGAAAAAACAAAAATGAACCTGGATGCTTACAATAGAGTTCTCTCAACAAGTAGCTAAAAATAGGAGTCATCTGAGAAGAAAAAAAAAAAAGAAAGTAGAAAGGAGCTATCCCATCAGCCAATGGTGTCAGCCATGTTTTTTCCTGCCACATCATGTCTTTGTAAGATCTAGTCAATGGCACCTATACATTCCACTAAATGCTTGTCTATCTGTCAGTCAGTCAATGTCTGTTTGTATTTCCAATTCTGCATCTATATTATTCTTTTCTAGGAATATACCAGGAAGATACAAGACGGTCATATAACTGAATACTTCTTCCAAGACACAAGCTCTATAATCTGGTTTAGTTTACAAAGACCAAGGCCACAAAAAGAGGTAAAAAAAACAAAACAACAAAAAACAAAATTTCACATTTGTTGAATACATTTTATATTATCAGGATGATGTAAATAAAACATCTATGTATATTTTTTAGATATCAGGTATTGTAACTATTTACACTATTTATATTGTTCAGACTGTTATCCTCATATTTATTGTCATATTCCTGACATTTTAGCCATTGTATGCTCTGGTCTTCTCCAGGTGATACAAATTGGGAATTTGAACCGAACCACTGGGATAAACTGTTCTCATTTTGGTTTGAAATTCCAATGTATCTCACCTGAATAAGGCTGGAGCGTACAATGGCCGAAATATTGTGAATATGACAATAAAGATGAGGACAACAGTTTGAAAAAATGTAAATATGAAAATAAAAGTTGAAATATTAACAAAATTGTGCACAAGTTACCCATGAGCACACAGTTCTATAAGTTGCTTTCATTCATCTTATAACAAAATTGCTTGCTGGAAAATACCAATATAGAGATAGGTTTAATCGAGTACCAAGATACTAAACTGGTAGGAAATAAGCAACCAACTAAATCTCTCACTCTGTCTCACACATTATATCGCAAGATTCTTGACAAAATCCAAAGAAGGGTTTGTAATGTTATTGGTCCTGATCTGGTATCTTGCCTTCAGTCACTTTCCTACTATCATGCCGAGGCTTCACTATGTTTTTTCTATAAATATTCTCGTAACAGTTGTTCTAATAAGCTCTCTTTCTTGGTACCTTGACCACATGAATTTAATTGTACTACTAGATTGGCAAGTAGGTCTCACTGTTTTACTGTTGGTCTAGCTAAAGGTAACCATAGGTTCTATTCTGATAGTTTCTTCTCTTGCAGTCTGGAACTCTCCTTTGGTTTCTTGCTTCCCTGTCAAAAATTTAAATGCAACATCAATTGCTATCTTCTGTTTTCCTGAACCCTGTTCTTTTATTGTCCTTTCTCCTCCCCAGTCTTTTCATTCTCATCCACTCTCAGAAACCCTTTGCATCTTAGTGGAATTATTGCCTTACCTGGGATGAAATGATTTAAAAAAAAAAAAAGTCTGAAAAGTAAGGTATAAGATACACATTGACCAGAATTAAAACATTATGAAAGCTGTAAACACAAAACATTGTAGTGTGCCCTAGTTCTTGTAATAACCAGAAAAGCCTTAATATGTGATATCATAACAAATTTTTTTAAAATGCCATCTCTTTTCAGAATGTAGGGAATCCAGACTCTCCACACATTCCATTTTCATTTTATCTCTGAATTGCCATTATCTTCACCACCAATTGGAATTCAGAATTCTCTTAGACTAGTTGGTACCCAAGGATAGAGAGCCCAGTCTACTGCACTATTTAACCCATAGCTGGAGATGCCTTAATAAAACAGTGGACAATCAGAGCTGCAAAGTGTAAGAAGATTTTTTCATGTCAGCAGCAAAATTGGATCGTGTTCTGTGTATACACATAAAATTTCTAGTTTCACCTCCTTGACAAATCAACTATGGAAAGATTCAAACATGCTTTTTATGGCCAGAATGCTAACAAAGTAGCGATTCTTACAAAGAAACTGTCCAAATGGAACTTCCTCCTTATCAATAGAAGATGAAGGGAATGATGATGAGATGTCCCTGCGTATAGGGCATAGTGGGCCTTTAGTGTATAATTTCAATTAATTAAATAATTAATTTTAAATATTTTAAAACATAATATGTTTCTTTTATACAAGTTGTTGTGATCACCTGCCAGTTGTTTACAACCATCATTAGGGAACAATATATCATTTTGGGACCTTTTCTAGAAGGACTTGCACAATGTATCATTTTGGGACCTTTTCTAGAAGGACTTGCACAATGTATCATTTTGGGACCTTTTCTAGAAGGACTTGCACAATGTATCATTTTGGGACCTTTTCTAGAAGGACTTGCACAATGTATCATTTTGGGACCTTTTCTAGAAGGACTTGCACAATGTATCATTTTGGGACCTTTTCTAGAAGGACTTGCACAATATATCATTTTGGGACCCTTTCTAGAAGGACTTGCACAATGTATCATTTTGGGACCTTTTCTAGAAGGACTTGCACAATGTATCATTTTGGGACCTTTTCTGGAAGGACTTACTTGTATGTGTAGCTTCTGTAGTGGGTAATTTGGGCAAGAGTCAAGAAAGGGTGAAGAATATCCTTAGCATTTTGTCGCAATCCTTCAAGATAATCCAAGAATTGTATAAAATTTGTCAGTTGTGTAACTTAAATAATCTGAGTTAAAAATTCATTTTTATCATCACTGGGTATGTACAAGGGACAGGAAACAGCAAATAGCAAAGTCACACCTTCAGGCATGATTAATCTTTACAAAAGAAAAATAAAATAAGTCACGGGACTGATTCCCAAAATCAACAACAACAAAAAAAAAAAAAAGAAAAAAGAAAGAAGATCGTTCCGTGTTGACACTGCAGAGAGAAGAAATACATTTTGAAAGAAGAACATCATCTACTTACATATGACTAATTTTTCTGAATGTAACGTGTTTATGGTTCGCAAATCCGTGGTTTTCCTCATCAGTTTGCTAAAATAGGTCGGATCATCTATATGGTTGTGAGTAACAAGACTTTCCAGAGATTTCAACAAAGTTTCTTGGAGTTTTCTTATCTGTTCAACATTTCTTAATCCTGGACGGTCTGAGGAGAGGAAAAAAAAAGAAAGAAAGAAAAGATGGCTTATGAGAAGTTCAGTATTAGAAAGAGAAAAAAATTATAAAGAAAAGTGAATTTGTGAAAATAAAAATGGACCATTGTTACCTATATGGGTCATACATGGTCACCCCCCGACCCCCGTACATTGCAGAATACATAAACGAAGCATCAAAAAGCAAAGCAATTTTCATTTTATTAAATTATTGAAATCGTAAAGTATTTACGTATTTAGTTTTCTTTTACTAATATGTATGAGAGAATGTGTATATGTATGTGCGTGTGTGTGTGTGTCTGTGTGGCTGCATGTGAAAATTCAGATGTAAATTAAATATGAAAAGACAATATGATGAAAACAAAAGTAAAACTTTACTAATGCATTTTGTCATCAGATGGAGTTCACAGGAGCTGAAATGCTTTGGTAAAGAAAAGTTTCCCTTTTTTTTTTTAATTCATAGGGAGTGTAAAGTGTAAGGAACAATAAAAAGGACAAATAACCATGACATTCTATACACGTACACGCAAATCCGCAGACAGGTGCAAGCACAGGAACACACACTCCTGCACATATACACTATGGAAAAAAAACTTGTGTATATGAAAAGTGTATATACCCCCCCCCAAAAAACAAAAAATTGACAGGTATAAGCAGTCAATTTTCTGATACCTCCTCATGAGTAGACAGAGTGATTTTCGCTAGTTCCGTAAATGAAACTCTGGAGTGGGGATTTATTTATATATATATATATATATACAGTATAACCCGGATATAAGAGAGTTGTCGGGACTGGAGAAGTCTCTTATATCCGGGTTTCTCTTATATCCGGGTTTGGTCTATTATATATACATTAACACAGGCTCTAATTTGGGACCAGAGAAAATCTCTCTTATATCCGGGCTACACTGTATATATATATATATATATATATATATATATATATATATATATATATATATATATATATTTTAAGACATTTTTATGTTTATACATTCTTTTTTTTTTTTTTTTTTAAAATAGATACAAATATTTAAGTAAATGCTCTGTTTATAATAAACAGTTTCAGCAACATTTACCGGCGTGAATGTCCGAGAAATAGTGATAAAAAATATTTGTATCTATAACAAAAAGAATGTATAAACATAAAAATGTCTTAAAATAATTGTCGGACTTTGTCCATTTCCTTATATATATATATATATATATATTTAAATAAAAACAGACCACTTTAAGGTTCCATATAATAAATTATTTCACCACAGCCCTTTTAAAGGACAGCAGATCATCAGATTTTATTTCCAAAAGCTTTTGGAAATAAAATCTGATGATCCGCTGTCCTTTAAAAGGGCTGTGGTGAAATAATTTATTACATGGAACCTTAAAGTGGTCTGTTTTTATTTAAATTATTAGCTCTGATTTACATTGAGCTCTCTGGATTTTATCCTCCTTGGGTCTACCCATACGGATTACCTAGTTTTTCGTAAACTATATATATATATATATATATATATATATATATATATATATATATATATATGGTGTAAATTTACATCTACTGGCCTGTGTATTCAAGAGTCTTAGTAAACACTTCCAGCACAGTTTGAGCCTGTATTCCACTTTTCTACTTGAACATGAATATCAACTAAACAATGTTTAAATTAACAAGAAATAATGTCAAATTATAGATAAAATCCATTAATACTTTAGATATTAATATATAAATTATATTAATTCATATAAGTTGCTTAAATTTGGTATATTTAGGGGGGGGGTAATTGATTTCTTTTTCACAGATTATCAACCCTTTGTAGGTTATTTAAAGCAAAAACATATTTAAGATTGTAAGGGTAATTCTTTCTTTTTGCAAATTAATATTTCATTAACAATTTTTTTTGAGAACAACAATGATTTTTCCAGATATATTTTAACCCATAGCTGAGGGAAAGAGATGGATTCATGCCTTTCTCAAGAGTATTTGTGTATAAGTGAATATTATACAACTCGACTAGAATTTGATTTCTCATTCCAAGCCACTGTCCATTACACCATCTGCACATCCGCTATTTTTGGTAGAAGAGATTTTGAAGAGAGAAAATTAATAAATATATAGTGTGGATATAAGAATCAACACTGCATGGTGATTGTCAGTTTTATGCCTCAAATAATCTTTCAACATTTTTATTTAGGCTCGTCTTGAATTCCTGTGATTAAAATTAAATGCAATAAAATAATTTGATATAATAATTTTATTACATTTATCAAATTGATAAATGTAATTTAATCATATGATAAATGTAATAAAATATTAATAAGATTAATTATAATTCCTGTTTTTTTGTTGTTCTCACCACTTAATATTTTTCTTTTTCTCTTATTCTTTCACATTCAGTAACCTCTTGCGTCTTAGTGGCTTTATTGCCTTGCTTGTGGTTGAAATGATTAAAAAAATGTTTATATTAAGCAGGCAATATATATAACAGGACATTTAATTTTTAAAAAAATGATTTTTGAAGCTGAATATGCAAATTTATTATCTCCATTAATTAATCATTAATTTTCTCCATTAGAAATGGTTCTTCTTTTATATGCCAAGTCCTTTCAGGGCATGGCTCTCCACAACTTCCAATTCTTTGTTGCTAGATTTTTTTTACCCATTAACTTCCTGCTTTGTTCACATTCTGTCATCCATTCAACAAATGTTTTTCTCTCTTTGCTTCTCTTGCTTTCAGTATATCCTGTGAGTGTTCAATTTTCTAGGCTTTCTTTCCTCATTATGTGTTCCAGAAATTTCAACTGTTTAATTTTTAAGTATCAGAATTCCAGTTTGCCCCAAGACTTCCTCATTGTTCACATGTTCAGTCCATGTTATTCTTAGCATTTGTCAGGAGAACTACATTCCTTCACTTTTTTTCTTAATCTGTGAGGAAATTGTTCACTGTCTAATCAGAGATTAGGTATTACATAGCAGTTCAGCACTCTTTGTTTCTAATGACACTTTCTACTGTCTGACAAACTTTGATATTTATATATTAGATATGAAATGTTTGTTTTGTTAAACATGTAGATAATACACCTCTTCATGACAAAGTTCAATCATTATCTATCGTCATAATCTTCACTTTCTATTCTTTCCTTTTTCGCTCATTTAACTCTTCATAACCATTTTAACAGTAGCCCTCTACCTTCAGTGGCTCTCGAGCCCTGCTAAATTTTAATGTTAGTATTAAAAATATGGATTTATGAAACTTGCTAAAATTAACTTGGTGGCAGGTGACAGAGTTAACCTTTAGCACTTTGCATTATTAATATTACTTCCCTTTCCCCTGCATTCTTTTTCAAGAACTTCAAAGAGTAATTAAATTGAAGAAGTCTATGCAGATGAAAGAATTTTGCAGATTGTTTCTTCTTTTTTTGCAACGATCTCCAACTGAATATTTCAGGGGAATTGCAGACAATTTTCAATAAATTTTTAAATATAAAATAAAATCATGTATTAAAAACGATCATCAAAAAAAATTTCCATAGTTTCTATGTTGTTGAGTTGTCCTCAACTGAGTAGGTTGGTGTTGAGTTGTCAGAGATGAGCTGGCCAGTGCTGAGTCGGTGTTGTTGTGTTGATGGTGGTGGAATGTCCCATCCTGAGCAGGATATGACAACACAACTATAAAATTCATTACACTATTGTTTGGTGATCAGAGTTATGTTCAGTGGTAGAATAAACTTTTTGTACAGCAAATGAAGTCACATACAGAATGATAAAGGTTAAAAAGGATTGTTGACAGATGTTTTCTGTTGCCATAGCAGGATATAGCAACACAACTATGAAATTCAAACACACTATTGTTCATTGATTAGAGTCATCTTCAGTGGCAGGATAAACATTTGTACAGCAAATGAAGTCACATACAGAATGATAAAGGTTAAAATTAATTTTCTTTTTTTTTTCTTTCTTTATTTTTTATAAATTAATAATGAGAAAAAAAAAATACTGACCAGGTGAGAAAAGCACAATGGCAGAAAATAGAGCCAGCTCATTTTCTTTTAGGTTTAGTTTGTTAAAATGGTCAGCAAAGTCGAACATTGAGTCCAGAAGAAATCCTCGGGTACCACATCCATTGACTTGCTGCACAAGTGAAGAAAAAAATAAAACATTAGATAAAAAAAAAAAATATCATTTTATTTTATACAAAAGATTCTTTTGTATATTTGTTGGTATATAGGCAAGAAATATTAAATAAAAAAGGAAGAGTTAAAAAGTTGGCAATGTTAAACAATATTTAATAATAATATTTTAAATCAATTATTTTATCTAAAAAATATATTTTGCCTTTTATTAGGCATAAATGTAGATATTCCGAGGAAATGGCATAACCCAAAAACCACACAGCCAGATAGTTGCAATACCCAATGTTCAAAATAAAGATAAAAATGGGACATCTATTTCAAATACGAGTATCCATGATAATATTTGAAGTAATAAAGTGAATAAAAAAGAAAAATCATGAAATATAAGCAGTCAATTGATGATACCCGCTTACGAGTAGACGAACGAGTCTGCCTACGAAACTCTGGAGTTGGTATGCTGAAGGTAACATCAATCAGCTAAGTGAAAAACTTTTACTTATATTTACTTATATATATTTGTGTATTTAGGCAGCAAATTCTCTTTTAGGCATGACTGATTGAATAAGTTACAAACATTTTGTCTGCTTATTTTTATCATAATCCTTTTATATTCATGAATATTTTTCTGTATATTACAATCAAATAAGGCAATAAATGTACTGTAACAGTGAGAATCCCTTTTATTCCCTAAGTACTTTCCATCTCTTTCTGAGATCATCAGTTGCACCTCTGATGATGATCTTATTCAATTGTAATATACAGAAAAACATCCATGAATATGAAAGGATTATGAGAAAAATAAGCAGACACACACACATATATATATATATATATATATATATATATATATATATATATGTGTGTGTGTGTGTGTGTGTGTGTGTGTGTGTGTCTGATTGAATAAATTACAAACATTATGTCTGCTTATTTCTTTTCTATCTTCACAAATATTTTTCCGTATATTACAATCAAATATACAGAAAAATATTCATGAATATGAAAGGATTATGATAAAAATAAGCAGACATATATATTTCAGTTATATGGATATTAGTTTGTGACCCTGGGTTTCATGCTTTTGTGATCATCAGACAAACTGGTTTATTTTTAAAAAATGAATCTTGTGTTTGATTATGTTTGGTGGTGTGAAGGGGAATTTTCTTTTGTGTTTGGGATGACACTCTCACATACATGGACACACATACATATAGGTGTGCGCATTTTAATTCACACAAACACACCCATATAAACAATCTGAGGTTAGGCGCAGATACACATCCATGCATTTGAGCATACATATATATGCAATTGTAATTCTATTTCAGTGTCAAGACTGTAGAATTTATATGTAGTGATGTTCGCTCAACAAGACATAGATGTGGGTGGTCTTCACGTTTTTCAGAATGGCCGTCTTGAATTGTTTATATGGTCGTGTTTGTGTGAACTAAAATGTGTACACGCGTATGCATCTTCATGTTTTGGGGATTCTTAGCATTGTTGGCATGAGTCTTCGTAGTGTTGTGCAAGTCATACACCACTATAATCTCAATACAGGCACTGCATGTCAGCAATGCTCTAACAAGTCAATAGCCATTTTTTAACACACATACATACATATATATGCCTATTGCATTTTATATGGATGCATTGCAGATTTTAGTATAGAAATTCATTGAAAATCAGGAATAAAGACATTGTCAGTGGTCAAAAATTAATGTAAACATTACATAAAGAACTTTATCAATTTTAGGTGTCTCACTTTGGAGGATTAATGAATAAGCTAATCTTAACCTTTTATCCCTAATCCATGTTGATCACTTTCTTTGTTATCCCCAGCATTGCACATTCCATTGGCTTTTGAAGGATGAAGTGGTTAACTGTTGAGTTAAATGTATTCCAATACAATCTTCTCAGCCTGTGAAGGTCTTTTGTTGGGTGTAGGTTTTACCCTTGATTCATGAGAGGAAATGGGCCATTACCCTACTGTTTTGGCCCAATGCATGTTGATAGAGGTCATTGTGACATGCTTGGACAATCAAGCCTCTTTTTAATTAATGAGCAACCAAGGATATTATTTGTGTAAGTGTATGTGATGAACCTGACTGGAATTCAAACTTGGCTCTTAGATTTCTTATCTCAAGTCATTTACCCATTACAGCATCTGCACATTCAAACTTTCAGAACGTTGCATTCCCAGATGGTTACACATATGGGTGCTGACCAGGCATGATGTTGCTTAACTTTGAGAACCAGTGTTTCAATGTGAGTATTATAATAAAACCATCAGTAATCTGTTAAAATCACTTATTGGGCTGCATCCTACAGATGTCAGATTAGTGACGTTAACCATGATTTAGCCAGATGAACTTAAGCAAACTTTATTTTCCTGGGATGGGCCTTATCGCTTTACAATACTTTCTGTTCTTTTCAAGTTTGATTTGGAAGTTTTTTCTTTTTTTATTCAACTATTAAAAATGTTTGAACAATGAGGTGATGGAGTAAAATCTCAAAATAAAAGTTGGCAAAGAAAGAGACCTGCAAAGAAATAAGCAATCTAATATGGCTGTCTGAAGAAAAAAAAATGTTTCGATTACAGAACAAATAAAACAGATTTTTATTGTTTAATTCATTTCTTGAGGGGAGTGGGGAGAGAAAAAGGAATGAAAAAGAAGAGAAATAAGAAAGGAAATAAAAATTGAGGGACCCTCCCCCCACAAAAAAAAGATTGAAAACTGAAACAGGTAAGAAATTTGATGGAAGAGAACAAAAAACAGTCTAAGAGCGAGAAGTCAAGAAGGGAAGAGAGACAAGGGTGGAAAGGAGAAAAAGCAAGTGGAGAAGAGAGAGGAATCAAGAGGGGGAGAGAAGGAAGGATGTAGAGATATCAAAAAGGAAAGGCAAACAGGTGCAAGAGAAAGAGATGGATCAAGTGGGGAAGAGAGCCAAGGGTGGAGGAGAGAGGAATCAAGTAGGGAAGAGAGGGAAGGGTGGAGACAAACAAGTGTGGGAAGAGAGAGGAATCAAGTTGGGAAGAGAGAGGAATCAAATGGGGAAGAAAGTGGAATCATGGGGAAGAGAGATAAAAGTGGAAGAATGAGGACTCAAGTGGGGGGAGAGAGAGAAAGGCAGAAGAGAGAGAAATTAAGTGGGGAAGAAGGATGAGACATCAATAAGGAAAGAGAGATAAAAAAGGAACACATAAAGAAAGGAAGCGATAGAAGTTAACAGGGAAAGACTGGGAAGTAAAAAAAAAAGAGCGAGGAGTTAAAGAGAGAAAAGAAGAATTAAGAAAGGAGAGGGAGAATTTTTTCTTAAATATTGAAAAAAGGGAGAAAAATTAGAGAAAGAAATATGAAATAAAAGAAGAAGCAAGAAAGAAAAAAAAAGAGAGAAAAATTAGAAACTGACAAAAATTTTTAAAAATTAAAAAAAAAAACTGCAAGAAATTTTAAAATATTAAGAACAGAGACAAATAAAATTTTAAAAATAATTAAAAAGATTAAAAGGAAACATGAGAGAGAGAGAGAGAGAGGGAGAGAGAGAGAGAGAGAGAGAGAGAGAGAGAGAGAGAGAGAGAGAGAGAGAGAGAGAGAGAGAGAGAGAGAGAGAGAGAGAGAGAGAGAGAAAAGTAGTAAGTAAAGAAAGAGTAAATGAGAAAAATGTCAGGAGATAGAGAAAAAGAGAAAGAAAAAAAGCAAAGAAGGAGAAAAGAAAGAAAAGGAGAAGAGAAAAGAGAGTGAAAGGAAAAAGAAAAAGTAAAGAAAAAAACTAAAAGAGCAAGAAAGGGAAAAGAAAGAAAAACGAAGATAAAGAAAGGAAAAAAAAAATCCAAAATGAAGAACAAAAAAGAAAAAAAACGTGTAAGTCAAAAAAAAAAATAGTTAAAAAAAGGAAGACTGGAAAGAAAGCAGAAATAATAAAGAAGAAAGAAGGCGAACAAATGTAAAAGACAAAAAGAAAAACGCAAATCGATGCGGTGTGAAAGAGAAAAAGAACAAGTGTGGCCTCAGCAGTGAGCGAACATAAAACATAATAGCTTATAAGAGCACATGTAACACAGGCAGCAGCAGCAGCCAAGAGGAGGAGGAGAGAGGGAGGATGGAGGAAGAGGAGGCGACTGGAGGGTGAAGGTTGTGTGGAGGAAAGGCAGGCGGTGGTACGAGCAGAAATGTGGGTCAGATAAGGTTATGTTGTGAAAGGTACATTATTATTGGCTAGGAACTGTGTCTCTAGCTCAACGACAACAACAACAACGGCGCCTACATCGTCACAAGCTAGGCTGCCATCACACTCAGTGCGCGTGTGTACGCGCACGCGCAAACACACACACACACAAACACACAGACTGTATTATGTCATATGGAGACAAACAGACCAGTTATACACATACCGGCTCATACGTGCACACATTTCACACGTGTGTACTGTATTCGTATATATTCATGCTGAAACTCTACCATTATTAACAAACACACTACCTCGTTTATTGTACAAAAAGTACACACAAACAGCGCCCATGGATTTAGATACGCTCTACACAAACACTACACATTCTTACACTAAGATACACACATTATATCGCGAATCATATCCGTAGGGATATTAATTACACATTATTTTCATTGTCCAAAAAACGCATTTTTAAAAAAGTTTCAGGTATATATATATATAATCATATACATGTACAACCCCCACTAATAATATTTGCTTGTATGTACTTAACTTACACTTGTATTTTTCAAAACTGTCGATATATGCAATTGTTTCACGTAACACATACACACACACATACATACACTAATGAGCTAGGCGGGCGTACCCTCTATAAGAGAAAATTACTTTTCCTCAACCCTTTCTCATCACCCATCACATGTATCGATCTTTGAGACGTTTTCAAAGCTTTCCGATATTGACTTAAGTCCAATCTCTCTCTCTCTCTCTCTTTTATCCATTACTCACTCAATAACCCTTATTCCCCGTCTATCAATGTTTTTTTTTATCTACAAATCTCTTTGTTCTCGCCCCTCCCCGCCAAACACTTCCGCACTCTCTTTCCCTCTTCTTCTTCTCCTCCTCCTCTACACAAATTTACACTTATTTTTACAAGTCATGCTTCTCTCCTTTCCTCTGTCTATCGACTTTTAAAGCCGAAGGTACAAAAGTCAGTTCTATTAGGGAGTACGTCTGTGTTGGTGGGTGGGTGGTGGATGATTTAAGTGGGTTGCAATATACACGCACTACGTACACACGCAGTCACATAAGTTATGTGAAAAGCTGTATTTTAATTTATTTAAAGTATTTTATGCTGAAAACATTCTATTCATTGTGATTGAAAATAAATAAATAAAACCCTTTGGGAAGCTCAAACTTTCTTACATGAAATTTGATATATCTTTAAAAATATATCATAACACTAACTATAGGTACGCGTATACACACTTTGTTTGCAGTCTAATGATAGGAAAAATGATTTTATGCAACAAATATTTTTATTCACCTCCGTTGTCAATGCACATGATTCAGGGTGAATATTAATCACGTATATCGAGCTTTATAGAGTGAAAATCTCTGATCAAATTCACATCAAAATTCAGGAAATGGCATGCTACGGACTTTTTGATGCATCCTCGTGTATATAAGTAAATAAACAGACAGGGAAAGTACGTATAAATTTGGATGTAGAGGATTGTGTGCGTATCGACATATGTAGCGAGATAGAGCAATAACTGTAAAAGTTGTTACATCCTTTGTTAACCTTGACGGTGGGGGTTAGACAGCACAGTCACAGAAAGAAAGAAAGAAAGAAAGAAAGAGAAGTGATAGAGAAGATAGAGATCAATTTGGTAGAAAGTATGAAATCTAAACAGAGGGATAAATATAGCAGCTATATAGCTAGATAAATAAATAGAAAGATAATCGACATGGTCAATATAGTAAAAAAAAAAAAACGGTAGCGAATGATAGATATCATAATATATATATATATATATATGCCTAAATATTTTAAAAGTCCATATCGATATGATTGATCAGCTAAGAATATGTGAAAATATCTCAAAACTAAAAGTGTGTGTGTGTGTGTGCGCGCGTTAACGATAGATGTGTGCGTGTGCGCACGCGCAATCGGCTTCGACTTTTAGATTGCGTAATTGGTAGGAACGTACGTATCTATATATAAGTAACACTATTGCCGACACGAACAAAGACAGATGAAATGAAGCGTGGAAGGCGGGAGGAGCGGCTAAAGGAAAACGTTACAGTACACGAACTCACATAACAAATGAACGCGTTCGATTTTAATGCACCGAAAACTAAAAAAGCAATGTAAATTTTATTAGTCGACAGCAATATTTATAGACCGACTTTAGATGTGGGCATGGAGGTATGCGTGTGTACGTGTGTGCGCATGCGCGCCAGCTTCGACTGTTAAAATTAACTGCTTGCCTCGTAAATATACAGACAGTTCGATATTTTATATATATATATATATATATATATATATATATATATATATATATATATATATAGAGAGAGAGAGAGAGAGATAATATATATATAATAAATATATAATATATATATATAATATATATATTATATATAATAAAATTTATTATATATAATATATTTATTATATATATATAATATATATTATATATTTATTATATATATATATTTATTAAATAAATATATATATATGCAATAAATATATATTATATATATATATAATAAATATATATTATATATATATATAATAAATATATATTATATATATATATAATAAATATATATTATATATATATATAATAAATATATATTATATATATAATAAATATATATTATATATATATATAATAAATATATATATATATATATAATAAATATATTATATATATATATATAATAAATATATTATATATATATAATAAATATATATATATATAATAAATATATTATATATATATATATAATAAATATATTATATATATATATATAAATAATAAATATATATTATATATATATATATATATATAAATAATAAATATATATTATATATATATATATAAATAATAAATATATATTATATATATATATATATATATATATAAATAATAAATATATATATTATTATATATATATATATAAATAATAAATATATATATTATATATATAATAAATATATATTATATATATATATAATAAATGTTAAATATATATTATATATATAATAAATATATATTATAAATATATATAATATACATATATAATAAATACATACATACATATATATATATATCATCTTGGGTAGCTCGGGAAGTGAAATTGGCGCGCCGAATTCAAATTACGAGTTAGTCTGTTGTGTTCACCACTGCTATTGAGAAATGTATGGATCTTTCTCTTTCCTAGGAAGGAGGGCTTGGAAAATTTGATACTCAGGACAGATAGTGGGAACGAATGACATGGGCTTGAGGGAATGGATGGCAGAACAGGGTTTGGGATAAATAACAAAAAACTTATTAAGAGCTATAAAGGACAGGATGATGTGAAGGGCCATGATCGCCTACATCCTGAAGGGACACGGCAACTAAAAGAAGAATGTGTTAAATAGCAGGGAAGACCGGGCTTTATAAATTTGAGTGTCAACCGGTCTAAAAGAAGAAAAAACTCCGAATTCCAAGCAGTGGAAAAGGAAACGGGAAATACTTCACTTTCTTTCCAAAGAATGTATGGCAATTGACGCATAATAATGACAAAGGAATCTGTGGAGAGTCATGATCGCCTACGTATTGAAGGGATGTGAAATGGCGTCTTCGGGTTACTAACTTTTTGCTAATTAGGAAATTTCTTGCTTTTTGCGATAGAGAGTGACCTAACTTTAATCTCGTAAGAAAGAATTTTTGCGTAATAATGTTTTCTCTTTTGCTTTTTTAAAAAAAAACTTATGTTCACCCAATACAAAGCCCAAGAGCCTCTCAAGCTAGAGAGTTACTGTGTGGAGCTATATTAGCATAGGAAAGAACAAGCGTTAAGAGTATAGAGCAGAAGTAAACTTTAGAAGGAACCGGAAACGCAATCCAAAACAGGAAATAAGGGATAAACCTCTACTCCTGCTCAAAAGAACGAGGAGGAGTGTGAGCCGGGCGACAGACGAGCCTATCTCTTGTAAATTAAGGGTGTTTAAATAATTTCTTATCGACTTCATAACAACACAAGCCATCGCTAATGAATTCAGATCGAACTTCAACATGAATACAGACCCGAGTTCGTTTGTATATCACACACACACACATTATATATATATATATATATATATATACATACACACACACACACGTTTTATATTCCTCCGAATGACCGTAATTTGGCGAAGGTAGATTTGAACATAATGGGATGAACAGACTGACATCGATAGATAGATAGATAGATAATGAACAGACTGACATAGATAGATAGATAGATAATGAACAGACTGACATAGATAGATAGATAGATAATGAACAGACTGACATAGATAGATAGATAAGAAATAAATAACGTATGCATGTGTGAGAAATATTAATGCAAAAATCAGTGTCAATTTCTTGGCCCTAGTGTATATTTATAGAAAAGTGTACACGTAAATACGAGTGATGTTATGTAGCCAGTGGTGGGAAATGGTAGTGTGGGGACAGAAAGAAGGCGGGGGGGGGGGGTAAAATAAAAAAATAAAAAACATTCCCTGGCCAGCCAAGGATATATGTCAGGCACTTGAAATATAATAGAAAGCCTTCCATCTTTTTTTTTTCTTTTTTCTTTTTTTACCACCTCAGCCATCATTGATCCAATTACTTTATTCCTTTTTGATTATTGCTTTGGTCGTCTATGATGATTATCCTTTCTTAGTTTTTTTTATCCAAAGATATTCCGCTAAGAATATTCAAGTTTTTTATTTTATTTTCATTCATTCATTCATTAACTATTTTCATTCATTCTTCCACACCCACATTATTTTTTTAATATTAAGCATTTCTCTTGCCCTTTCGTGTCTTTTCGAAACTTCTTTTATAGTGCATGCTTGCGTAAAATTTTCCAGCGTCCATTTTTTTTTTCTTTTAATTAAAAAAAATCTTTCGCTGGAAACTTTTGCACACAGACGAAATTAGCGCTTGACGCGGGAGGATGGTCTAGGTAAACCATCTGTGAGTTGAGTCTGAAACCGTCTGGGTGCTTAACTACTATTTATTTTAAATTTACTATGCATAGCTTAGATATGGCACAAGGCTTAAAGTATGGAGCACCCACTGAATTTACTACTCAGTCGTAATTGGTCTAGCGAGACAAGCTTGCTAACAATTACACCATGTCGAAATGCCCAGTGTCTAACTACTATGGGGTTTCTTGTGAGTCAATCCTCACGGTGGTGCTTAACACACGTATCCTTGTGCCAGACTTAATCATGTAAACAGTTCTTTCAAGATCCACTTTTATTTCAATTTTTCCCTTTTAAAGACACTTCTCTCTCGTATCCTCGCCTTTCTCTCTCACTCAATCATTCATTCTATTTAATTCATCTTTTCTTCTTTCTTTACTTATCTGTTTTTGTACATTATTTATCTTCGTCTCAATTACTTTATATCTCTTCTTTTAGATTTATAACATTATTTTTATCTTATTTTCGTTCTTCCTCTCTCTTTCTTCATTCATTTTTTTTTTCGTAGCTCTTTCGTCTTATTTTCTTTTTCATCGCTTTTTTGCTTTTTTTCTTCGGTTGTCTGACCCCTTCATTTCTATCTTCTTCCCTCTTTTCCCTATTTTTTTAAAAGTCCTCTCTCTTCGCTTTCTTATGTCCTTTCTTTTACACTTTTTTTAAAAGTTCTTTATTTCATTTTGCCTGTTTTATTCACTCTCTTTCCCACCTTCATCGTTTTACTTTAATATATTTTCTCTTTTTTTGTCTTTATATCAATTCTTTACATTCCGTCCGACCCACTTATACCCTCTACCCACCTCACTTACATTTTACTCATCTCTTTCTCTCACTCACACATAACAACAGCCCTAGTAAAGTATGGCCGAGTGCCCGTTACTAAGCCCTACTTTCTAACCAACCTCACATACCAAGCATCCTTTTCGACTCTCATCCTCCATCCATGTTTAAAGTGATATCTAGGGAGTGGCTGTAAGAGTCGAGAGACGAAAACGTGGAGAAGTGTGTGTTTCGCGAGAAAAGACGGGAATAAATAAAAATAGCTCGAAACTCTCAGAAAAATAGAGTCAAAAACCACACTGGGTGCTCTGTGAAGGAAACCTTGTGCCAGCTCAACAAATATGCTTTTGAAAAGTGTATGCATATAAGATATGAATATACGCAAAGTCTAGGAAAGTTATTTTTAAAATAAAGGGTAATGAATGAAAACATCTATTTTTATTAGTTACACAAATGTACTCCTTTAGAAGAAAAGAGACAGTTTTAACATAGAGAGAGATGAACAGCTTTAATAATAGGGAGGAGAAGAAAAGAGGAGAGAGAAGAAAAAAGGAGACAGGGAAAAGAGAAAGAAGTAATGCGAAAAGAACGCGATAGGGAGAAGAGAAAGAGTAAGAAGACAGACGTGAAAGGAAAAGGAGATGGGGAGGAAAAAGAAAGACGGAGAGAAAATTAATAGAGAAAGAGAAGATGAAATGAAGAAAAGAAGGATAAAGAATGAAAGAGATGAATAAGAAAAAGAAGGAAGGAAAGAGATAGAAAAAAGGAAGGGAAGAGAAGTAAAGAGGAAAAGAAATGGAAGAGGGAAAAAAGAGGAAAATGGGGGAAGAGTGAGGATTGATTTGTTTTTTTACGGCTTATCAACTTTTGCTACTAATTAACCCATATCTAGGGAGAAGAAAAGGTGGATTCATGCCTTTCCCAAGAGTATTTGCGCGTAAGTAAATATAATGAACCGACTGGAATTGGAACTCGGCTCTCCAATTTTCAATTCCGAGCAATTATCACTTACACCACCCGCATATCCAAGATTACAGCACCTGGTATTCCCAAGCGATCACTGATCTAAGTACTGACCAGGCTCGATGTTGCCTAAATTCGGTGAATCGGTGTTTCAACGTGATATGGATGTGAACCGAAGGAGGAGTGTCAAGAAAGAGAATGGGAAAGAGAGGTAGAAAAAGTAGCCGAGTAAAAGTAGAGAGAAAGGAGAAAAAAAGAGAGAGAAAGGGGGGGGGAGGACAGAGAAGGGGGGGGGAGGACAGAGAAGGGGGGGGAGGAGAAAGAAAGGAGTTCGAAAGTGAGGAATAGGAAAAGGCGAAGAGAGAAAAATGAAGAAGAAAGAAAAACACAGATCGATGCAAGATCCGCCAGGAAATTGCAAACAAATAATATATATATATATATATATATATATATATATATATATATATATATATATATATATACACAACAAATATTTAACAAAAAAAATTAGTACATCTCCAAAAATATTTACACACGTTCGTTTTAGATAAACAGAAAAAAAAAAGGTAATTCAATAAATCAATCCCGAGATTCCATAGGAAGCAATTGCGTGCTTTGATCGGGTGTTTCTCATACAAGATGGCGGCTTTCAACGAGACTTTGATATTGGTTGGACTCCTTCGCGACACCCTAAATGTACTAGTCAAGCGGAGCCCACGTGCTGGGGGTCACATGATCGTAAAAAAACTCAGTAAGCGACTTCAGGGACTTCTCATGAGCCATATGGGAAGGAGCAGAATTCTGCTAGAATCTGTCCGGCCAGCGCGCTCGATCCAGGGATTGACCACAGTTGAGCATCTCAATATAGGCGGTGACACTGACCTCTTCTAGAAAGAAGAAATAGGAGGGCTATCTCTAGCCGTCCTATTTCGTTGCTCAAGACAATTACAGCCATAAACTCCGTTGGGGTCCAAACAGCACTACCTGGCCAGGCAAAATCATCTGACCGCCTTCGAGTCGCTGTGTTGTCTGCCACGTGCGTGACGTCCATTTTCATTTCTAGTGTCAGATTTGACTCGGCCATGTTAAAGCAATCGATGAGTCCAAAAATTTGGTGCATGCCTCATAAAATGTTGTGTCGCCTTCCATTTATGGGTCACTAAATACCTGTTCTCAAATACCTGGCGCATTACACACACACACGAGGCGGTGCTGAAAAGATCATGGCTAGACGAACTCCCCGAAATTTAACACAATGAACAGATTTTTTTCGGAGTCCCTTTTTGGTCAAACAGAGTAGTTTTCAGTGCCCCTTCATACATTACTTTAATATGTATATAGTGAAATAGCTATATGCAAGATTATATATGTGATATGCAAATCTATATATCTGACTAAAAGTGGGCAATTTAATGACATCATAGAAAATACTAATGCGTTATGTCCCTAGAATGAATTTCTTCGGACTCTCAATGATTTTATCAGTGAATAAGTTTATCTACATACGTCAGAAGGTTTTAATTTAGAGTCTTCGACTTAAAATTGTAACCATGTTTATTGTATTTGTCTTCACTTGTATGTGTGTGTATGTGTATATATATATATATATATATATATATATATATACACACACAATATTATATTCCACCGTTAAAACCATTCTTAGTTTATCGGGGCAAAACAGCGCATATATATATATATATATATATATATATATATATATATATATATATATATATATATATATATATATATATATATAACTTTGGCTTTCTAATCACGAGATCCGGGTTCGAATCCCACCATGGTGGATTTATCAGGAAGGAGACTTCCTGATGTTATCGGTCTGGAAGTGGGGAGGGGGTTATTCCCAGTGCCTGAAAAACCATACTACAGGTTTACCCAAAGCCTTGTGAGTGAAATTGGGTAGACGGTACCTCTGGGGACCTAGCTGTCATCGTGACCGAGTGTTTGAAGGATGGACTCAGACGAGAAAAACCTTTTGGCGCAACACAGAGAACCAACTTTCCTTGCGGTAGATGTAGCTATTGATTCAATATAGTTGTTCCACCTTAGGTCAGTGGAAAAGGTGAGGCCAAGTAGACGCAGAGAGATGCTTTCGTAGAGTTCAGCGTCAGTTATTCTGATATGAGGCAGGGAGTGTTCTCTATGGTGGGTAAATGAGAGCAGTTTCATTTTGGGACATTAAAGTTTACAAGCCATTTCCTGTCTCAGTCAACCATAGATTGGAGGTCCTTTTCGAGACCAGCAGCCAGGCAATGCCGGATTTACTATTGAGACAGGAGTAAATGGTAGTGTCGTTTGCGTAGATGCCTAATTGAAAATTGATGGCAGCAGGAAGATCGTTGATTTAGATCAGAAACAGTGTAGGACCCAGGATATAACCTTGGGGAACATCAGCGTTCGTATGTAAAGATCTGGAGGAGAAGCCATTTAAGAAGAACTTCATTTCACGGTTTGACAGGAATGATTGGATTAAATCAAATAATCGTCCTGTAATACTGTATCCCCGAAGTTTACGAAGAAGGCCGGCATGCTAAACCCTATCAAACGCCTTAGAGATATCTAGAGCCACGACTCGAGCTTCGCCATTATTATCAAGAGCTTGGTATACAAATTCAGATATGACCATGAGCACGTCAGCAGTAGACCGGGAAAAGCGGAAACCATATTGTTTATCAGAGAGTAGATCAGGAGATATAAGGTGCTTAACCACTTCGCCGTTGATTAAACCTTCGAAGACTTTGCTGAAGAGTGGTAGGAGACTGATAGGACAGTAGTTATATGGGTCAGAATGTTAAAAACAGGGACAACAGATAAGAACTTCCAACAGGCTGGAATGCAAAAGTCAGCAAGGCAATAGTTATATAGTTTGGAGAGACCTGGAACAAGCCCAGGGACACATTTCTTTATGACTACGACTGGTATCCCGTCACTACCATTTGCCTTATGAGAGTCTAATTTGGAGATGATGTCCAAAACCATCGACGGGGTTATGCTCATCTCACAAAAGAGAGACTCAGTTCTAAGGGGCAATCAGGTGTGGGTATATATATATATATATATATATTATTGAGCTGGTTCAATAGTTTTATGAGGTCAAGCACTCTAACGACACTTCTAGTTGAAGAGCCAAAGCTTTTTTTTTCTACACGAAGAGATCCGCATCGGGAATTAACAGTAACGTATATTCATAAAGAGCGCATTAACACGGCGGCCCTTCCCAGCGTGTAAACACACCTACATAGGAAATGGCAAACTTGTTGCAGAAAAAAATTAGAATCCAATTGAATGAAAAAAGAAAGGCGGGGGAGTAAACATAAATGGGTCCCATGGAACGAAAGAGGTGAAACAAATAGGAGAGAGAGAGAGAGAGAGATAAAAAAAAAACATCCCAGAAGTAAATTCAAGAAAAATGGCCTAAAGTGTTTAGGTTTGTGGAAAAGGACGTTCTTGTGTGTTTCGTTGTCGATTTGCAGAAGCATTAGAATCGGGGGAAGAAAATTAGAAATGGGGAAACGGTTTCTCAAAGATCGGCTAAGGGAATTATTGTTAAAATAGGGGACGTTGGATAAAAAAAAAATGTTTCAAGAAAGACTGAAGGTATGAACAGAACGTAATGGCGGCGAAGGAGGCGTGGGTGGGGCTGTTTATAGAAAGAAGAGTTGAGAATTACTGATTAGGCAAAGCGGTAGACGGGGTGGTGGCGGTGGGAGAGATGGACAGAGAAAGCAAAAAACACAGAGAGCATAGAGTTAAGTCGATTGGCAAGGGCATCTCGATAGAGGGGTTAACAAAGTGAAGGCAGACACAAATATGAAAAGAAATGAAGAGCAAAAACAGGCGGAAAAATGTGATGTACAGAGATTCATTTAAATAAAGAGTAGATGGTGACATCGACAGACAGATCTGGTCAGAGTGATATAGACAGACTAATAGATATGTAGAGATTGACAGAGAGACAGATACGGACAGAAGGAGGGAGGCAGATAAAAAGAGACTGACAGATAGAGAGGCAAATACGAAGAGACTGGATATATAGGGGCAGATACAGACAGATTGACAGATAGGGAAGCATATACGGATAGGGTGGCAAAATACCCACAGAATAACAGATAGGGAAGCAGATACGGACATAATGACAGATAGGGGTGCAAATAGGAGCAGAATGACAGATGGGGGCAAATAGGGGTAGGATGACAGATAGGAGGCAAATAGGGACAGAATGACAGATGAGGGGCAAATAGGGACAGAATGACAGATGGGGGCAAATAGGGGCAGAATGACAGATGGGGGGAAAATAGGGGCAAAATGTCAGATGGGAAGCAAATAGGGACAGAATGGCAGATGGGAGCAGGTATGGATAGATTAACATACATAAAGGCAGATACGAGGAGACTGGATAGGTTACTCGGCAGATACGGGCAGATTGACAAATAGCCGTACACGAAGTGTCTGACAAGAAAGATCAGACTAACTGAATAAGATATAGACAACCAGGGAAAGGCTTGTAAGAGCAGATGTTCGATTAATAAAAAGAAAACTGAGGTTGATATACACACCTAAAGAGGCACCTAGCTGGAGAGAGTGGCACCAAGAAGACAGATAGCCGTTGATAAGCCATTGACATAAACTTTGTTGCATTAAGCAATAATAATTAAAAGAAAAAAAAAAAAAACTATTCCGGTTTATTTTTTTCTTCGAAAAAATGCCAAACGGTATTCATTTTTGATCGGTTTTCCACATATAAAAGGTAAAAATGGATTAAATATTTATAAGAACTAGAATGTTCGTCATAGAGTATGGTCTTTCATACCCATGTTGAAATTTGAGAAGTTGTCTTCTCCTGAGTGAGTTTCAGATTTTGTTTTAATAACATGTTTCTTAATGATGAAGGCAATCACGACTCTCCAGTTTCCACTTATTTAATATAGGTACCTCCAATAATTCGCTGAAAAAAGAACATACCATGATGAAAAAAGGCCCTAAACCTGATAAAAACAAAGTTTTATCGTCAGAATTTTTATGCTATTATTAAGAGGAAAGACAACAGTATTTTTTGATTATTTTATTTAATTTTTTAATCTTTTCTAGAATGTCCGAAATTTTGGTTAAAGTTCTTGTTTTTCTTGCGTCAGTGGGCGTGCCAAAGATTAGTATAGGGATTTTTATTCACGTATATATTATTAAATTATATGAGTTAATTGCCACGGCTTCTTGTGAAAAAAAAGAACAGTGGAGCAGTTTCCTGTTGCCTTCTCCACACTGTTTTTAACCTTTCACCTTGGAAGCGAAATGGGCACATTGAAAAATCCTTACCTTCTCCACGGTTTGGAATTCAGAGTTTTCCTTGTTTTAGGCTGATTGCGACCCATGGCAAGAGAGCTCAAACTACTTTGATATTTCGCTGGGAAAACACTAGACGGATTAATGTCTTTCCGATTGGCATTAGTGTAAAAGTGAACCTCAACAGACTAGCCGCAATTTGAACTCAGATCTTCGGTTTCACTTTCCGTGCCGATAGCAACTTACACGGGGAAATATACGGTAATTCAAAGCCACAAGTCTGAGGCAGTTGGTGAGAATGGAACTCCTGATAGAGTAGTAATAATAATTTGCTATACTAGCTCGTTAACCATTAACCTCAAGGAGGGAAGAGTTCTGTTTATACCTATTCGATTAATCTGACGTTACGCATTTTTGCAACAGAGTTCGATAATATCGAGAAAGTTATTTGTGTGTCTGCGTCAGGCGCCGTCACCAGTATTTTTAGGGGCAGGAGGCGTGGGGGAAGCCGCTTTTAAGTCAGTGGGACCGCGTGTAAGAATCTGCACACTAAAATTAGGTCACATCATTTTCATAAGGAGAGGGGGGGGGGTAATGATTTTCAGGCTGTGTCTGTGTTGAATGATTGCGAAAAAAAAAATTAGTTCATCAGCGATTCATTTTGATTTAATGTTATAGATCCACGATAACATGCTACAGAACGTTTAATGAAACGTACAATAACGCAAAGTGAAAATGGACGAAATTCTAGCCTGGCATAAGGTCACGATAATAAAGCATCTGGTGAGGGTCAAACTTGCCAACAATGTCATACGAGGCTGAATGTCTATCAAGCCATGTTAAACGTACTGGCGCGGCGCTGGCCAGCGAGGCGATATGTTTGAACTTGATCAGTAACGAGATAATTGAAAAAAGTTTATGGCGAAGATTTTTTGAACGCAATAAAAGTTGGAGAATACGCGGATACCAAGCGATTAACGGTATAAAGAATGGAATAGGCGAAACGAGTTCAAACCTCAGGTGGAACAGTTTGCGTTTACTTCGTATTAATGGCTCTTTAACTTGGTAATGCAATTCAGGTGCTCGATAAAATAGGTCAGAGATGTTTACTTACTGCTGGCAACATGTAACCCAGTACAACCTGTCGCATGATACCCGATGCCCTGAAGAAAAATTGCGAAGCATAGCACTCCAACGATCAAAAAGCTTATGGTAAATGCCCATGGTATATACGGATATCATTACAGTTATAGGCGAACAGAGTCCAAATTCCAGCTATATTACATTCACTTTTGCACTGAGATACCCTTAGAGAAAGACATGCATCCGTTTTTTCTCTTCCTAACTACAACAGCAGAGTAGCTTTGAGTGTCAACCAAGCTAGGAAAAGAAATTCGCTGAGAAAGCAACAAGAAATCATTCCATTATTTTTCCCAATGAATCATAGCAATTCATATATATTAAAGAAAAGGAAGCTGTGGCGAGCCACGACCGTCTATGTACTGACACTAGTTTTATTAAGAGTGGGTTTTCCCAATACGAAAATGCTAGTTCATCGGATTACGATTGGTTATTTCTAACCGGCACTAGTGTCCGGTGTTCAAATCCGGTTACAAACCAGAATATTGAATGCTGATTCTCAAGGTCAGCAAACGTTACCCACAATCACCAAAGCGGTGAAAAAGAAAGGCTACAAGCCGTTCATGGATAACCCGCTCATCAACTCGAACTAAAATCAATTTTTTTTTTCACAACATAACAAGCTATTAAGAAAACCACGATACCTACTTTTGAAGGCACGCACGCATGCAAGCGCATGCGTGTGGAAGGTGGTGGAGAAAGAAACTGGGAAGGGAATTTTAGCAAAATACTACCTGCTTTCATACCCGCTTCCACCCCAGCGTCGACCTCGCGATCCACCCGCTCTTCATCGCCTTTTCTTGCGTTCCGCCACAAAACTGAAGTAAGACGATTTTTTAACACCCGACTCCCATTCTGCCACCCTCAAACCAAATTCCAGAAGAGCATTCTGCACTATAATCCAGAGTGCATGGCAGTGGGGTGGGTGGTGAGAAAAAACACTGTTTTAACGTCGGTGGCCTGATCTTGGCGAGTGGGGAGAAAAGTGGGTAACGAACAAACGAAACAAGATGGCGGAGGGCAGAGATGTGTCTATGTGGCCTTCTGAGGCATCAAGATTTTTTTTCTTGTTTGTTACAATCATTCTTTAATATATTTTTTGCATTTTACAGCTTTCCTTTTTTAAAATTAAAGAAAAATATAATTTCTATTTAAAAAATTGGATACTTTCGTAATACTAATAATTCGCATTTCCAGCAGACGACTTTGTAGATATGAAAAAGAGAAAAAAAGGCACTATTATAGTTTTGCACCCTCATTTCTAAAAAAAAAAAAAAACAATATATTTACTTCCCACGCATTAAAATTTACATTTACGGCATTTAAATTGAACATCTAGAAATTCTAATGTTTTCATTCAAGAAAATCAACATTAATAAAGGTGTTTTCAGTTTAATACAAATTCAACAATAAAAAATATACCATCATATAAATCCGTGGGGGTTCGACGCCAAAAATCATAATATTTTCAGTCTTTTATTCCGCATAAACTTCCGAAATATAATCATCCATCATGTCATATTAATTTTTCTCTATGAAAAAAAAAAAAAAAAAAATTCGTCGATTTGCACTATACATGTAGGCCCACACAGTAATATAGGGTGATTATAAAAGTACGCAACTGGGAAGTGCAAAAGTTTACTAGCGCCAAAAATAATAATAAAAAAAGGTAAAATAATTTAAATAAATTGTATGTATCTATCGTTATGTCTACGTTTTGGTCGTATAAATTGCAACTTTCTTCAGGTGTTTGCTTCAGAATTTTAACGAATCCTACTTTGAAGACGCCACCTTTTTGTTTTTGTATCCCCCTCCAACGAACGCCACGTCCGGTTTTCGCGTCCTCACGTTCCTGTGTCAGACTGTGCTGAAAAGTCACATACTTTGATTGACTGCAACAACAGGCTCAGTTCAAAATTCCGAGGAGGTTGCCGAGAAGGGAAAGTCCTCGAAGAAAGCCGGAGAGTACAACGGCCTAATCATTGTTGGTATAAGAACCAAGATGGAGTGCCCCGAAAAATAAAATATATAATCCTTTCAGAATGGTACTCCTGGCTCTAGTCCAGCCTTCTCAATTGAGTATTTACTTGATTTAGTCCAGACTGTCATAGTTATCCTTTCATTGCATTAGTCAAATTGAATAGTGTTTAATATTAGACAACTTCTAAGAGTACCAGCACAGCTGAGAACGTTTTTCCTTTCTTACTTTCCTCCTCTTCCTTGCTACGTAACCCTTTTTGGTTGTCTAAGAGTTCTTTCTCTTTTTCATTCAATCTAAAAATCATAAAACCTGAAGATTTAGATCTTTAACTTCAGGAAAATCAGGAGATTTTACAAAAATAAAAACAGGCAGAAACAAAATGACTTCAAAAACATCCACAAAATGTTAACGCTAAAACACCATTCTTCGAATTCACTGCAGTTATTTCCAACGTAGGCGCGATTTTGAACCAACATTAACCCTTTTCAGGCAAAAGCTTCATTTGTAAACAAACCCCGATTCAAAAATCTGTTGTCAAAATAAGATTATCTCCGCAATAATTTAACCCAATGGTGACCCGAAACGGCGAAACAGTTTTCAAAACACGCACGCGGATTGAATAGAAAGCATTTCCACTATGCACACCTCTTTTAGTGCAGAAAGCTCAAGATTTGAGAGTATCTTGATTTGGGAAAATAGAGAGAGAAGCTTGTAAAAACTGGTAGTGAAACTTCTCTCTATTAATCATCTGAGATAAACCCTTTCTACCTTCCATCGACATGGTTGGTACTAACTCCCAGGAGAATGATTTGTTGCACATTCTCGGGTTAACATCGGCTGACAAGAAGTGGAAAGATTATATTGAATCAATTTCTAAGTCTGCTGTCAAGAGAGTCGGTTCACTGTGTCGCGCTAGACAATTTTTCTCTCCAGAATCCATCTTACACATTTATAAGTCAACCATTCGTCCATACTTTGAATATTGCAGTCCTTTATGCAGAGATTCTTGATAAAATTCAAAGACGAATCCGCAATTTTATTGGTCCTGATTTGACGTGTCGGCTTCAATCACTTTCCCATCGCCGTAACGTAGCTTCCCTGTGTCTTTTCTGTAAATATTTTCATGGTAATTGTTCTAACGAACGTTCCGCTATGGTACCGATACTTTATGAGTTTAAACGCAGTACTAGATTGGCGGCAAGGTCTCATTAATTTACAGTTGAAATGGCTAGATACAACCCTAAATTCTATGCTAACAGTTTCTTTTCTCGCACGTCTCGCTTGTGGATCACTTTTCCGGTTTCATACTTTCCAGCCAAATTTGATCCTCAAAAATTTGAATGCAATGTCAATCATTGTCAACTGTCTTTTTTGATTCTTGTTCTTTTATTATTCTCGCTTCTTTCGTACTCTTATTCTTTCACACTTAGTAACCCTTTGTGCCTTAGTGGCTTTACTGAATGCTTCGGGTAAAATGATTTGAAAAAAAAGAAAAAAAAAAAGAGACGGCGGAAGACCAACACTTAACAGTTAACCGGAAGGACACTGTTTACAAGGACATTATTTCTGAGCTCTGTATCCAAAAGAGCTAGAACCCGGATATCTCCCGGAATCGCCAAGGGAGATGATATACCTCGAAAGAGCAAAGGACGGAAGGAAGTACTTTATGAAAACTATCTTTTATTTATTCTTTACATCGATCGAGAGACCTTTTTTCCAAAACGCGAAACTATATAAGCAGCGACAGAGAGCGTCTTAGGTAGGGAGGTGTGAATTCCATACTTATTTCCACGTGGTTGTAGACTGACAGGAATGTCGTCTTTGCTCACTGTCTTGTTTTTATTCAAACAAATAAAACCGGGTCCTTTTTAGCCCTCTATTGTCAATCTTAATTTAGTATGCCACGGATCAGAGGATACAACGAAAAGAAAGTTTCTAGCATTATTATTTCAACCTACGTTTTATTTTACAACATTAAAACCACAATAGTAAAGTGTTCAGTATGAAACAAACAGGTTCTTGCAAATATAGCTATTGACACGCAGTGAAAATGGGTCGCTCTAAAAGTATTACCTACTATTTTATTATGTTGGTCTGCTACGTAAGAGACAGGTGTTTTATATAGTATGTCACTAGAGGTTGAGCTTACCTATAAATAACATTTTTTAGATAAAAATAAGGCAAACTGGCCTCTGACAGGAAATTATGCGTGAAAGAAAAGTGTGGCATTGAATTTCTCCAGGCAAAAAAGAAAAAAAAAGGGTCCACTTAACATCCAGCAACACTTTTCAAACGTTTATGGAAACCAAACAGTGGATGTATGCATAGGTAGTCGGTAATGTGTTTTAGCAGTGGTGGCGGTGATCTTTATGAAATGCAGATTTTTACGAGCGAAGCATATTGGATTCGTTCATCACTGACGAACAACAGCAATTCAGTGGTGATGACTATGTGGGAAAATTGTGTTTTGTAACTGTTGTAGCATACCTACGGACGATAATGGGTATGTCCTCATTCATATAAATACAGTAGTAAATACTGTATGTTGGTCTGCAGTTGGAGATTCATCTCCAGCTGTGATGGTCAAACTCTCTGCCTCAGAGCAGAGTCTCGTCTTGGGAAAGAGCTACCCGACCCCGTTTTACATGGGGGCTACGGGCAAGTTTTGGCCGAGCCTACGGGTTCGGATACCCCACATTAAATTTAGCCTTGTACCACATCTGACCGCATGGGGCGGTTGGTAGATATCCTGCAGTTGTGTGATTATTCTATTCAGTAATCTTTCCTAGGTTACAACAATAACCGAGAACTGGTTCTCTCCAATGACGTTATTGTGTTTCAGTGTATCTGTTGTAGTTTTCGTGGAAATAAATAGGAAGTATTACTTTCGGAACACACACACACACACACACATATTTGGTTATATATATATATTTTTCTTTCTTCGTTTAATGATAATGTTATTAAGCTTATCAGACGATATGAAAATAATTTACATAAAATAGACAACACTTGTCTATATTATTTAATGAAACATGTATGAATATATATATATATATACACACACACACACAAGAGAGAGAGAGAGAGAGAGAGAGAGAGAGAGAGAGAGAGAGAGAGAGAGAGAGAAATAGAAAGACAGGGAGAGTTTGCTTCCAGAGATTTGTATTTTTCGTGTCCTTAAATCATTCATTGAAAAGGGTATAAATCTATTTCTTCTCTTCTCAATTATGGATTAAATATCAAGATAGACTGGGATCTTTAGTCTTGAGTAGCAACTAGTCTGGGAGAACTACTATACTCTAAATACTACATAGTGGAGAAGATAAAGAGAAACCAACTTCACTATCTTTCCCAAGAACTAATGGCAATTCACAAATAATAAAGTAAAGGTTTTTATACCAACGTTCTGAAAGGACACGGCATTAAAAAAACAAAACAAAACAAAAAAAAATAAGCATTATAATAACATAATAATTAGAAGTATGACCGAAAACGCTAAGATCCTATACGACCGGACAATATTTACACTCATTAAATCCAGATATGTGCTCGCTTGGACATCAACAAAATAAACTTATTAAAAATAATGAAAAAAAATAAAAAATCTATGCATATGTTCTTCAATTAAACTGGCATTCACACGCGTCCGTCTTCGCCCTTTTCCAGTTTGTGCCTCCTCTGATGTCTACGTGCATACATGGCTGTTTGTGATGGTAAATAAGTGACCCAGGTCAGTTTTGAAATGGGAAGAGTTGACTCAGATGAAGTTATGTTTGCTGACCTACTTTACAGAAGCACTTTGTGATATAAAGAATAACATGCAGTCATGAAAACATTGTGACATCCTATATATAAATATGTGTGTGTGTGTGCGTTCTTTTTATTAACGATCTGCCTAGAAGCATTCTCAAATCACTAGTAAACATCTCTATTTGTGTGTGTCACCTGAAAGCAATATTCAGAAGATGATTGCACCCAGGCGGCATATATACAAATAGATGGGATAACTATGGGTTCACCTACTGCTCCAACATTATCTAAATTATATATATATATATATATATATATATATATATATATATATATATATGTAATATATATATATATATAATATATATATTATATATATATTATATATATATATATATAATATATATATAAAATATATATATATAATATATATATAAAATATATATATATAAAATATATATATATAATATATATATAAAATATATATATATAAAATATATATAATATATATATATATAAAATATATATAATATATATATATATAAAATATATATAATATATATATATATAAAATATATATAATATATATATATATAAAATATATATAATATATATATAAAATAGATATATATATATATAATATATATATAATATATATATATAATATATATATATAATATATATATAAAATATATATATATATATATATAAAATATATATATATATATATATAAAATATATATATATATATATATATATATATATATATATATATATATATATATTAGGAAAATTAATTAAATAAAAAAATTAAATTAAATTTAAAAGATTTCCGTTTCCCATCCCCTTTGTGATATCAACGTAAACAACGCTTAAATCGGAATAAATCCTAAAGGACAAAACACGTTACCCGAAAAAGACTCTTTAATAAATATTCTGTACTGATGGCTTGGTCCAGGTAAAATAAACTTTGGAAAGAAACTTCATTTTGATGTACAGTTTCAATGCAAACCACATAATAAATGGCATATTAGCATAGCACTCTCTCTCTCTCTCTCTCTCTCTCTCTCTCTCTCTCTCTATATATATATATATATATATATATATATATATATATATATATATAGACACACACACGGTGTTAGCCAAAAATTCAAGGTTTTCAGGATGAAAAAAATACTTATATTCTATTTCCCAGTAATCTGACAAAAGAAAGCTGTTCACAAACTGTAGAAGCAAAGGTCCATGCTGCATTCTGTTCATGTAAGCACTTCTCAATCTCTCCTATATATGAGAGAGAGAGAGAGAGAGAGAGCGAGAGAGAGAGAGAGCAAATATAATATACACTGTACATGAGATGCTGGTCAAAAGTTTTGGGAATCTGAAAAGCATGCACACGTACGAATTGTAGCACAGATTTTTGCCTCTACCCTTTGTGAGCAGCACCATTTTGTCATAGTGGGAAGTAGATTATAGTATAATTAATTTTTAATTCTGGAATGTTTGAAATTTTGGCTAACATCATGTGTGAGTATGTATGTGTGTGCATATATTTTTAATATGGTGTGTGTGCGTATGTGTGTGTAATGCTAATATGAAATTTATTATGTCGTTCTCAATCAATTCAAACCTGAGCATTAAAAATGTACATCAAAATGAAGCTTCTTTCCAAAGTTTATTTTCCTTGGACTGGTACCGTCAATACTGAGTATTTATTAAAGACTCGTCATGTTTACTGGTCAAGCAACAGCCTACCAAGTAACAGTAGTTTCAATAGTGACAAAAAAAAAATAGTAACAAAGTCAGTACATAATTCTTTTATGTGAAAAACAGGAAGTAAAATAAATGGAGAATAAATAAAGAAATCGGTTAGGAATGCAAGTGAAGAGGAAGAGAGGAATTTCATTGAAGCCATAAATGTCCAGAGAAAATGAAAGTAAAGAAATAAATGTAAGAAGTAAAAGAGAAGGGAGCAATAATTATTATGGGAGAGAGAGAGAGAGAGAGAGAGAGAGAGAGAGAGAGAGAGAGAGAGAGAGGAGGACAACAGAAAAAGAGAGTTTTCTATATAAAAAAAAAAGCATGTAAAAAAGAGGAAGAAGGGATGGGCATAAACTGAAATACATAGAGAAGAAAGAGGAAGAGGAGGAAGGTAACAATAGAGAGGAAAATAGAAAAGAAAGAGGAAGGGGAAGAAGGTGAAGAAGAAAGAGGAAGAAGAAGGTAACGAAACGGGATAGATAGAGTGGAGTAAGGTAGAGAAAAAAAGTAGTCGGCCACCAAAGAGGGATAGGTAGAGAGGAATGTGAAAGAAAAAAGGAGGAACATAACAGAAGAGAAGTATGTAGAGAGGATTGGAAAAGTTTTAAAAGAAGTAAGAGCAAAAAAATGAAAGAAAACTTGGAAAGAATAATAATATTGAAGTCACAACCTGCACTCTTTTCACCGAGACATATCGGCAAGGGTTTCAAATTATATATGAGTAACCCCAGTGTTGACGAACAATATTTTGACTGAAAGGAGAGCACACAGATACTAGACTGATCCCAGACAGAAGTGTCGAGCAATGATATTCTGACCCAAAGGAGAGCACACAGATACTAGACTGATCCCAGACAGAAGTGTCGAGCAATGATATTCTGACCCAAAGGAGAGCACACAGATACTAGACTGATCCCAGACAGAAGTGTCGAGCAATGATATTCTGACCCAAAGGAGAGCACACAGATACTAGACTGATCCCAGACAGAAGTGTTGAGGAATGATATTCTGACCCAAAGGAGAGTACACAGATACTAGACTGATCCCAGGCAGAAGTGTCGAGCAATGATATTCTGACCCAAAGGAGAGCACACAGATACTAGACTGATCCCAGACAGAAGTGTTGAGGAATGATATTCTGACCCAAAGGAGAGCACACAGATACTAGACTGATCCCAGACAGAAGTGTTGAGCAATGATATTCTGACCCAAAGGAGAGCACACAGATACTAGACTGATCCCAGGCAGAAGTGTTGAGCAATGATATTCTGACCCAAAGGAGAGCACACAGATACTAGACTGATTCCAGGCAGAAGTGTTGAGGAATGATATAATTTGACCCAAAGGAGAGCACACAGATACTAGACTGATTCCAGGCAGAAGTGTTGAGGAATGATATTCTGACCCAAAGGAGAGCACACAGATACTAGACTGATCCCAGACAGAAGTGTTGAGGAATGATATTCTGACCCAAAGGAGAGCACACAGATACTAGACTGATCCCAGACAGAAGTGTTGAGGAATGATATTCTGACCCAAAGGAGAGCACACAGATACTAGACTGATCCCAGACAGAAGTGTTGAGGAATGATATTCTGACCCAAAGGAGAGCACACAGATACTAGACTGATCCCAGACAGAAGTGTTGAGGAACGATATTTTGATGTGGGGCTGTTTTCGGTCAATCCAAAAATTGGCCAGTCTCCACCGACCACCCTCGTTTAGCACAATGTGTGAGGTGCTGCCGCAACAAGGTTGGAATCACCACGACCAAACACCTTCTCCTATGTAAAATGGGGAGGACATATACTATGTACTAATCCAAGCTAATATGGTTGAATTTGATTGGAAAATAAAATTAGTTTCTTTCTTTTCCTAGAATCAGACAGTGTCGATGACATCTAATTTTCTCACCATGACAACAGAAGAATATTTTCTTTTTCGCTCAGATGTCATTAGGGGGCGTTACACACACAAACTGTAGCAAAATTCATACAGTTTGTAAGCATTCAATTAACTAACGTATTTCTCTTACTCTCTTTTAGTGATAATTCTTTGGGGGAGGAAAAGTTTTTCACTGTTTATCAGCTTATTTGTAAGGTGGATTTTCATTGCTCAAATGAATTTAATTTGCGAATGATTTCTATTCTAAACTTTATACCTTTGTTAGCAAATTCATCCTAAACCATTTTGTCTGTGGCTATAAACAGAGAACTTCTTTTGGTCTGGTCACACTCAGAGCTCTCGTGTTTAATAATTTGAGGTGCTGGGTCCTAGTAACTAGTGGGGTAGAAATTCATTTTGAAATTTAGTTTGTGGCAGGATCAAAATAAGTTAGTACCTTTGGTACCCTCTGTTTTCTTTTAACACAGGAGTCAAGGGAGTTGACATGAAGTATAAAACGATCATAGCAAGTGGACACAATTGATTTAAAAAAAGAGAAGTTGACACCAGCCTAGACTTAAGTATGGAAGAATATGTTGATAAAAAAAAAAAAATGAAAGGTACAGTTTCATGTACATATCTCATATTTGTATCATTCATCCAAAACAGCAATGCCATAAAGGAGAGAAGAAAGGATACTGTGATTGAATCAGAATTAAGCCGCGTCTTAGCAGGCAAGTATTCAACATGGATTCAGCTGGAATTTATCAGTTTTCATAAATTTATCGATGTTTTATTTTTCACAAAGTTTTTCCGGTCCCAGAATCAATTACGTTTTCTATTCCATCAAAATGGCGATGCAAATATCTTTGCACTTTTTTTTTCCTTGATCATCTTGAGACACCCAATAGCATCTTTGTGATCCACAATTTGGATCATGACTAAGGCGATTCTAAGAATATAGGTATTGCCTTAGTCGTGAGTGTGAACTACTGACTTACAAGCCATAAACTTCACTGATAAGAACAAATTTATTACTGAGCAGATGTCAACAATATTTATCAGCATATAAACATAGTAGTGTTTTCTTTTGTCTAGATTGACATTTAAATAAAGCATTTAAATGTAAATAACCACTACTTATCCTCCGGTAACACTGTGGAGCTTTGTCACAGAATTAGTACTGTGGGGTTTTCAAACACCCCGTTTAAAATATAGATATATCATTTAGTTCTTAATTTTCTTATTTATTGTCTTGAGTATTTTCATTTTTTTTTTTTTTTTCAGGATGAAAAAGGTTTTATTTTGAAAAATCAAATTAAAAGGCCAATATTAAAAAATGAATTAAGCTTAAAAAGTTAAAATATGCAAAAATAGGTTTCATTTTACTTTCAGTAAACAAATAACATGTGCTTGTAATTCACACAAATGTTATGACTAAAACCAGAAACTCCTTGTGGCTAATTCAAAAATATATTCAGAAAATTACTTGACTATTATGAAAATGTAACTTGCAACTTGCTAAATATTAAAGAAAAAAACATTTTGTGTTGTGCTCAAACACTCCATGGTACTAATGAAAAAATGTTATTTTTGAAAGATTTTTGAACCATTAAACTTATGATTTTTGTTTGATGGTCTCAGAGTCATTTGAGCCATGGGCAGTTCTGGCAATGGCAAGGTCCTACTAGATATGTGTACACAATGTGCTACCCAACAGTTTGGGAACTTGAATAGCACACACAAACTGACTGTAATATAGATTTTTGGTGCTACTCTTTAGGAGAATGCTATGTCTATACATCAGGAATGTAGACTTTCCTCGCCATGCTGCATACACTGAGTCAAGCTATCTGCATTCCCTTCATATTTCATTAGTAAGGAGGAAGTTCCACTCGGACAGCTTCTTTCCATGAACTGTTACTTTGTGGAATCAACTCCAACAGGATGCTTTCCCAACCACTACAATCTTAATAGCTTCTTCAGTACCCCTCTACCTTGAGTTACTCCTGAGCCTTGCATTAGTAAAAAAAAAGAAAAAAAAAAAGCTAAATTTTTTAAAATTTTGATGTTTGTCCTTAACTAGAAAACAATTTCAGTGATTGTTAGTTTAAGCTGATACAAATTTATTTTGTATAGTCGTCGTTCATTTTATTTTTTAACTGTTTCTTAAAAAACAAATATTTGCTTTAGAGTGAGAAATACAAACATATTGAGTTTCTTCCTTATATAATGCCTGAACTTGCTTGTCTTGGAGTAGTAGCCAGTCTCAGAGAAGGAAATTTCTGAATTCAAAATCAACCTGAAGAGGGATGGTCTCTATCTGGCTTTTTTGCTCTAGATGCACCACTGCTGCTATAGCTGCAGTACATGCAGTGTCCTTATGACTAATAGGTTTTGGGGCTCATGACATGTATTTGGTACAAATACATGTGCTACCCAGAATAGAATTGTCTCCCACCTCCTACATTTCAGCTATGTACTCTTCAACCTCTCTCAGGTGATACCTGTTCATCCATCTCTTCTCATACATGTCGTGTCCAGTTTTTGCATCACTTGTAATCATGGGTTTGTCTTTATACACAAATCTATAAACTGACTTTGTGACCTCCCACTGAGCTTTGCATGGGAACCCCCACCCGCACTATGTCTCAGGTAATACCCCTGGAAACACAAGTTTATTTCAGAACACAACAGACACCTGAAGAAGGTTACAGAGTTCACAGCTGAAACACTGTAAAGATAAATAAGGAAATTAGATCAAAGTAAACCATCAGACAATAATTAAAACACTCTAACAAGATTCAAAAAAGATTTCTCTGATTTTTGCACACAAAATGTGCTGTAATCTTTTAAAGAAATTGTTTCTTCTAAAACTTGTACTAACTGCTATATTTTCTCTCTTTTTTTATTACTCACACTTGCCTGTTTCATTTATTCTTTTATTTCATCTGAAAACCCAATGATTCCAAAATCATGGGGGCATCTAGGGCAGTGACAAGAAGAGACGGACACTGTACTAACAGATCAATAATACCAGGGTGAATATTTTTCGTGTGAAAATCTCAGTTCAAACAAGTGCAGCAGTTGATGCACTCACTGCCACCCTCAGAAGCACAGTCGTGTTAGCAGCAGCAGCAGCAGCATCAACCGAAACAAGTCTATCCCACTGCCACCTCCCCATAGCACATTTTATTTCTCTCTTCTCATTTTCTCCCTCTTTTTTTGAACTGACATGATCAGTGCAATATTTTTCATTGTCAAGGTACTCCACTGCTTTCTGTTTCTCCCAGCATCCCTCCATGCCAGCTTCCCCCTCATCTTTCAATTGCCACAACCCCAACACCTATCGCTCCTTGGTATATATTATTTTGCACTGTTGCCGTCACTGACAAGGGACTGCACCTTTGTGCATCACTGCATGCAAATTCTTTCACAGTTGCACTTGCCAACTGCAGATTATTTATTTTTTTGCAAATATGGTTTTATTTTCACTTTTTGTTCTCCCCCTCATTCCCTACGAGCCTCCCTATCATTTATAGACAGCACCCGCCTCCTGTCTGCTTCCCTCACTCCCTCTTCGTTAATCTATACACACTTTAGTGAACTGTTGATTTTTTCATTATTCCCCCACCCCGGACATACAGTCTACAGGTTTCTTTGCTGTGTAGATCCTCAATTACCCCCCTCTCCCAACCCAAATCTACAGACCTCTATATGGCATGTAGATCCTCAATTAACCACCCCCTCCACAAATCTATAGGCCTCTACAGGCTATATAGAACCTCAATGAATCCTGTCTCTACAAATCTGCAGGCATGCAGATCCTTAATTAAATGCTCCAAACCTGAAGGCCTCTACATGTCACATAAATCTTCAATTACCCTTCACCCCCAATCCGCAGGCCTCTACATGTCACATAGACTCTCAGTTACCGCCCACCTCCACAAATCTGTAGGCCACATAAATCCTCAGTTATCCCCCCACCAAATCTGAAGGCACCTATATACCACACAGATTTTTAATTAATCTCAAACCTGCATGCATCTACATGTGATCTAGACCATAATTACCACCCTTACATGTCACGTAGATTCTCAAATGACTCCTGCTGGTCTTGTATACAGAAATTAACAGATTGTACATCATGAAATTTTAATAGCTAGCTTAAATTTATTTTGCACTGGATGAACTTCTATTTTTTTTTTTTTTTTCAAACTAAAGCTGAAAGCCATATTTACAACGTTTTGGCCGTTTTATGCTCCGGCTTTCTTCAGGTGATTGGAAATTCAAACTGAACCCTTTATTTTATCCACCAGGGTAGGTTTGTCTAGTTCCACGTGCCATGCCCCTTCTGGCTGTCCTCAGGGACACATGGCACAGTGGATAAAGGTGTTGGTAAGATCCAGTGAAAGAGTTGTGAGTTCAGTACCAGGCTACAGTAGCGGTGAACCAAAAAACTCAAGATAGTTGAGTTAAAGGGAAATAACTGAGATCTGGAAGAGGCACGGCATGTGGAACTAGAACAATCAACCCCGGTGGACGAAATAATGGGTTTGGTTAGAAATTCCAATCACCTAAAGAAGGCCGGAGTGTACAACAGCTGAAATGTTGTGAATATGGCAACGAAAATAAGGATAACTGTCTGAATAATGTAAGTAATCATGATACCTCATCTCAGAGATATAGACAGATAAAACTGAAAGAAGAAGAAGAAAAAAAATTAGAAAAAAATAATACATTTGGGTTATACTGAAATTAAAATTAATTTCCAAATGTATATTTTTGAGTTATAAACCAGAAGTTAATAAGTTTCCTTTTCATGGTGAGGCTGAAATTTTAGCTAATTATGTCGTTTACCTTATTTGTGTCTTATCAAAAAATTATTTCGGAGTAATATCTAGAAAAAGCTTACAAAATCGTTATTCAGTTTTAGTAATGCTAAGCTAACTGAAATATTAAACTCTCTCAAATAATGGCAAATTAACTGGAATTTTGACTGACCTCAAACTGTTTTGGATGTCATTAATAAATCATTTTTGTGTAAGAAATAAAGAAAATCATCTCTACAGAAAGAATAGTTCAACTTTATCAATGGTAATATAAGTGGAATTTTAACTCCTTCGGACCTCATTTATAAATTATTTTTTTTTTAGAACCAGAAAAATGTTCGCCATTTGACTCTCCTGAAGAGAAGGGAGGGTGGTATTTTTTTTTTTAATTTAGTTGTCCTTTTCCTAGATTGGATTATGACCACATCACATTGAAACATTGGTTTCCATACGATTACCGAAGTTAAGCAATGTCAAGCCTGGTCAGTACCTAGATGGGTGACCGCTTGGAAATACCATGTGCTATGGGTTAATTAGTAAGATTTGTATCAATAAATCATTATAATCTAAAAAAGAATATTTCTGGCTTTAAATAAATCTGAAAAGAGTTGATACGCTGTAAAAAAAAAAATGAATGAATCAATTAATTGAAATTCTCCCAGATTGGTTAGGGAGCTTAGTCTGCCCTGCTATTTAACTCATAGCTGTGGGGAGAAGAGATGGAATTATATATTTCCCAAGGTTATTTGTGCAACAATGAATGTAACTAACTGGGCTGGAGTTTGAACAATGGTTACCATTCACACATCCAGAGAAAGTTTAAGCTACATAAATGAGAATTCCGTAAGTGCATTTCTACCTTGAACGTCATCGATAAGTTATTTCACTTTGTGTTCTTTGGGAGATTTGAAGAAAAATGGTTAAAATGTTATTTTCTTGGCCAATTACAAAAGAGAGTGACGATTTCTGAGTCGTTTAAGTCCAAACTAGCACTTAATGAGTGAAATGTGAATGAAGATGTGACTTGGAAAATAGTCATCTGTGTGGAAGTTCATATGAGGCAAGAAAAGGTCACTGGGTTGGTAGATAGGCGCAGAAACCTAATGAGTTCAAAAATCGTATTGGGGTGCAGAAAAATAAAAAAGAAAAGAAGAAAGAATGTCCACTGTATTTACTTGTACTTGGTTGAGCATCTGTAAAAAATGGTGGGATGTGGCATCCAAGAAAGAGCCTCTATTTTACTCTTTCTTTCATTTCCCATCTCTCTCTGTTTTAGTCTATTTCATTTTTCCTCTCTCTTCTCTCTGCTTTACTCTCTCTCTCTTATTTTCCATCTCTCTGTTTTATTCTCATTCATATTTCCTCTCTCTCTTCTTCTCTCTGTTTTACCCTCTCTCTCTCTCATTTTCTATCTTTCTCTATTTTATTCTCTTTCATTTTTCCTCTCTCTGCTTTACTCTCTCTCTCTCTCTCTCTCTCTTATTTTCCATCTCTGTTTTATTCTTTCATTTTTCCTCTCTTCTTCTCTCTGCTTTATTCTCTCTCTCTCTCTCTCTCTTCCATTTTACATATCTCTCTCTCTCTCTTTCTCTCTCTCTCATACCTACTCTAAGATTTATTCCCTCTTTCTCTTTCTTGCAGCCTGATTTTGTTTATCAAATTTTTCGGGTTCTTTTTTTAAAAATATTTTCCTTCCTCTTATTTTCTTTTTCCATTCTTCTTATCTGTGCCTCTTTTCACTTTTCTCTTTATTTCTTTTTCTATTCCTTGACATTTTTCGGGTCCATTATTGATTATTTATGGCAAATTTGTTTGAATATTACATTGACTATAGTTTGCATAAAGTGGCAATAATTTTAAGTAAAATGATACGCTAAAATAAGTAACCAAGTAATCATTTAAGTTCTCTAAATATTGGTGCATTTAATCAATACTCAAGCAGCAGTAATTCTATACCCACTTACTCCTTCCTTTACTACTAGACACCCCCTGTAAAGAGACAGGAAGTATAAAAATATATAATATAAAAGAAAAAAAAAATGAGGAAACATTTGAAATGAGTAGGAGGAGTGTGTGAAAAGTGCACCCTTATCAAGTAGACATTTCTTTTTCTTCATCCTCCAAGTAAGTTTTTTTCCTATTGAAACATTCTTTCAGTTCCTTCATTTTTTTTTTTTTTTTCATTATTTTCTTTTTGTTGTACTTTTAGTTTTTTAAACCAATTCACCCATGCAAGATGATAAAGCCACTAAAACACAAGGAGCAACTGGGAGTGAAAAAGAATGAAGAGACTTTGAAATTTGATTTACTATTTATTTACTTTTTTTAGAGTTTAGGCAGAAATGTTAGAAGTATAGACTTTAGAAGGAACTGGAAACCTGATCTTAAGCAGGAAACAAGTAACAAACCTCTACTCCTGTTCAAAACATTGGGGAGGGGTGTGAACCAGACAATAGGTGAACCTATCTATTCAAATTGAGGAGAGAAAAAAAAATTAAACAAAATTTCAGAGTTCAGACAGAGACATTATAAGTATAGAATAGAAGTAGACTTTGGAAGGAACTAGAAATCCAAACCTAAACAGGAAACAAAGGATAACCCTCTACTCCTGTTCAAAAGACCATTATTGTATTGTTTTCTTTCACTTTATATCTTTTTTTCTTGAAATAAACCTATTGACTGTGTGGTTGCCATTATTGGGGGGAGGATATTTCGACCTGCAATAAAATTCAAAGAGTACATAATATTTCCTTGTGTATATTAAATACACAATCAAAGGTTTGTAGTAAATGATGTCAAAACCAACAACTAAAATTTGATTAAAGTACAATATTAAGTCTGCAATGCACGAATAAATTCATTTAAAATTTTAACCGCTTGGGATTAACAATGCAATGTGATAGGGTTACTTTTAAAAGTGTCTTTATGTAAAGTTTGTTGTGCAGAGTTTTTCTGAGTCAGAATGATTTTGATTAATTTGCATGTTATAACAAGTAACAAGACAAAACTAATTTTAATATGCACTCTATAAAGTTTGTCAGTGAACCTAAACCATTTCATTGTTTTTTGAGGCTAGGGTCCCAAAAGTAGGTTAATTACTTTAGAAATGGGATTCAACCTAGAATGGGACAATTTTTGTGTTCCAATCCTTTGTGGGTCATTTAAAACTGGAACATATTTTGGATTGTAAGAATAATTTTTTTTCTTTCATTTCTTACATTAACAATTTTTTTGAGAAGTCTACTTATGGCCATATCACGTTGAAACACTGGTTCTTGTACAATCACCAAAGTTAAGCAGTGTCTAGCCTCATCAGTACTTATATGGGTAACCGCTTGGGAAAACAAGGTGATATAAGCTTGCTAGTGGATAACAGCTTGCAATTGGAAATCAAAGAGTCGAGATCCAATTCCAGTTGGGTTCGTTATATTCACACAAATACCCTATGGAAAGTTATGAATCCACCTCTTTCTCTCTCAGCTATGGGTTAATTAGCAGAACTTGTATTAGTAAAAATCATTATTATCCCTCACCAAAATCTTACAATCTAAAAATATTTTCTGGCTTTAAGTGACCTGCAAAGGGTTGATAAGCTGTAAAAAAACAAATCAGAGAAAAATCCTACTACTTAATCCATAAATGGTAGAATGGTAAAAGGCCACATATGTAAGGAACACAGTCATGATACAAGTAAGGGTCTACGAGACTAACTTGCAACAAATGTACTACAGTAGGTGTCCATTGTGTATGTGTATACATACAAATATATGCATATATGTCTTTCTTAATTTGGCAAAACAACATTTATGCATATGAGTCTTATATCATCAACAAAAATTTTTAATGAAATAGAAATCATGAACAATGATTGTTGTGAATAAGACTGTTCTTTTCTAGCCTCTTTTAGAATAAGGTACCAAAATGAAAATAAATGAAACTGAGTAGGATATGTAAAATGAATTTCTTTTGTAAAATCCTGTTAATCCATGAGATTTTTGTTTGTAGATGTTCTGTTTAAAGATTTCAAAAATATTCCCAAAGTACACAAATAAAAAAAATCATGGGCAAATTCTAAGAGAAAAAAAAGAGACAAAAACAGTGAGGAAGAAAAGATGAGAGCAACAAAGAGAGAAGCAAAATAAAAACAAGAGGATAATAGAGAGGTAGAGAGAGAGAGAGAGGTCAATAGAGGAGGAGAGAGAGGTCAATAAAGAGGTAAAGAAAGAGAAAAAGCCAAGAGAGAGAGAGAGAGAGAGAGGGAGGGAGGGAGAGAGAGAGAGGCCAACAGAGAAGTAAAGAGGGCAATAGAATGAGACAGGTGAATAGAGACGTAAAGAAAGAGAGAGAGAGAGAGAGAGAAGCCAATAAAGAAGTAGAGAGATGGAGAGAGAGAGGCCAACAGGTAAAAGATTGGGAGAGAGAGAGAGAGAGAGAGAGAGAGAGAGAGAGAGAGAGAGAGAGAGAGAGAGAGAGAGAGAGAGAGAGAGAGAGAGAGAGAGAGAGGCCAATAGACAAAAGGATGTTGGACAAAGAGTGAAAGAGAGACAGAGGAAGTTAACAGACAAAAGAATAGTGGAGAGAGAGAGATGGCAAGAAATAATATAATGGAGAGTGTGAGAGAGAGAGAGGTCAATAGACCAAAGAATGGTGAGAGGAGAGAGAGAGTGAGACCAAGAGACAAAGAGAGAGAGAGAGAAGCTAGTAGATATGTAGAAAGTGAGAGAAGGACATAAAGAGAATGTGAATATGTATGCGGTAGATTTAAGACTAATCTAAAATATGTGCGTGTTTTTTGTGATGTCACAATTGTCTGCTTATCCCAAAACTAGAAAGAGAAGAGAAAATTGTTTATGTTTAAAATGTCTAGACAAAAGTAGCTATATATATATATATATATATATATATATATATATATATATATAAAAAATGAAAACATAAAAAATATATCTTCAATATTTATTTTTTTTCGGGTGACCATCTTCCCACCCAACTACATACCACTCCCTCCTCAAATTTCTTTTGGATAAATAATTTTCTGTTGTTTCTTTTGTCAAAACTCATTACCAGTTATTTTTGGTAGACTTTGGGATAGGGGAGGTATGAGAGTAGTGTGGAGAGGTGGTGGGGAGGAATGAGGGAGGAAGAGATATTTATTAGAAGCAGAGGGTGAAGAAAAAAAAATGAGGTTGGGGAAACAAGAGAGAAAGAGGGAGAGAGTAAGAAAGTGTGTGTGAAAAATAAAGAGATAAAAAAAAGAGAGCCAGTGAGAAAGTACAGAAATAGAGATAGAGAGAAGGAAAAGAAAAACTAGAAAAGACAGAGAAGAAAATTAAAAGAGAAATAATAGAGAAAAGAAAGACAAAGAGGGGTGAAGGGGAGAGAGAGAGAGAGAAAGAGAGAGAGAGTCAAGCAAAAGAGAGATAGAAGTAGACTGTGCGCATGTGTGTGTGAGAGAATAAGGAAAGATGCAAAAAGAATCAATTGAAAGAAAGTACCGAAAAAAAGAGAGGGGGGGAAGAGTAAAAGATGGCATGGAAATAGAGGAGGAGGAGGAGGAGAAGAAAATAAAATTAGAAAAAATGGGATAGAATGGTAAAGACAAGTGGAGAGGAGAGAGAGAAGAAGAAGGAATGGAAAGAGAGAAGGAGGAAGAGAGAGAAGAGAAAGCTATTAGAGAAGAGAGGAATAAAAAAGCAAAGACAGGCGGAGGAGGAGGAGGAGAAGAGATAGAGAGAGAGAGAAATTGGAAAGCATTTTTTGAATGCCTCATCCCATCCCTCTTTGCATAATAAGTTCAACCAGGTACAAGTGACTACAGTGCAAATATGTTTACCACAGAAAGCACCTGCCACTCCCTTAATGATTACAACATGGGCATTTTTCCCCCTTTTCATCTAATGAATCCCCTCTTCTACAACGTGTACATATTCACCCCCACCCCACTTTCTTATATTGTCAACAACAAAATGCGTAATGTGAGACTTGTAGCAGCCTAATTGTTAAGACTTTGGCCTATGACGTTAACAAGACAGTTTCAGGCCTCGGTCAAATGCTTGGGCCGTTTAGTACAAACAGTATTAGGACATCTCCCTTCCTGCTACCCATCACGTCCATACACAGCAATTACAATTAGATGCTTATAAAATCTTCAATACCTACAAAACTATTTCATTCTAAAGATGCAAAGTAAATGGTTAAAGCAATGGGTTTATGGCCACTTCAGACCACATGTCAATGTCCTCATCATCTCATACCATTTATTGATAACTGAATCATAAATTTGGCTCAGTGATCCAAGCAGAGAACTTAAGGCTATTAAATTATAATTGTTATTTCAGTGGATTTTTTAAGATATGGTTGATGACTTAATGGGCAGAAATGTTAGATGAAACACCTTGTTTGATCTGCTCAATATCACAGAATTTTTAACCTAGATAAGTATTTTTGGCTTATTGGTGGTATTTGATAATGATTTACTCATGTAAATGTTAACACATTTAGGAGAAAGAAAGTGCCTCTTTTCAATTTCTGACATTAATATCAACAGTTTGTGAGTGCAGTGAACATTAAATGGGCTGCACCAGGGTTAGTTTCACCCAACACTGCAAATTGTTACAAAACCAAAACATTGACCTAAAAACTTTGTCATGTTCTTAAATAGTCTCATTAGAACACTGTGAGGGGGAAAATTTTCTCTAACAAAAACCAGGATCAAGAGTTCATAAAAAAAAATTCCCAGATAAAAACCTGCGGAATTTTACTCAAAAGGTATCAAAAAGCTGCCTGATAAGTGG
>OZ038506.1:36676274-36683774 GCA_964036315.1 Acanthosepion esculentum
GTGAGAGAGAGAGAGAGAAAAGAGAAGTAAAGAAAGATAAGTAAAGGAAGAAAGGAAAGGAAGAAAGGAAGAGGAAGAGAAGAGGAAGAGAAGAGGAGGAAGAACGGGGTATGGGCAGAAGGAGGAGAGAGAAAAAAGAGAGGTAGAGAGAAAAAAAACGAGAAAAAATAGAGAAAGTAGGAGCAAGTGTAAAATTAAAGAAATAAAAAATAAAAAAGAAAGGGTGATTTTTTTCATACCTTCAGCAGAGTGATTTGGTCATCCTTACAAAGCAAGAGAAATGCAGGAATTAACTGTGCAAAATCTGTGATGGCTGTCACAACTGGGGCACAGTTATCCGACATGTGTTTGAAGGACTGGCTGTCATTGCTTAGGCGGAGAAAGGAATTAGGATCAACAGGACAGGACTGTAAGAGAAAACACAAATTAGACACTGGAAAAATAAGAACTTTCATCACATTAGGTGATATCCTAAGTATGTTAGGCCAAATCAAAAGCATTTTATTTTTCTTACAGAACTTTATTCTAATCTGACTATTTATAAACTATATTTCAAGACTATCAAAGATTTTACTATATTATTATGTATGCCATATATTGGTAAATGCTATTCAGCTGCACCTTTTGGCTCTGATCTTATAATGCTGGTGTTATATTCTGTGCTAATAGGAATATACACTTGAAAAAACAAGGCGGTTAAAATAAGTAAATGTTTATTGTAAAAAACCAGTACAATAAGAATAAAGGTAACAGTTATGCACAAGGTTGTCACAAGTCAATCCAGTAGTGAGTGCTACAATTGGAAGGTTGGTAGTTCTCGTGTAAGTCTGAGTTGTACTCAACAGATCCCAGCTAGTATATTTAGCTACCCCCTCATGAGGGTTGCATGTGGCACAAGGTTGGGTTTAATGCGGGATCTCCAAGCCCATAGGTTTGGCCAAAAATATTCCCTATTTGAACACGTATAAACAGGTTCAGGGTCAGTCTACCTCCCTGACCTAGACTCTTCCCTTCAGCGGAGCCTCGTCCGGGTTCCTCTCTGCTCAGAGGCAGAGAGTTCGACTGTCCAGATGGAACAGATCCCAGCTAGTCTCTGTAGTCCATTGACTTACAGATACTTATAGGTAGTTACTACCTATAGTATAGTCACTCATGGGGGTGACAGGTTATTCAGTTGGATAGAAGAATTCTGAGAGTTTTAAAGCTCTATTTTGAACCGAGTCTCAAAACTGATGAAACAGCTTGTTGAATTCAATGAGTAGAAGGAAATGAAGCAATATCTGACTGTTACTATACCAAAGTGGCATAAGTATTTTAAAGATGGTAACTTGACCCTTGAAATAAAATCTTAAAGTGGATGACAATCAGTTGTTGGTTATCTATCTATCTATCTATCTGATAGTCCTGAAACAAAACCTTTTGGCCACTTTTTTCAACCATTTCTGTCATTGATAGCTCTATCCAGTTCTTTTATTATTTGTCATCTAGGAGTTGAAGCTTCTTACTAGTCTAACTGAAGCTTCTTACTAGTCTAACTGAAGCTTCTTACTAGTCTAACTTTTGTTTTTTTTTATCCATAATTTGGATCCCATATTATAAGCTGAGACATAACTTCTTGTTTACTTATCCAGCAATGGCCATAATATTTTTATATATTACATTCTATCAAAAGTGTTTCTGTGTTTTTACAGACTTTTACTCTAAAACATATTTCATGTACAGATCTAAAGATGAAGATTATTATTACTATTACTACATCATGATCATTTTTCAGCTGTTGTTTTCATTTAAGATGTTATAATGGCAGATACAAGTATTGTAGATTCTGGCTATTTTAAGGCATTATTCTAAACTAATCCTCACAGCTGCTGAAGCAGATCTCAAAATTTGGTAAATGGAACAATATTTGACCATACTGTCTCAGACTAGTATATTTAAAGATGGTAACTTGTTACTTAAATTAAAATCTGAGTGTGAATGACTTCAGATTTTGGCTATATCTTTCTTTTTAAATACTATTGTTCATCCAATGCACGGCCAAAGTGCCACTCAATGTAGAGGGTTACTGAATGGGAATGTTGTAAGAACAAATAGGGAGGGAGCAAGGATTGCATATTATGAATATATGTAGGATAGATAATTGTTGACATTCAACTTGAAGATTGTAGTGGTCAAGGGTTCGAGAGTCCTATCTATCTATTTGATTGTTCTCATATGAACACTTCTGACCAATTCTTTGCCAACCATTTCTCTCATCTATAGCTTTACCTAGTTCCTTGTTTTGGGTTCCAGTGTCATCTTCAAGTCGACTGATGAAGGTTCTTACTAGTCTACCTGTTCCTTGTTTCCATAATCTGGATCCCACAGTATAAGCTGATAAATAACTTTTCGTTTACCACTCCAGCAATAGCCAGTAAAATCGACTTTTTCACAGATTGAGTTCATAATCTTTTGGTAGATTCCCAAATGTTTCTGTATTGGGTATGCATTGTATCCAGCTGACATTTAGTGCTGCTCTCAATAGTTGAGTGAAGGTACCATTTATTTTATATTCTTTGCTAGTGATTTTGCTGACGTCCAGCTGTTTGAGCCATTTCAGAGGACAGTTGCAATTGTTGATTTAACTGTCACATTTTTTGCATTAAATTGCAACATAGAGGAGAACCCAATCACTGGTGCTCAAAAATTTTCAGTAGAACTACAATCATTGAAAGATACACTTACGTAGAGAAAGACATACGCTTGGATAAAATAGAGTTGTTTATGTTGGTTCTAATCCTGTTTAGAATGATTGCAAAATACTTTCCACTCCCTAATTTATAGGCAGAAGCACACAAATGCATTCTGGGATTTTATCCTAGCCAATAAAATAGCCCGCTTCTTGGTTTCATCTGACTTAGTCCCGGTCTGATCTGCTTTGGTTTGTTCATCTGAATTTGCTCTTGTGTGTCAACCACAATTTTTAGTTTGTGAACTTCTTACTCTATTACTGTTGTTTTGCCTCATTACTGTTAACTTGTCTTTTTACTGTTAATTTGCCTTGCATATATTGTTTGCGTGCTTTATAATTTTTTTTGATGTTTTTTTTCTTTTTCTTGTTTTTATTGTAAACTTTGTTAATTCTGTTTGTTGGGCAGTTCTGCGATTTATTTACATTTAACCATTGGCCACTCACTCTACAGATTAAAAATACATTTTTATTAACTCTGTCCCATAATAATTGTTAAATTTGCATACATATTCCATATGCTAAACTAGCAGCATGGCCCGGCATTGCCCGTGCTTGATTAAAAAATCATATGACTCATACAGCAATCGCTATCACTTGACTTAAAATATTTTTGCCCTTCCTTGCCTTTAAAGGCGAGCCCTTTGCCGTGCTGATGTTGCTACATGCCTTATTTCTTGCCTATCTCACACTGCGAATTTTTTCTAAGTCTATACTAAACATTAAATCTGTTACGAAAAAAGAACTAAACAAAATGAACACAAAACAATCAGCTTTAAAAAAGGACTCGTAACTGGAAAAACCGAATGAAGAAAACAATGTTAACAACAAATACTTTTTCACACCCAACCCAGTTCTGCGGAATCAGAATCAACGTTGAGGTTAAGCAAGCGAATGAGCCAATTGGAGTAAAGTGCCATGCAGATTTAAATTTTTATCGATTTTTTTTGCATGGTAGCATGCTAGTTAACATTCGTGTCAGTCAGCTGTTTGGCTCTCAGACTGGCCAATAGAATCTTCCTGCCTATTCGTGGCAGCCAGCTATAGGCTCTCACTCTGGCCAGTAGAAAATGGCTGCAAACTACATGAAAACTACTGTAGAAGCATGAAAAAATCGATTATTTCCACTATTGATGGGAGTTGGGAAATGCAAAGTTGGTCTTGGCCTTCCCACTAACTTGGAGCATGTGCATGTAAATTTTGGGTCAAATCCGTCAAAAATTGCGGCTGTGCATTCGTTACACACACACACACACACACCCTGCCTTTTATAGATAGAGATATAGCAACTATTATGGGACAGAGAAGGTACTAAAAAGTAGAATAAAATAAAACAAGGAAAAAGTGAGTAAAATTTGATAGCATTAATACTTACTGTTTGTTCTAAGACGTTGCACTCAAAGTTATTATTCTCAATGGCTGCTTTCCGCAAATTATGCAAACGTTCGCGTGAGTATTCGTTGGTCTTTTGGTGAGCCTCCAACACCGACCGAACAATTTCGTCTGTGTTCTGCATCAAGTTGTCGAATTCTGAAGTGGGGCCTTGTGAATTGACCATCTGCATTTGTTTCATGATACGAGCCTTTTCGCTTTTTGGCACCCGACCAAACCGCACGGCTGCGAATAAGAAGGTTTTTTTTTTTTTAAATTTTAAAATTTTCTTACATTTAAATTAAAAAGTTTTTAAAGTTTAAATTTTTAAAATTAAAGATGCTTTGTCTTTTTGTTACAACACATGGCAGAACAAAAGAATCAAACAAAGAGAAAGGGGTGGAGAATGACCAATGTTTTGTGCTCTACTGTGGCTGAGGTGGTTCAAGCAACATCCCTGAAAGATAGTCTCCTAAGGCATGTGATGTGAGTTCAAGACACATTGAAAGTGAATTCTTTATTTTCTGACTTAGACTAGCTGCAATATTGAAATTTAGAATAATCAATCAGAAAATGAGACTAATCAAGCAGAGAATAAAACGAGGATGTTGAATGGCTAAAGAAAGGACCAATCACTTTCCTCTACCATAAGGGTCATGTGACCCAGGTTATATGTGCCAAATTCAAAGACCCATTCTCCTTCACCACAAGTCTGGTCAGTGTCAGGTTATGGAGGAATGAGGCCAGCAAACTCACAAGAAATTACTACTACTACTACTACTACTACTACTACTACTACTACTACTACAGTGACTGTTGACAAAATAATTCTCCTTTTTCTATTTGGATATTAAATATACTTAAATAGTACAGCCTGTTGTGTTTCTTCTCTTCAAAAACTGTCACCCACAAGGACTGGGCACTAATCCTCCAAAAACTTGGAGTTGTATCCTGGCATAATATCATGGATATAATTACCACAATAAAAATTAATGAAGAAAGAGGGGGATACAAAGTAACAATAAAATGGAATAAAACTAATAATAGCATAATAATAAGCTATGGGTTAAATAGCAGGGCAAACTAAGATATCTAGTCATGGTTGGCAGCAAGTCTAGGAGAAAGACAACTTTGAATTCAAAACTGTTTGTAGCTCTGGCAAAGTACATACTATGCAGCCGGTGAAAGGATTGTAGAATTCGCAATGACTATGATATCAACTGTGGTCTATGTGACGGACAGACAGAGTACTGTAATAAAAAGTAACAATGATAAGATGGAATAAAACTAACAACAAAAAAGATTTCTATTATTTTGAAGAAAATATCGACACTGAGTGTTGTAATGGTTAGGAATGAGATATTGGCAACGGAGTTTGAATTTTGGTCAGATTTGTTACATTCTCTTTTACACAAATAGCTTAAGGAAAGTATGAATTCATCCCACCAGCTAAGGGTTAAATAGCAGGGCGGACAAATAAGCAGAATGTGCCAATTAAAATAAGTAAGTAAAATAAAAATAAAAAAGTGATATGTTTGGATGTGAAACAATAAATAGACAGTTTCAAACAGTTACCCTTCCAAGCACTATGATATTTCAGTGTTGCTTAACTTTGTCAGCCACAGTAAACCCTCAACAGTATGACTCTAAAATAAATCAGATCTAGTTTTGCATGAAGACAACAAATAAATAATAATAACAAAATAAAGAAGAAAGAAATAAAAAAATACCAGTTAAAAAAAAACAGAAACAAAAACAAATGATTAAAAAAATAAATAATTAAATAAAATAAGGTAAAAATAAAATAAAGTAAAATAAAAATAAAAGTGATATGTCTGAATGTGAAACAGCAATGGTCAGTTTCAAAGTTACCCTTCCAAGCACTATGGTATTTCAATGTTGCTTAACTTTGTCAGCCAAAGTAAACCCTCTGCAGTACGATTCTACGATAAATCAGAGCTGTTCATGCATGAAGACAATAAAAATAAATAAAAAAACTAAATAGATAAAAAATAAAAATAAATAAAACTCCTGGTACCCTTTCTTGATTGGCATTTTAAGTGCTATCCGTATGTCATAAGACGACTATTGAAGAATCAAATTATAGTTTTGAAAGACACAAATCAATGATTGATAACAGCTAAAAGCTTTTAATATCTTTTTCTTTTTTCAGTTGTTGGGAGGTGAGGAGGGGCTGCTGGGCTGAAGATTTTCCCCTTTCTTGTTCTGGCTCATCTTATGAACTGTCATCATAAAACTCCTTTCTTTTCCTCTTACATTTTTTTTTTCTGTAGCTAAACAAGAAATCAGTGTAAATGTTGCGTGACACTCTTGCTGATCATGGCTCCAACAACAATGTTAGTTTGAATGGCTGACAGGAGAAAAAAAAATGTTAGGATTCCTTGGATCATGTGACAAGCTTTTTCAGCCACTAGGATTGGCTGCATCCTTTTGGCCAGGCAAAATTCTGCAATCTACTACATAAAAGAATTTTTTTCTTTAAAACATTATAAAAGTGTTACAAAATTATAAACTGATATATATATATATATATATATATATATATATATATATATATATATATATATATATATATATATTTATGTGATAAAAATATAGTTTTAAGTTATGCTATATTTATGGGTTAAAGCGCTCAATATCAGGGATAGAGTGTATGCAAATATAAAAGTGGACATTGTGGTCAACACCCAACATTTATATATAATTGTGTATTTGGGCAACAAGTCCTCTTTTATGCAAGTTTCATTGAAAATGACTGACAAAACACTGCAATTGAGCTTTTTATTAATTTTTTCTTGCATCTGTACAAGTGATTTCTTTTCTGGTCACAGTGTGTGTAAAATATATATATATATATATATATATATATATATATATATATATATATATATATATATGCATACACAACGACAATAATTCACTTTTTCTATATTTAAAGCGTATTTTGTCAGAATTTAGATTCCATTTAAACAAGTTTTCTTAAATTTAACCAACATGATCTGTTACTTTAATTTTTTTATTGTATTTTTATAATTTTCAAATAAGTTTTTGCACACTGGAAACAAAATTGCAAATAAACTGTCTAGAGTTTATGTTTTTCTTTGTGTACTTGACCATCTCAATTGTAAAGAATTAAATATGGTAGATGAGATTTTGCCACATCCTGGCATTAGTATATTACAATTTAAATTCAAACAGAGGAGTTCATAAAACTATCAATAATATAAAACAAGAAATTCTTACATTGGTTATATATTCACCAAACTCTCGTAGATTAACTTGTCACTGATTGAAAATTATTTGTGCACATATTGATCATCACATTACAGTACAACTATCAACATAATATGAAAATACAATACAGCATGCACTGCAAGGAA
>OZ038506.1:36688774-36701274 GCA_964036315.1 Acanthosepion esculentum
CACGACAAAAGTAGCCAAATGGCTACTTTTGTCGTGATTTTATAACATATTTATGTTGTAATATTCAAATAAATAATTATATATTTGTTATATTAAAATTTGTTAAACTACCCCACAATTAGATTAGCTACAAAAATCTAGGCCTTTTTAAGATGGCCAATTGTAATGATTGAATGTCAAAAGTTTAGCCATAATTCAGATGAAATATTTCCATTATTAGTTTACAAAACTGCAATTATTATTGCTGAACGTCCAGGTAACGTAATAGTTATCTGTGCGGAAAGTAGTTCAGCTAGCACAAGTTCAGGCCTAGCCTGTTGCATTCACTTTCGCACTAATGCACTTCGGAAAGGTATGAATCTATTTCTCTTCCTCCCAGCAATGGGTTAAATAGCAGTGCAGACTGGGCTTCCTAGCCTTGGTTGGTGTCCATTCTAGAAGAAGGATGTGGAGGAGGCAACAAGAAATAATAATTTCCCCAAAAATTCATATACAGTTACCAGCTTGTAGTCGAACCTTGTTTAGATGAAAGACTTAAGAACCCAGTTGTTAATAAGATTAGTCATCCCACTGGCCATAATATGAAACACATTCTCATGACCTAGATGCTTGCTTATCATCTTGACCTAATGCCATTTATGATTAATAAACCAACCCCAGACTTTATGGGGTCAGGTGGGGGGGGGGGGGGTTGTGAATGACTGGCCCATGACCTAGTTTTTCACTAATTATAACAATATTAGTGTTACAATTTTTATAAAGTTTTAATAGTGATATGCAATGAAACAAAAGTCTTGAAACAATGTGTTGAGATTCAATGAGGCAGAGATAAAGAATTCATAAATGAACTGTTTAATTAATCTGTTCTCTATATCTTTTAGACGTTCAGTGGTATCTATGATTCATTGATTGCTCCTGGTATTATATAAATTGCTTTTTGCCCAATATCTTTTCATGTTAAAAATTTTATGCATTTAATATAATAGTGAAATGGCAAAATCTCTTTAAGGAAAAAGATTAAGAACAAAATGACAAAGACAGTGACGACAAAGCCGATTATAAGACCAAGTTGAAACAAGATGATCACTTAACAGACAAAGGTAGCTGAGTGCCTCACATGAAAGTCTTGAACAAATAAGACTGCAATCTAAGAAATGTAGGAGTAAAGGAACTGATTAAATGATTCATTTTGCTTGGAAACTAATTTTGTCTAATCTAAATGCAGTTAAATATTTTATTTGTCTACGTTATTAAAATAACCAAGAGATTTAATCACTCATAGATTTACTAACTTAAGTTGATTTACCTCCCTTCTCATTACAGATGAGATAAGAAAAATATAAATACACATCAATAATTTGTGTGAGAATCGGTCAGAAGCACATACAAATAATAAAAAAATATATATACAAGTCCCATAGGTAAATCAATTCCACAATTATTTCTGTTCCTCAATCTTAAGTACACAACTACTCATCAGAAATGAGACTCCTCTTGAATGAGTGTACTGTGCTTTTATGCACCTGACCCAGCCATAGCTCAGCCAATGAGTGCTCAGAACCAGTCTACAATTGACACTACCACTTCCGCCCACACAAAGTGCTCCCCGATTCACCTTCAGTCCAAAGCTTGCCAATTCTCTGTCTCCACACTCCACTGCAAAACATATACACAACTCTGGCCCTTTTGGGTTGCTGAGGTAAGTCTCCGCTACATGATTATTATATGGTCTGGTGATCCAATCTAATATAAATCCAAAATAACAAGATCAAAACAACTTACTCAGAAGCATTTCACCTGCCCTTTTTGTGCTTACATCATTAACTGACTATAGAAAACTGTTTTTAAAACAAGTGCAATTTCCCTTATCCTAGTAGCCATAGTACGAAACAAGTACTCATAACCTTGATGCCTACTCATCATCATGACCTACTACCAGTTACAATTAACAGACCAACCATAAACTTTATTTCAGTGGTCAGAGAATGTGAATGACTGGCCCATGACCGAGACACCAGCTCATTTTCTAATTGGGTCTATATCAGTTTAATTAAAGAACTAACCTTTTAATCAGAATTTAAGAAAGTAAAAGATTGGCGCATGACCTAGATACCAGCTCAGTTTTTTGTAGCTTGTATCAAGGCAATTAATTAAAGATTAAAATGCTTTATGATAATAAGAGAGGTCATAGAATGTGAAAGATAGGTTGATGACCTGGAGACCAGCTTATACATCAATCATGTCTATGGGAACTTGATTAGTTAAAGAACTAACCCATTTAACAAAAGTTAATATAAGTGGATATGGAATGTCAGAGACTAGTCTATGACCTAGATACCAGCTCATAGTCCATTTAAGTATGTATCAAGGTAATTAGTTCATAAACTAAGTAACTCTCAAGTTGCTTCTGAAAAGTTTAGTCCTTTTATTGTGGTCTTTGAAAGTGTCATTAGAATCTCAAAATGTGGAGGGGAGGGCAGAAGGTTCTTCATTTAGTCTTAACATCACCATAGTAACAAAAAAAAAAAAACAAAAAAAAAAACAAACACCCTAAACAAAAATAGGAGAAAGCTTGGAGTGCAAAGAGAAAAAGAAGGGGCCACATGTTTATCTGTGGCCAAGAGTAGTTACACATTTAGACAAATGGCATCTGCACCTCAAGTGGTGTGGGAGTGAGGGGATATGGATGTGCAGCATCTTACCTGCAATACTGACATCGATTGCGGTTGGCACGCATAACGTTGCACATCTGATTCTTAAGACACGGCCTGTAGTTAATTTTCTGCTGAATGCTGCGACGGAAAAACCCCTGGAAAAGAAGAAGAAAAAAGTTAAACAGAAAGATGGAAAATCAGAGAGAGAGAGAGATGGGTGTGGGGTGAGGGAGAAAAGTGAGTGAAAGAGAAAAAGTGAAGAAGAAAGAGAAAGATGGGAAGTGATAAAGAAGAGAAAGAAGTAATGAGAGGAAGATAGAGAATGAGTTGGGGAGAGAAAGAGAGAGAGAGAGAGTAATGAGATAATGAAAGAGGAGAGCATAATGAGATGGAGAAAGTGAGGGAAAAGGATAACAAGCGGGAGAAAGAGAGAAGAAGCTATTGAAAGGGAGAAAGAGAGAGAAGAGGGTAGTGAGAAGGAGAAAGAGCAAGAGAAGAGGGTAGTGAAAGGGAGAAAGAGAGAGGAGGTAATGAGATGGAGAAAGAGAGAGAAGAAAATAACAAGGTGGAGAAAGAGAAAGGAATCATGAGATGTAGAGAGAGAAGAGGTAATAAATTAGTGAAAGAGAGATAAGAGGGTAACGAGAAGAAGAAAGAAAAAGAAGAGGAAAAGAGATGGAGAAAGAGAGAGCAAAGAATAATAAAATTGAGAAAGAAAGAAAAGAGTAATGAGACGAAGAGAAACAATGAGTTGGAGAAAGAATGATAAGAGAGTGATGAGACGGAGAGAAAGATATATATAAGGGTAATAAAAGAGAGAAAGAGAGAGACAAAAGAGTAATAAGAGAGTGTGAGAGAGAGAAGGGGTTACATTATAATCAGTGAATATAAATTTACAAATGGATAATTTACAAGTAGTATTGCCGTCCCATAATAGTTGGTACATTTGTGTACACATTTCATGCACTAAATGGAATAATTATTATGGAGCATAATTCATAATTTATTTTTTACTCTCTTTACATTGAAGCATTCAAGTCTGATACTTATTTTTTATATGATCTTAAAATTTTAAAACTCATTTTGACAATTATACAGTATTCACAACCACTTTAAACAATTTAATCAAACAAGTATTTTTCCATGGAAAAAAACAAAACAAAAAAAAAAACACTTTTCCTAACAGTTTAGTTTTGCCAAGAAATTGTCTTGAAGAATTGCAAATGAGTTCTCTTCAGAAGAGACAAAGATTGGCCAAACTCTTTGTAATGCAGAACCAACACAACAATAACTAATTTTACGGTTTGTTTCATACAAGGATTGAGATGTGCAAGTTGTGTAATGGTTACTAGCATGAAAAGTTGAATAAACGATCAGAGTTCAAACTCTAGCCCAGACAGTTGGCTTTACTTTTGCACAAATGTCCTAGGGAAAGGCATGAATCCATGTTCTTCCCTCCTGCCAGCTGTGGATTAAATAGCAGGGTAGACTGGGCTCTCTAGCCTTGGGTGGCAGCTAGTTTAAGAGAAAGAAAAACACTAACTTCCAAACCGTGGAAAAGATAAAACAAAACCACTGCACTAGCTTTCCTTTCCCAATTAGGCAGGGCAATGCAAAGAAAAAGAAATGGAACTGGTAGTTGGGGCAGGGGGCAATGATTGCCTACCACCAGAAAGGACATGACACTTAAAAAAAATCAAAAAGATTCTAATTCTAATTGCAATGACATATTTCTTCTTCAGGTGTTTGGCAATCCAGGTAACCTACTGGGAATTTAAAACTGAATTACTAAATCTTAATTTAAACCCCCAAACTTCAAACCTAAATTTTTTGTCTTCATTTCTCCCACCACCCACAACAATGTTTCATCTGTGCAGTCTCCAGCTTTCCTTGGATGTTTCATGTTCTGAAATATTATAGAATTTTATTCCTTGGAAGCACATACATCTCTTATACATTCGACATGCAGTTTTTGCAACTCTGTAAGATTTGGACTACTTTCACTTGGCCTCCTCACTGACCATGTGACATGTTAAGTTTTGTATGCACATCTATCTCGTGGTGGCCTTCTGATTAATGACCCCCACTCCAAAACTATTATTGTTGATACTATACAGTTGATTTTCTAAATCACAAAAAATATTGGTGAGAAAATTGTCAAATTTCACTGAAAAGTTATGGTATTTCTGGGTAAATTTTAGAACTGATTCAGTCTTTCTTAGCAAATCATGAAATGAAAGTTGTCCTGAGCAGCCACTGTTCTAGACATTTCTGCATTAATGCAGGTGTCCCCCAGGGCTCTAGCCTTGCACCTACATTGTTCCTAATTTTCATCAACCACCTTCCTGATGGCATCAGTTCTCAATTTGGCATCTATGCTGATTGCACATCTATTTACTCCTGTTTGAATAGTAAATCAGTTCGATAAGGTAAAATTGGCAGCTGATCTCCAATCTGCTGTTAAATGGGGCAAGGAATAGCTTGTCAATTTTAATGCCTCCAAAATAAAACTACTCTCTTTTAATCCTTTCTACTTGCCATCAGTATGGCTGATGCTAACCTCCAGGAGAGTGACTCATTGCACCTTCTTGGGCTAATATTCTCTACTGACATGAAGGGGAAAGATTATATTGAATCAATTGCTAGGTCAGCTGTTAGGAAAGTTTGTTTACCTTGTTGTGCTAGACAGTTTTTTTTTTTTTCAGAGTCTATCTTACATATTTATAAGTTTATTATTTGTCCTTGCTTTGAATATTGTTGCCACATATAGTTTTGTGCTCCTGCTATATATTTAAAGATTCTTGGTAAAATACAAAGAAGAATCTGTAATGTTATTGTTCTTGACCTGGCATCTCGGCTTCAGTCACTTTCCCACTGCCGTAATGTAGCTTCCCTGTACCTTTTCTATAAATACTTTCATGGTACCTAGACTTTATGAATTTAAAGTATAGTACTAGATTGGCAGCAGAGTTTCATCATTTCACAGTTGAAATGGTGAGATGTAACTGTAAGTTCTATATCGCTTGTGGAACTCTCTCCCGGCTTCTGGCTTCCCAGTCAACTTTGATCTTCAAATGCAATGTCAATCATTATTTTCTGTCCCTTGGTTCTTTTATTGTTCCTTGTCCTTAATAGTGCATTTTTTCTTATATTCTTTCACACTCAGTAACCACTTGTGTCTTAGTGGCTTTATTGTCTTGCTTGGAGTGAAATTACTAAATAAAAAAAAAATTTGATGTGATTGGGACCGCTTTCACTTGACCTCCTCCCTGACCTTGTAACCTTTTATTAAGTTTTGCATGTGCATCCATCTGTTGGTGCTCTCTTGATTAACGGCTCTCACAAGCTATTATCATTGATACTGCGTAGCTGATTGTCTAAGTCACAAAAACATTGGTTAGGAAATTGTCAAATTTCTGATTTTCCTTTATGATTTTACACACACACAAAAAAAAAATAATGAAAAGGCAACTACTTACTTTGCAACCTTCGCAGGCATGAACTCCATAGTGGAAGCCACTGGCCTTGTCTCCGCACACACGGCATAGAACTGTCTCCCCATCAAACTCTGAAAAATAGCAAGACAAAAAACATATATAAGTATATTTTAAATTACAGGTACAATAATTTAAATCTGTAGTTTTGTTGGATTAACAGGGCAGACTGGGCTCTCTAGCCTTGGTTGGTAACCAGTCTATGAGAAGGACTACAGGGAATTCAAATTCAAAGGGCGAAGTCAATGGTAAATTACTATCACTGCTTACCAATAATATTAGTAAAATATTAGGGTAGACTGGCCTATCTAGCCTTGGATGGTAACCAATATAAGAGAAAGGCAACTCTGAATGGCTGTTTTACCTCTCTCTGTGTGGCAGTGAAATATATGACAAAAGACTATAAATATTTTTAGATAAGTGAATATAACAAACCCAACTGGAATTGGAACTTGGATCTCTGAATTCCAATTCCGAGATGTTATCGACTATATCACGAACCATATGCCCAAGCTTACAGTACCTGGTAATAACAAGCAGTCACCCATCTAGGTACTGACTGGGCTCAACATTGCTTAACTTTGGTGATTGTACGAGAAGCGGTGTATCAATGGGTTATGGCTGTAAGCCACATTAAGACAAAGAAGCTGTAAAGAGGAGGGGAAATACAAAGAAAATGTTGATAACATTTGGAGACGGCTGAAGATTTACAATAAATAATAAGGAAAGAGGGTTGGGAGAATTTAGCACCCCCAGTGCATAATGATGACGAGAAGTAAAGGAGAGCAATGATGACGTTGTATGTCAAGTTTGTACCAAAGGAAAGAGGAAAATGGAGTAAAAAGAGAAAGAACTGCCTTGGCTATTCAAACTAATCCACAGAAAAATTGAAATACATATTTGGGGGTGTTACAATTCATTTTCCCAATAGTATATCTATCTATCTATGTATCTATAGAAAGTTATAGATATGTGTACATGTATACACACACAGAGTGTCAAATACTTGTGAAGATATATAGAAAAACATATATGCACATATTTATGTAAGGCATTTGTGCTTCTAAATCAAATTTCTGGAGTCACTGGTAAAAAATATTGTATCGAAGAATAAAGTTGGTTCTCTTTTTTTCCTATCAATTTCATTTTGCACTGCAAAAAAAAAATATAAGAAAGTTTTGGTTTTAGTAAAAAAAAAAAAAATGGACTAAAAATAGTCTAAATGAAGAAAAATGAAACAAATTTGTGCAAATAAATTTACTATAGTTATTGCATTTATTTTCTGATAAAGTCATGTATGGACATCCATATTTAAAAAAATCAGCACATTTGTACATACAAAAAAAATTCAAAATTCTTTATAAAAAATTATAGTAAGATTTTCCATTTATGATTAGTAAATATAGATTTTACTTAATAAAAATATTACCTAACAGGTACAAATTAGTACAGCAATTTAAAAGATTTAAGACTTTATTATTCTAAGTAAAATTTTTTAAAAATGAATACAAGTCTTGTAAAAATTCATTATTCATGAAAAAATTTTTTTCTTAAGACAATAGTGTCCTATCTCCCATCTAAAGTAAAGAGAAAACAGATACTATGCTTTCATCCCAGTCAAGAGACCAAGAATAACAGCACAAGATAGAAAGGCTCTCATTCGGTGTGTGTCAAAGATGTGTGTTATATGTTTTTTAACTGAGTCTAATCAGGCTCGAAAGTAGTGACATTGTGGGAGGCGGAAGAAGATGGTTGGTGAGGAAAGTAAATTATTATGTATTGCGGGGGGGGGGATGGAGGGGGCTGGGTGGAGGTGTCCCACCATGTCAACACAGAAACTGAATTCTTAGCATGGCCTTCTCCCATACAGATTTGCTGCTGTGTTTCACTGTTTTACTAAGAGCCCTGTAAGGAAAAACCAACTGACATTTAAAATCAAAAAGGCCCCCAAACCCGGGTTTGTATGGGGAAAGACAAGTGAAAGTTCTGTGTGATGGTGGTGGTGGTGGTGGTGGGACATTTGGAAGAAACAGAAGAGGAGGATAAAGGAAAGTGATCTATGAAATCCATTCAACATTTTCATCCAAATATTTGTCCACACACATTATATGCATAGAGGTGTGTGTGTGTGTGTAATCCTGTAGACAGTTCTACATCTATGCAGAGACAAAAGGATAATTATGAACAGATACAAAAAGTTTATTTTATAGTTAGGCAGTCCATTAGCCTGTGTTGAGAATTTGAATTTACAGTGCTTCACTAGGCTGTCCTTGTACCAAGCTAAACTGTGCTTTGTAAAAATATAAAGAAAATTATAATTACTGAAGAGCAAGTAAATAGACTAATGATGAAAATGGTAAATTTTTATTTTTCAACATAATCTTGTCAATGCACTTAATTCAGTGGTGATTATTAAGTGTATAGATTAAATTCAGTTGATAAATACATGCCAGGCTACAGATTTATTGATCTGTCCTCACTCACACATATGCACATACATACGTGTGTGTATGTGTTTGTTTAAAAAAGCACACACACACAAACATGCACATGCATTTATAAGAGGACTCTACAGAGTTCTTAGCCTGACCAACTGAATGTTGTTTGATGGGATATCTGGTCGGACTGAGAACTTCTCAGCATTCCCATTACTCTAGATAAATACATAAAAGTTTCCACATTCATTTAGAATTTTTTTTAAAAATCCTTGATAATGGCTAAAAGAATAGCTGAAAGTGCTTGGACATACAAAATATTTGGATAATTTTATACACTTTATGCCCAGAGAAGAAACGAAAAACAAATAGAAACGATTACAAATAAAATTAAATCAAAGGCTTATATGTTGTATCTTGTCAGTCTTCTTTCATGAAACTTGTATAAAAGAGGCATTGCTGCACAAATTTCTTCTTTTTTTTTTTTTTTTAATCATATCACCCCAAGCAAGGCCTGTGGCCACTATCACGCAAGGGGTTAAAGAAGGGTTGGAGGAAGAGCAGATAGGAGTGGCAAGGGAGGGGATGTGGAGAAAGAGAAAGACAGTGGGTTGATCAAGGCAAGGGGGCCACAAAAGATCCGGAGCGAGAGCAGATAGGAATGAGAAATGAAAGGATGTGGAGAAGGGAAGTGGATAGATCAAGGCAACTGGAGATGTTGATTGACGCTACACTTAAACCGTTGGAGATTGTATTTGTCAGGGAAACAGTAATAGGGAAGGGAGTTCCATAGGCGAGATGTGCGAGACATGAAGCTATTGGAGTAGAAGAGACGTCTACATCTAACAGTTTCCACGGTGTAGGGGTGGGAGCGGGATGCCAGCCTGGTGGGGCGTTTAAATTCACGAGGCCTGGGGACAAGCGAACGCAACTCCTCAGAGCAATTACCGTGGAAGTACTTGTAGAAAAGGCAGAGCGAGGCAACATCACGTATAGAATGTATATATATTTCTAGTACTGAACCTGCACATTGGTGCCAAATTTAGGTATCAACACCATCAACATAAAGGCAGTGATCAGTAAAGCAAAAATTAAATTCTTGGATGAGTTGAAGCTATCTCTCTCTATATATATGTGAGAGAGAGAGAGAGAGAGAGAGAGAGAGAGAGAGAGATTTATATTAATAATAAATATACACCCTGATAATTGCCACAAGCATGAAACTCGGAACAGAGGAACTAAATATATGTTTATTATTGGTATAAATTTTAACTGTTATTTTTAAAACAAGCACGGTTTTATTGCCACCATCACTTACTATACACTACTTTATATTTTATATATTTGTGTGTGTGAGCGTGTCTGTAGAATATAAACCCCATACATCAGAGTTAAAGGTTAAAGTTATAAAACTTGTTATATGATTCTTTTAATGTTTTAATATGTTTTAAAACACACACACACACACACACACACACACAACTAGGCAGACATTTTTTTTTTATTAGGAACAGAGAAAGACCAGCAGTGACAGAAAACATCTCATACAGGTTCCATCCCAAAAACAGAAATTTCCCAACAGTTTAAAAATAATATCTATGAGTCAATTTATACTTGACTAATTTTTCGCATTTCAGGTGTGGCAAACACAACTTGAATTTTGATGATATGAGAATTACAGGCTGGCAATTAGGATCCGTTCATCATGTGGCACCTCCCATTGCACAAAGCTGGGTAGAATTAAGGGGCATTTCCTGGAGTCTGCAGCAACAGCCTGGGGAATAAAGTAATCTTTGGATGACATCCCGATGCAACCTAGAGTCTTATGTGTTTGACTCACAAAGAACCTGTGTTTCCTTTGTAAGGTGACATGTATGTACCTTACTTTAGAAGTCTGGAGTTTGAAGTCAGTTTGTTGATTCCACTTTCCAGGCTGATAACCTTACTTGCATGTCTTGTGCTCTTCAAAGAATGGTTTGCCAAAAAGCTCAAAAACCTTTCAGCATTTATCTTGATAATATAAGTTTTGAAGGAATAAGTTCCTTGCTAACAATATTTGCCCAATGATCAGTTCTATGTTCATCACTAAAGATGAATGTTAAGAAATCAGTTTCCATGTATGACAAATAATGATGTGATGTTTAGGAAAAAGATGCTAGTTCATTTGCTTTCTTATCATTAGACCATGTTTTTAATATCCTTTTTTTGCATCTTTTTTTCACTCTTTATATTCACAACACTTCAATCAACCTTCCAATTTTTCTGAATTTTTGTTTTCTTTTTTTGATTTAGTTAATGTTTTCCTTCTATTTTCTCTGTTTAATTTTTTTTTGCAATTTCCAAAGTTAGGTTCCCATTACTCAGTAGGTTTAAATGATCTTGTTATAAGGTTGTATCTTTCTTAAAACTGATGGCAACCTTTATCTTTTAGAAATTAAAATAAATAAAAGCATGTTTATTTACAATATGATGAACAACACTTGAGTTGCATAATAAAATCTTACACTATCAATTATGTTATTGTAAATAATTTGGTCCTCCCTACCTATCCATCTTTCATGGTAGATGTCAGTCCGTGCATTGCAAACAATGTGACTAAAATGTTTCTGGAGCATCACCATGCATAACCACATACATCTTCGTATTAGCAGGAGTATATCCTCTAGCAGGTTTGAAAGTGTGTTCAAAGTAAAGTCCCTGTAGACAGCTCCTGTAAGATGTACTGGGAGAACATATGAACCTACCAGACAGTCACTTACAATTCCAGCCCATGCATTAATCGTAAACTGATCCTGGTATTTAACCTGTATTGTATCATGGAGATTCTGATCTGTCCACAAATCTTGCCTCATCAGTAAACAAGAGTGAAGAGATAAACAATGGATTGGCAGTTCTTGCAATAAACCATTGGCAAAAGTTCTGTGTTGAGTGATCAAAGGGCAAAAGACCCTACATACGTTACAAATGATATGGATACAGGAGCTGCTCTTGAAGTACCCTCCATGTGGTACTATGCGATGTATGCCATGCTAGGGCCACTTGATGTGCACTGATACCTGGATTGTCTCCTACAGCCTGTAGGTCTTTATCGGTCCATAGTTTGTGGTGCCACGAATCCGGTCTCAGCAATGTGATGATAAACAGCAGAAAAGGTTAGATGCCTTCAGTCTGGAAACACAATCTAATACAGCAGTGCCACCTTGCATCCATTACCATTTGCGCAACCATATGTAAAAATCATATCTGCCTGCTAACGATATGACTGTCCTGCCATTGTTAAACGGAATACTTCTCAGTTAACTCACTACTACACATGTTAAAATTTTGAAAATAGACTAGACACAAATGTACACGAATAACAAATGTAACCTAGTCTAGATGCAACATAGTGCCATCTATTGTAAACTTTCTTTAAACTTAACTCAAAATGAGGGATTTACAAAGTATTTTTCATACAACCTGTATGTGTGTGTGTGTGTGTGTGTGTGTGTGTGTGTGTGTGTGTCTGATACCACAGAACTTATAGATAGTTTTAAACAGACAAACCAGCATATTTTCCCTTAAAAAGGCAACCTTTTTTTTCGGCCAACACCTCATCAGAAGAACTGTTGGTAACTAGTATAATGTTAACGAGAATCACAGGATAATAGATAAACTGGGAGGAAACGGGGGACTAGGATTAAAATACAACACCAACATATGACACATTGTATTAGTCTACATGGTACCAGCAGTAAATAGAAATCCCTGTATGAACCTTTTGGGGGAAAGTTGGTTCATGCCTTTTCTAAATCACATTAACATGAATGAGCTAAGGTAGAATCTGAACTGAATTCGCAGGTTAGGTCCCCAAAAATCATTGTGATTGCTAAATAAAAAATAAAAAAAAAAAAAAGAAATTTTTCATTTATTTGGTT
>OZ038506.1:36708774-36731274 GCA_964036315.1 Acanthosepion esculentum
ACACACACACACACACACACACACACACACACACACACACACACACACAGAGGTTTTGTCTTATTAGTTTTTTTTTAAAATTTGGTATCACTAAATCAGTAAAGCCATTAAAATTCAAGGGCTGACAGGATGTGCCAAAATTAGGGACAGAAACATTAATGAGCAGGGAGAGGAAAGAGTAATCAGGACAGTATATAGCAATTTAGTTCCACAGGTGAGAAGAGCGAGAAAAGTAACTGTTAGCATAGAATTTATGGCTACATCTAGCTAGCACTGGAATCTGATGTTCAGCATTCCATTTTTGTATTCATCTTGGGTTGTTAAAAATTCATGAAGCCCTTGCAAAAAAAAAAATAAATAATAATAAAAAAAATCTTTTGTTTAATCAGATTTATGAAAGTGGGTCAGGTTGAGAACTTTTCAGCACCCTATTTGGATTAAATAACTTTTAAAGATGATGAATATGAACACAGTTCACTGAATCTCAGAAAGTTGGTTTTCTTTTAGGAGTTCTTCACTTCTTCTTTACCGTCTCCCCACTGCAGCGTCTTTCTCATTCTCTCTCTCTCTTTTTCTCTAAATATATTTTTGCTTACACACACACATTCTTTCTGGGCTCTAAGTACACATACACTGGCACACACACACACACACACACACAAACACACAGGGAAAGGCACTTATAAACAACATGCAATAACAGATTCCTAGATATCACTTTGAGAAGCAAATGAAACATTAGCCCAAAAATGTCTTTCACTAACAGCTCCTTAACCAGAACCTTCCTAGCACACAACACACACTCTCATAAGCCACACCCTGGTCATTCCCTCAAATCTATCTCTTCTGCAGCCCCACCCCTTGACTATACCTGGGGAGGGAAGGTGATGGTTTAATTTTTCTTGTAGCCCCTCCCCCCGCCCATGTGGCAACCAAATGCATACCCCCACGCCCACATTCATACATTTACCTAGTATCGCCCTGAAAAGAGCCAACCAGATTTCAGAAAGCAAACGGATGCCTTGGTACCGACTGCCACTACACAGCTGCAGATTTTGCAGTGGAGGCTGCTAGCATAGATGCTGCCACTGCAGCTGATGATGATGATGATGATGCACTTCTTATATTGCTGAGAGAAGGGCAGCGGGGATGTGGGAAAATGGTGGCAGCAGAAATGCAGCTGAGACAGCAGCAGTAGTAAACTTCATTTCTGCAGAAACCTGGACCAGCCCTTTTCCTGCTCCTTACATATCAATACTGACTTGAAGGATGACATATTGATATAGAAACGAGCACACACACACATATATAGGCAAATACTAATGTGTAATTGGTGAGACAGAAAATTCATATATATATATATATATATATTGTATGTACATGAATGTGTGTGTGTATATATATTGTATGTATATATATATTTTATCTACATACAATATATATATATATATAAATGCGTATATATATATGTGTGTACATTGTGTGTGTATACATATATATTGTATGTATATGTGTGTATATATATATATATATTGTATGTATATGTGTGTATATATATATATATATATTGTATGTATATGTGTGTGTGTATATATATATATATATTGTATGTATATGTGTGTGTATATATATATATATATATATATTGTATGTATATGTGTGTGTATATATATATATATTGTATGTATATGTGTGTATATATATATATATTGTATGTATATATGTGTATATATATATTGTATGTATATATGTGTATATATATATTGTATGTATATGTGTGTATATATATATTGTATGTATATGTGTATATATATATTGTATGTATATGTGTGCGTGTATACATATATATATATATATTGCATGTATATTTGTGTATATATATATATATATATATATATATATATATATATATATAGTATGTATATGTGTATATATATGTATATTGTATGTATATTTGTGTGTGTGTGTGTGTATATATATATATATATATAATGTGTGGAGATTATATATATGTGTGAATATATATGATAAAAATATAGTTTTAAGGTGTGCTATATTTATGAGTTAAAGTGCTCAATATCAGGGATAGAATGTATATAAATATAAAAGTTGACAATGAATTCAATGCGCAATAGTGACTGTCTAGGCATGAGCTTAAATGCAATTGTCAGGCCATGTTGATTGCCTTAAAGCAAGAAACTGACTATCTATCTATCTATCTATCTATTTCTTTGTGAAGGTGTTATAATGGCTAGCAGCTTGGAATACTAAATCAGAAAGCGAGTCGAATTTGTTACATTTAATTATGCGCAAATATCCACGGGAATGGCATGAACCTATCTCTTCACCCATTTCCTACAGGTTGAATAGTAGGACAGACTGCACTCTTTAGCCTTGGTTGGTAAGCAGTCTAAGAGAAGAATTCAAATCATTTGCTGAATTTGTGGCACACAATGGGCACCAGATTTATTGAAAATGATGAGAGGTTCCAGATGTATGTATGTGAGATAGAGAGATCAATGAATATATATTAATAAAATCGGCTCTTCCTACAATATAGTATGTCCTCATTAATTAAAACACTGATGCATCACTGTCCTCATATACTGTGTATGACATAATTACTTTTTTGTACCAGCTGTTGGCTAAGTCCACGAAATATATATCTATATATATATATATATATATATATATATATATATATATACACACACACACACACACATAGTACACTCAAAATGTGTGTGCGCGTATATATATATATATATATATATATATATTACATAACATAGAAATATCAAATGGCATATGTGTATTTACTTGTAGAAATTTATGAGTTTTTTTATGAATACAAAAAAAATGTAATTTGGAAAACTGAGGGAATAAAATAAAATTTATTTAGAGAAAATCATAACAAGTACATGAAAGCAACAACAAAAAGAAATATAAAAGATATATCATGTTTATTTTACGTTTTTTTTCAATTGAAACGAAGCCCAGCTGCAGAGGGAATTCGTTCTGACTCTTTCCAAACGTCCCAAATGATGACAACAGAACACAAAAGTCACAGTGATATGCAAATTTGTTGCTGTTAAAACAGTCTTGATAGTTAACCAATCAAAGTTAAAATATTGTACACACCCCCAATTTGGTTCTTGTCTGGGTGACCTTAACCATCAAGGTCACAAAATCTTTTAAAATAACACCATTTTATTTTGGGACGATCATTTTCCTTCCTTTTAACTTGCAAGATTTGAAAAATAAAAGTGAACAGATAAGCATTTTCTTATTTAAAAAAAAAAAATTCATAGAAGACAGAATTTTTATTGAGATACTAAGCCTACTACTGTATAAATCAATACATGTGTGCATAATTTATAAAATCTAATACACACACACACACACAATATATAATATATATATTATATATATTCAATATATTATATATGAAAACAATATATAATATATATTACACACACACACACATATATATATATATATATGAAAACAATATATTATATATATATGAAAGCAATATAATATATATATGAAAACAATAATATACATTACATATATATATGAAAACAATATATACATATATATATATGAAAACAATATATAATATATATTACATATATATATGAAAACAATATATGAAGACAATATATATTATATGTGTGTGCATGAAAATATATATAAAATATATATATATATATATATATGAATGAATGAATGAATATGAATATATTATATATAGAATATATTATATATTTATTATATATGTATATAAATTATGTATTATATAGATCACTCCTAATTTCTTGTTTTGCTCACCAGCAGTGTCCTGTAAAGTGCATTCTGCATTTGTGCAACATTGTAGAAATATCAGGGATGGATCTATAGATCTGTGATTTAGTTTGATGATGTCTTCAAGACAATTTTTAAGTATAGTTATCACCATCCAATTTTGGATTACATCAGTATATATATATATATATATATATATATATATATATAATTAAAATTTGAAATGAAATATAACTGAAACTTGCTGTTTCAACAAAAAAAAAAAACTGTTATGTGAATAAAAAGTGCTTAATATAATTAAAAAAACAGAGAATACAAACAATTTAAATTTTTATTTAAAATATAGATAGTAAAAAATATATAGTTTTATTCAGAATCTTCACAATTTGATGAGATCTGCCGACCATTTTTTGTAGTTTCCAACCTTCTTTTACCAGCTCTGAAATTATTAAATATTTCTTTGTATATGTAGTTTTTTTTCTTATAATCCAGTTTAAACCTTTCCACCTCTCAATATGACTATAAATTTGAGATTTCAAAATTCAAACCATTTCATAAAAATGGCTAGCGTTTGTTAACATCTATTCAAAAAAAAAAAAAAAAAAAAAAAAAAAATAGTTCCCATCCCAACTTCAACATGCAGCCAGTTGTGTAAAATGCTCTGAATTTCAAATTATTAGTTTCCAATAAGAATTTATTTTATATATCGACAATACATGAAACGGCTAAAAATGTTAAATGTGATATGTATGTATGCGTGTACATATTAACAGAGCCTTGTGAAAATAATTATAAAGTTAACATTAATAAATATAAAGAAAAAAAAAGACAGAAAAAAAATATTTCTTGTACCCCATAAATAAATATTTATTTTTCAACATAATCACCTTCCTTGTCAATGCACTTAACCAAACACTACTTCATTCATCTTTTAGGCAATCAAGGCTCTCCACACACAGCAATAATAATAATAATAATAATAATAATGATAACAAAATTTTTTTTTAGGACCAAGAAATTAAGCAGTATTACTACAGGGTAATTTTTTTATGGCAAGCAGTTTTTGTAAATAAAGTACTCAATATTAAGTAATAGAACTGTCATATTACTGACTAACAGGAAGTAGTATGCACTCTACTACCTCATGGGATATAGCAATAGCTATATATGGTCTTTGTGACTTCATATATAAATAAGTCACCTCAAGAACATTAATAGAAAAATAAATAAACAAAAACTTCCATGGCTTATCTCCTGACATATGCTGGCGGGTCAACTCATTAAATGAGTATGACCATCTCTGATAAGTTTTCCATCTATCTAGGTTTGGAAAATCAGTTTTCCTTCTCCTAGATCGGTTGCCAACCAAGGCTAAAGTCTTTCCTTCTATTTCACCCATAGCTGGATTCATACTTTCCCAAGGATATTTTCCTGAAAGTGAATGTAGTGAGTCACTGAAATTCAGAAATTCCAGCTCAGCTCGTGAATTTCTTCTCCTGAACAAGCTAACCACTACACCCCCCTGCACATATTTGTATAAAATTCTGACAACAGGGCAGAATACTGATTAAAAAGTTCAAGTGCAGACATGATATCTTTTTACTGCTAACATATTTCAATTAGTTTTTCTTGCTCCATATTCACGGCCTTGTGCCAGACCTAGTTGAGTAATAAAATGCCAACTCTATTTGTACAACTTCTGAAATACCAAACAGATAATGACACACCTAGCCTGTAATTGGTTGCAACAGACAAACATTGTGTGAGTCAATAACATGCTTGTCATCACACTCACACTTCTTTTACATGCTGTGTCCACCTGGATGTAAACGATCATGGCTCTCTACAACTTCCTATCCTTTGCTGTTTAAAGTAACTTTTGACCCTTTACCCTCCATATTTGTCACTGTTCTACCATTCATTCACACAAATTAGGTTAATTAGTTTAAATAATTTTCTACAGTTTCAGTCATTATCAAGAATCATGTAGTATCTGTGTACAATAACCAAACAACAGAACAAATGTGCATTTCAGAAATTTGAAAAATAAAAAATTAAATAGACCTTGTCAGTGGTATTTAATCTAAATTGTTTGCATATATATATATATATATATATATATATATATATATATTTAGGGGCTGATGAGAGCCACATACAGAATGGCTTGAAATAGACTATCCCCGATGTTAAGGTAATTTTTGTTTTTTTGCTGTAAAAAATACATATGCTCTGTTATAAGAAATACATCGAGCTCTCTGTGGATCAGTTTTAATAGCTAATATTACTAGGATCCACCTGGATTATATACCAATGGATTGATTACCTGTACTACATATATATATATAACAGCAAGAATAATAAAGATTTTATTTTGCTAATAAATATGAAGGAAGGACCAAGGTAATTCTTGAAGAAAATGCATTAAAGTCAATTATTATAAATGAATTACCTTATTACTGGATATAAGATGAGTGAACTATTTATATATATATATATATATATATATATATATATATATATATATATATATATATATATATAAATGGTGCTTCTATTGTCTGGACACTACTTGAAGTTCATGTTTACATTGGTACATAATCCTCAGATATCCACCTGTTACAAAGAATATTTGCTCTGCTATAAAGCGGTCAGCACTTTTTGCTCATTAGTGTGTGTGTGTGTGTGTGTATTATTTAGTAAGTAAAATGGCCACTAGGGAGTAGAAGAAGGACACTGATGAGCAAAACATGCTGACCGCTTTATAGCAGAGCAAATATTATTTGTAAAAGGTGGATATCTGAAGATTGTGTACCAATGTAAACATAAACTTCAAGTAGTGTCCAGACAATAGAAGCACCATTTATATATATATATATATATATATCAGTTTCATTGAAGATGATTGACAAGGTACTTACTGTGTGATTGGGATTTTATTAAATTTTTCTTGCATCAATAAAAAGCTTAAATTCAGTGCCTGGTCAGTCATCTTCAAAGAATATTGTATAAAAGAGGGGTTGCTACCCAAATACACAGTTATATACACCCAGACATATGAGAGAGAGAGAGAGAGAGAGAGAGAGAGAGAGAGAGAGAGAGAGAGAGAGAGAGAGAGAGATATGGACGACTACATTCTGTGTCTTGTGTTTAGAACTGGGGGAATAAATGTGTTTCTCCGTGTATAAAGAGACATGAAGACAGCAGACACAGAGGTGCACACCCCGCCTCCTCCTGAACGATTTACACACACGCACACAAGCACAAGTAACCCACTGACATAGCCTTGAAAGGTAAACATTTCTTGAATTAACACCAATTGCTAACGTACCCTATTGTCGCCAGAACTTTCTCGCCACCCCACATGCTTCTCTAATAGTTTGTCTTAAGACAACTAATCCAGATCTAAGGCATCCTAACAAAAATAGTTGTTGAATATCTTCTACACCCAGCAGACTGGTTGACACCTTCGCATAGCCTTAGGAGAGCGTATACCTGCAATCTATTGCTGCGGACGAAGATGCACCCATTAAGGAGGGCACAAAAAGGTCTTCGTTTTTGTTCTTCCACCTGCTCTCTCCATTACATTCTTTGTTTTTTTTTCTCCCTTTGTTCTTTGTTTCTCTTTTTCCTAAGAGATATCAGAGTGGAGGAGGAGTTGTGAACAAGGCTGTTGAAAGCTGTCAAGTTACTAGGTTAATTATCCCCTCTCCAAATAAAAAGGAAGATTTTAAAAAAAAAAAAAAAAAAAAAAGAGAAAGAGAAGAAAAAAGTTCAAACAGTTGTCACTCTCTCTCAAAATAAAACATTTAAAAAAGTAAAAAGTTCAAATTGTTTTCTCTCTCTCTAAAAAAAAATTAAAAAAAGGGTAATGAAAAAAAGTTCAAATTTTATCTCTCTCTCTTTAAAAAATAAAATTAGAAAAAGAGAGAACAAAGATCAAGTTGTTCTAAAAGAAAAAATAATTAACAACATGCTACAAATAAAATTGCTATCATTTTATTTTTCAGTTATTTATTTTATTTAATTATTTTTTATTTTAAATTAAAATGCTAACAGAGTAGTACCTTCCCACTAAAAACAGAAGGAAAAAAATAGGTATTATTACGTATGGATCAGAAAGCCTGTCCTTCGGCCTTTGTGCTGTTATGAAACTGTCTTTCTCCTAAAGTTTAGTTATGACCAGGCCCAGTGATTTCAACCCTGTGGTAACACCACCCTCATTATACTGAATAGGAAAGCCAACAGTTATTGTGGGATGTGCGTCATTTTTATGCCTGGCCCATATGTGCGCATATGGGCAACCCCATATTAAAAACAACCTTATGCCACATCTCGCCACCAAAAAGAAGCATTTAATGTGTTACAAATCTGTAATTAATAGCGATTTTTATAAACCTGTAATACCGGATTTTAAAATTTTTTTTAGAAACCTCACACCATATTTTACGGTTAGTAAATTTGTAGATTTTAAAAAGTTATTTTAATTAACTTGTTCAAAGAATGCTGATAATGATTGATACGGCCGTTACTTCCATGGCCCAGAATTTGTCCAATTTTTTTTACTTTGCAAAAAACAGATCTATTCCATACCCTAACAATTTTATTTGGCGATCTGCAGGGACAGTGACTTTCACTATGTGACAAATTCTCCTTGCTTGAAAGAAAAGACTAGATTTTGTTTCCATTAGGTGAGCCGTTTAAAATTCAAAAGTTCCAGAGAAGTTATATTTAATTAATTTTTTTTAATCAAGTTCTGGGTTCAAATTAATCATGTTAATCAAGTTCAGGTGAGTCATGTTCTCTTAGTTTACATTACAACATCTAACCAAAATTCCCGCCAAATCATGTCTACTTTTGTACTCTTGAGCCAACTTGTTGCATTTGCTTATTGAGTAATTACAGACAGTCTTGCCGTGTCTTATCATTAGTAGATTTTTACAGAATTGGTCTGGGTTGCTATGCGGTAATGGTTAACAAGCTTCTTGTAGCACAGATCACGACTACCCTGTAATAATGTAATCAGTTCGTGCCTTACGAATACAAATACATTTATTTTATTTTATAGTTATGAAATAAAAAAAAAAAATTAAATCATGAACAACAAAATCTACAGGTTAGGATAAAGATGGGAGGAGGAGGATTGAGGAGGAGGAGGATTGAGGAGGAGGAGGAGGATTGAGGAGGAGGAGGAGGATTGAGGAGGAGGAGGAGGAGGAGGAGAATGGTTACATGTCCGTGGAGATATTTAGCAAGCCTAGCATCCTGGGACAAAAATGAGAGAAAAAGATAGAGAGGGATTGAAAGCGAACGAAAGAAAAAGAATGAGAGAAAAGAGGGTGTGAAAACGAGAGAGAGAGAAGAGGGGAGGGGGCCGAAAGTGAACATGGATAAAAGAGAGAGAGAAAGGAGGGAAGAAAAAGAAAGAGAAAGAGGTGGTTCGAAAGCGAAGGAAAGAAAAAGAAATGGGGATCAAAAGGGGAAAAAGAAGCAAAAGAGAGAAGATGGATGAAAAGTGAAAGAGAGAAAAGGAAAAAGAGGAATTGAAAGCGAGCATGAGAAAAATAGGGAGAGATTGCTTGAAAGCGAATAAGAGAAAGAGAAAGAGAGAAGAGAGTTGAAAACGAATGAATGGAAAGGGCATTATCATGGATAAGAGGAGAGTGAGAAAAACTACATCGAAAATGGTTGAGTGAGGGGAGAGAAAATGAGAAAGAAGTAAAAGAAAAGGGTATATAGCAAAAAGGAAAAGAAAAGAAAGAGAAAAAGAGGACAAAAGTTGAAAGAGGAGAGAAAGAGAAGAAAGATAAAAGTAAAAAGGAGTACAGAAATGGAAGGACTGAAGAAGTGAAGGGGAATACAGTACAAAAAGGGGAGAAAGTGAGGATGAAAACAGAAAGAGCGGAGAGAGAGAGAGAGAGAGTGAGAGAGAGAGAGAGAGAGAGGTGGAGACACAGAAAGAGAAGAGGGGAGGTGGAGACACAAAAAGAGAAGAGGGGAGGTGGAGACACAGAAAGAGAATGCAACTGAAACAGAGAGGAGATAAATACCAAAACGTGGGAGACAAAAGAAAATGAGAAAGAAAAAAAAAGACAGAAAGTGGATGAGAGAGACGGTGAGAAAATGGGGAATATGAGAGAGAGAGAGAGAGAGAGAGAGAGAGAGAGAGAGAGAGAGAGAGAGAGAGAGAGAGAGAGAGAGAGAGAGAGAGTGGTGAATGAGAGAGAGGAGGTTGAGAGAAATAAAGAGATGTGAGAAAGGGGAAAAATAGGAAGTAAGAGAGAGAAAATTACTGAACTGACCTCTTGTCCCAAGCCAAGATAAGAAAAGAGGTTGAATAGATTGTCACATGGTCATCACAGATATAAGGACACTCACAGCAGCCGGTTAAATTTTTTCCCACCCCACTCACCAATGTTTACTTTCTAGTTATTTATCTTTTATTTATGTTTCATGCTGACATCTGTTTTAAAAAGTGACACTCAGCTCTGTGTTATCTCAAAGGGAGAGTTAGAAGCATACCTGACTGTAAGTGTCAAGGCCCCACCCTGCTACGACTACAAGAAATTGAAGTCTCTATGGCAGTGACTGCTAGACAATCTCCTCACAGAAAAAGAAGAAAGTTGAAGCAACAGAAATATGGATCTACTGAAGGATGCTGAGAATATCATGGACTGAGCATGTAAGCAACGACGAAATTTTAGAGTAACTGGAAACAAAAAGAACACTTATACTATCAGAAAGAGACAATTGAAATTTCTAGATCACATAATGAGGAAAGAGGGTTTGGAGAATTTAACACTCACACGAGGAAAGCAGTGAATAATTTACCTAACAAACTTATGTAAATGGTTCGTAGAACTGGAATTAGGAGAGATAGCAAATAGACAAATTGCCAAAGAACTACAATGGACAGAAAGTTGGACATTTTGAATGTCTTAATATGATTGGAAATGTTACTTAGTATTACAGCAATAATGACGAAGAAAACTGACTGAAAATAATTTCTACTAATGTTTTCATATGGTTAGAGCATAAAAGTTCTTGGGGTTGAATTTCATGATGTTTGGTTAGTCAGGACTGACTTCTTCATAATACTGTCCTGGATAAACAATCCCAGCATTTGACACGGTGATTGAAAACCTTACCAAGCCCTGTAAGTGAAATTGGCAAGACGAACTGTTCAGCCATGTTAATAACAGTGTGCAAGTTAAGGAATACATTTTATGGTCATTCTAAGAAGCAAGCACCAAAAATAATTTAATTATTTTGCACTTTTAAAAAAATCCTTTATCAAAAAGTTAACAAGCCTATTGAACACTGTAGAGTTCCAGCCAATTTTTCTGCATTTTCTTTCTTATCGCACGTGTTTAAATTCCTGAATTGCTTTTTTGGTAAGTTCATTCCAGTTGTTAATAGAATGGTGTGGGTGATGCGAATAGAGGGAATGTTTTGAGGCGAATACTATTCTCATAAGGATCTGATTAGATTCTTTGGGCATCAGCTCAGGACGAATATTGGAACTGATAGAAAGCGTTTACCGTTGGTAGATTTCAACAAAAGGTGGGTACAAGTTGCGAGCCTGATTTGCGTGAATAGGGCCAATCTTGATTTCCTTTTCAGTCTCCTAAAATCACAACGAGGCGGATTCCTGGTGGAGCCTATCCTTGGTTAAGCTAGCCTCCTTGGTTCATCTCGTTAATGTGAGTGAATGTCGCTTGGTCACGGTTTGCTTATGTGCTATGGTCCTTGTCAAGTTTCCCAATATCCTCAATATGTTATCCTTGCTTTTAGTCTTTACTAGACCAGCTTTAAATATTTCACCATTCCCATATGTATCCCTCCTCAGCCTCTAATGAGTGAGCTTCTTGATTCTGCTTGCTGGCAGAAGAATACAGTGTCCGCTCCGATTTTTGTGAGTTGGATGGACCAGACTAATACATTTTTATTTTAGTTTGGGCGTTTTGATTTGCTTTTATTTTGTTATTGTGTTAACCACTCCTTCATTTCATGATAAAACTTTTTGCATATTTTTATAATAAAATTGGTAAAAAAAAAAAAAAAAGAGAAAAGAAAAGGAAGAAATATAGTTGTACATATTTTAAAAAAAACACATCATGCGTGTTTTAGTAGGACCCCGGCAAATATGTGGCATTGTGGTATTTGTTGGAGAGAATGGAGAAGGATGGGTTCTTGTGGTGATTGAGGAAAGTGTTAATTAATGTTGGATTAGCTTGGTGTAGGATAATCAACATTGACCAGGCTTGCCTGAATTCACATCTGCTCTTGAGCCACATTAACATGTATATGTTAAAAATATATATTCCAGTTGTTAATGATTTTTTTGAGAAATGTAAAGTAAACAAGCATATTTCTTTTTGTTTTGATGCTTTACTATATTTACAGTATAATCATAATATATTATAATATATATATATATATATATATATATATATATATATATATATATATATATATATATATATATATTGTTATGATATTTACTGTGTCTTCTTATAAGTTTGTTAGTACACAGCTCGTGTGGTGTGCACAACTCACTTTGAAACATCAGAAACATCCAAAAAGACAACATACGCAATTTTTAATACTTTTTGATCACACTAATAATAATATGAACCATTCTTTCAGAGCGAAACATTCATTTTGAAAATAGTTGGTTTTATTATGAGATACTCTTGAATATCAATTTAAACAAACAATGAAATAAAAATCCACGTGGACGCCTACACTGTATAGCAGTAGATAAGAAGTTAGACTCACAAGTCACAGTGAACAAGTATGATCTTTAATCTCCTCAATTGTTGCCTTGGGTTACGTAAGCAGTCACAATTGAAATTTGAATTCTGATTATCATACCGACTGTGTGGGTAGTGAAATGGTTATCAACACCTAAAGTGAAATCCATGGCTAGTCATTCATGTTCACTTTTGTACTATGATATTAAGAAAAGCATGACACAATCCCCTTCCTCTGGTTACAAGTTAAATAGAAAAGTAGACTAGAGGCTCTAGTATTGAATGGCAGAGCCATGATCAGTTCCATTCTGAGAGGAGATGGAAGTAAGATGACATTTTAAAAAATTGTTTTGCTGCACACACAGAAAAGAGTGTCTGCATCTTTGAATGTCTTTCAGGGGTGCGTAAGTGTATCTGTAAACAAGCACATTGTGTATCTATAAGAAAAAAGATTTGTAATGATGAATATCACAATTTTAAAATGTGATGAATTTGGTAATTATATTATATACTAAGCTTTACAAAACTAGTTTGTTAATCATTACCCTATGCTGAGGCGCCTAATCTTTTAGTGATTGTGTGCAAATGATTTTAGATGTTTAAAATCTTATCATTCTTCACTGAAGTCGAGCTTGTGTCAAGAGACTGAGTTACAAACAGCAACTAACATTTATCACAGGATAGTTTGCGCTAGGGATACTTTTGTTCAACCCCACAAGATGCTAGAAAACCAAAATATTGACCTGTGAACTCAAGTCAGGTTCTTAAATTGCCTCATTGGGTGTAGACTCCCATGTGGATGTCATACATCGCATCCAACTCATTCACAAAGGTCTAAACTATCATCTGTATACAACCTTCTTCCTAGATCAATGATTAAAAACGGCTTCAGGTGAATAAATCCTGCAGGACGCCTTTCATCAAATCTTAAATACTGGTATTACAGAATTACAAAGTGCTTTACCAAATACCCCAAACTACATCGCTTGAAGACTTCCAAGAGCAGCAACAATAAAAATAGACATCACTAGTAGATAAAATAATGTTAACATTCCACACTACTAAAAAAAGGTGGTTTGAGTAGTAAGAAAAGGAGTTAGCAAATCTAATTCAAAGAAAAAATAATGATATAATCAAGGTGTTAACTTTTCATATGACCAAAAACAAAAGAAATGGAAGGAAACTCCCATCAATAACAGAAAGAGCTACAACATTTAGTGGCCTTGAGAAGTTTAATTTGCCCTTCAAATGCAATGGTCAAATGTTGGGATGCCAAATTTTGTTGGGTGACAAAATTTCTTGAACGTGAACTACCGTCAGGACAGGGAAACGCCCAGTGTTGAAAATTTATTTTTTCTGCTGTACGTCATTAAGAACGTTGAGATCAAAAATTTTGAATACATTGTGGTCACCAAGCGGGGATTGAACTCATGACATGATTATAATCCAAACCCAGTTACTTAACCATTACTTCACAATGAAGCGTCCAAAAGTATTTTCTAAGCTCATTTTAATTTGGCACATGACCACAAAACTGGAGCACGCAAAAGGGTCCAACTACCTTCAATTGAGTGCCACATGTGATACATGCTTGGTTGATTATGTCACTTTCATGACTGACTAGACAGTAGGTTGCTGTTTCTTTCTACGGTAGACTGGTTGCCAACCAAGGCTATAGAACGCAAACTGTCCTGCTATTCAACCCATAGCTGGAGGGAGAAGAGATGGATTCATACCTTTTCTGATGGTATTTGCACGTGAATGAATGTAATGAACCAAACAAGAATTCGAACTATGCCCTTTTTTTTATGAGTATTATAATAAAAAAAAAATATAGAAGATACAAAACTTAAAATTTTACAAGGGACACAATACTGTGCTCTTGCAAATTGCAGCAGAAATTAAGCTTTTGCCCTTGGTCAAACGATAGTCAGGACTTTTTTTTTTAAATACTTCATTTTATTTCAGCGGGTGGCCACGCTTGCTTGTCGACTAGGCTACTAAAAGTCCAGACTACCTACCAACCTACTTTCTCTCACCTACCAACCTAACGACCTGTTTACTTAGTAACAATTCTGACTTAGCTTACTGACACAATTTTAAGTTTTTTGGTACACAACAAGTGATGGTGGCCTTTTAGTCAATCACACGCATGCACAAAGAAGGAAGAGGGGAGAGAGAAAAGATAAGTGGGGAACAGAAGAGAGAGAGAGAGAAAGTAAAATGTGTGAAAAGCAATTAAATATCTAAACTGAACATAAAAGATAATACATATTGATATTAATTGATTTAGTAATTTTAGAAGATTTTGATGTACCCACAACAAATATGTGCATGTATCTCAATGTAGAGTAGTGGCTAACAAGCTGGTCCAATTGAATAAGTTTGATTCTAACTGGATATATCTGCATAGGCGTCTCATGGTTTGATGGCTAGCAAACTCGTCTGACAGGTCAGTTTTTGAGTGTTAGGAATACCAGTATTTACTGGGTGGCCCTCTATTGTTCTATCTTTGTGTGTGTGTGTGTGTGTGTGTGTGTGTGTGTGTGTGTGAGTGAGTGAGTGAGTGAGTGAGTGAGTGAGTGAGTGAGTGAGAGAGAGAGAGAGAGAGAGAGACCAACCAAAAGTTAGGGTGTGATGACCAGACACTAAGTGCTGGAGTTAGCAAATTTCCCACTTGTAGCAAGTGTTCAACCTCTGGTAAAAGTGAGAATTATCAATGCTGATTTTCAAGGCAAACATGAAATATTCACTTAAATGATTAGTATAAAATAACTCACCTTCCAGCATGTTGCCTAATGTTAGCTTAAGGCTAAAATTCTTTGTCTACATACATACATACATACATACATATATGTGTGTGTGTGTGTGTGTGTGTGTGTGTGTGTGTGTGTGTGTGTAAAAATAGGTATATAATTGTGGCAGGAGCAACTGAGTTTTCATTTAAATGTAAGGATAACTTTAATAAATAGAAATTTTTGCTATTCTTACAGAATTAAAGTCATACATATATGTTGAATGGCAGAAATTTCAGCCATTTGAAGACATTGTGTTAAATAATATATTCAATAAAAGGCTGACTGATGAAAAAAGTAGACATTCATATATATATATATATATATATATATATATATATATATATATATATATATATATATATATATATATATTATAATACACCACACACACACACACACATATATATGTGTGTGTGTGTGTGTGTGTGTGGGTGAGGGTATTATATATATATATATAATATGCCACGCACACACACACACACACACACACACAAATTTTTTTTTGGTGGGGGGCTAACAATTGAGTGGCAGTGTGTAAATTTTGACATGAGATGCACAGAAGTCAAGACCCCATTTACTTCCACATGCAAAAAGCTACTGCGCTGACAAACTACAAAGAGACCGCCCCAAACAACTGCGACAGTTCACAGTAAGAACTAAATTCTATTTTTGTGTGTGTGTGCAACAATCCCCTTCTTTTACAGACTCAGAAATTAAAAACTGAATCTATGGACTGTCAAGGATTACTCAGACCTTTTCAAAGTTTACACAAAAAATATTGTGCTTTGGGAACTCTTGCAGTAAAAAGAATTTTGGTTGTAAATAACTAACATTTATAAGGATAAAATATGGATATCTTTCCTGAGATGTTTATAAATTGTACACTGTTCAATTATTAACTTTAATAATGAACTATTTTAAATTACAAAATTCTACTTGGATTAAATGAAAATTACTTACAATATAATACATATTACTTATTATACTTTCCTTCTTGCTGTCAATTTTGACAGCACGAGTAAACTAGTATTATATATATATATATATATATATATATATCTCCGATGTGACGTTTTACATCCGGGCTTGCCTATAAACAGTATCGTTCATAACCATTTCCGACCCTCACCCGTAGATGTGCAGTTAAAATGCACTGAAACCAAGTTGCATCTTTGTTGTGAGTAAAATGGTTTTGTCTATATGATAAAATTATAATATATATATATATATATATATATATATATATATATATAGAGAGAGAGAGAGAGAGAGAGAGAGAGAGTCGGTACTGAGATCAACACCGAATGGCGAAAATTTGTTTCATTCTTAAACCTCATTTTCAGGCCATGATGACCTGAAGATTGTGTTCAAGCATGATACAGATTTGGCATCATATGGTGTTGTTCACTTTTACATTTACACACACTGTCCCTGATACTGAGCCATTTTGCCCATAAAGATAGCATAACTTAAAACTATATTTTGTCATTATAAATGCATGATGACTGACAGTTTTACACCTAAAATGATCATCAGGCCATTCTGTAAGGCATGAAACTGATCGTCACCATGTAGTATTGATTTCTATGTCAACAATATATCTAGAAACTACTCTATCCTGGATACTGAGCACCTTTTAAACTATGCAGGCCAGCAGACATTTATATGGAGAAATGCATTTTAAGTAATGGGCTTACGAAAATTTATGAAGTTTTTAGAAAATTTCAACAACTACATAAGTTCTTGACCAGATTAAACTTGACTTAACAAATAATTGTAGTCAAAATTGTGGAGTTGTATCTGTCGTTGGCAATGATCCATCTTGGAAGACAATGGTGTAGCACATAGCTCTATAGGCCTGGATTGAAGAGGTGGAGAGTTTGAGTTGCCCACCTGTCAAGATCCTCTTCTTTGCGTTGCTTGTAGAATCCAAAGGAAACAATGAACCTATACAGATTGGTACCAGCATTGCTACAGGGGATACAGGAAGGTGGTATTCATCCGTCTTTGGGGCTCCAATCTGGATTTATTTAGAATTTATACTTTAGCCTTCTTTTCACCCGAAGATACCAACAAAGTAGGAAGGGTTCATTAAGAGTTTTCTTTCTCCTAGACTGGATGCCACACAAAGCAAGATTTTGGATTAAAACTTGGCAACAGAGGGGCACATATTTTACAACAACAAATAAGAAAATGAGAAATAGATGGCAGAGAATCATCAAGTAAATGAAATATAGATCTAAAGAGGAGGAGGAGTAGGAGAACGAGAGAGAGAGAGAAAGAAAGAAAGAGAGAAAGAAAGAAAGAAAGAGAGAAAGAAAGAGAGAGATACTGTCTAAAGAATATATAAAAAGATAAAGGAAAAAGTTCAAGTTTTTGAAAAGAAATAAAAACGTTTCAGAAGCTAAGCTTTTTTTTTTTTTTTAAATGTCAATTGGGAAAAGTGAGAAAGAAAAAACAGAAAGGAGAGGTTAGAAACCAGAAATAATGAAAGGTAGAAAAAGAAAAAAAAAAGAGAGTAAAAAGCAAAGAACATTTACAGAGAGAGTAAGGGTGTGAGAAAAGGGATCAAGAATGTGAGAGGAAGAAAAGAGAATAGATTGAGAAAGAATATCATAAAGAAAGACAATAAAAAAGTCAGTGTGTGTGTGAGAGAGAGAGAGAGAGAGAGAGAGAGAGAGAGAGAGGAGGAGGAGGAGAATAGTAGACAGGGAGTCAGAAAGAAATAAACAAAAAGAGACCAAAAGAAACAGAAGATGGTATAGGGAAGAACAAATGAGGGAATATGAGTAAAGGGAGGCATTGAAAAGTAAGGTAGACAGAAAGAGAGTAAGGATTAAAGGGCGAGTAAGGATTAAAGGGAGAGTAAGGATGTAAAGGGTAACCATGAAAACAAGAGAAGAGAAGCGATGGGAAGCGATTACATTTGTTGTTGCCATCACCACCATGGAGTCAGCAGCAGCAGCAACGGTGATGGCAGCAGCATCTCTAAGAAGATGAAGAAAAGTGTTGCAGGGCAAGAACGCATGGTGGTGGTGGGTTCAGTGAGGGTGGGGGTGGGGTGAGTTGGGGACAGGGGGGAATAAGTAGTGGGGAGGGGGAAACAGCAAAAAGTAGGTCAGTGTGTCTGCTGTATGCATAACTCCTAGTCACTTGTCAGTGGGATGCCGTGTGTGCGTGTGTGAGTGTAATTTGTTGCACAAATATTCATGGCCAATCAATAGTTTTGGTTTGCAAGTAAGAAGAAATTAAGACGAAAGGAAAAGCGAATAGGAATGAAGATGTTGGAAAGTGGGGGAGGAGGAGAAGGAGGAGGAAGGAGGAAAAGGAAGGAGAAAGATGGGGGATCAGGAGCAGAAGGAATGGTGGAGGAGGTGAAGGAGTGGTGGAGGAGGAGAACAAAGGGAAGCAGTCGAAAGAGAAGAGAAGAGTAAAATGACAATGGAAGGAGAGGAGGAAATAAGGAGGTGTTGGTGGGGAGGGAAGAAGAAGATAAGGAAATATCAGTAAGTGTGAGTGAGAAGGAAAGAGAAAATAAAGGAAAGGAATAAAAAGAGAAAGAGGAGAGAAAAGGAAAGAGAGAAAGAAAACAGGAGAGGGAGAAGGATATAAAATCAGTCATTTAAGTGCCATATGTGATACATGTTTGGGTGATCATGTATCTCTCGATACATGACTGACAAGGCAGATTTTTTTCCCCACAGTAGGTTGCCATTTACTTTCTGTGGTAGACTGGTTGCCAACCAAGGCTAAAGAGCACAGTCTGTCCTGGTATTCAACCCATAGCCGGAAGGAGAAGAGATGGATTCATACCTTTCCCAAGGGTATTTGTGTGTAAGTGAATCTAATGAACTCGACTGAAATTTGAACTTGACTCTTAGTTCTCACCCTGAGCCGATATCCATTACACCACAATGCACATTCTATATATAAAATAAGAGGTGAAAATTAAAAGATAAGGAGGAAAAAGAAAACTAAGAGAGATATAGAGTATACAGATATATTAGTTAGTGATTACTTGTTTGTATGTAACAACTTATAATAAATAACTATTACTCTACTTTTTGTATTGAGCCCTCTTTTAAATTAATGTTAGGAATGTTTGAATTTATATTCTTTTCATTCTCATCACACTTGTATAAAGGTGTGCTATATTTATGGGATAAAGTGCTCAATACCAGAGATAGAGCGTGTGTAAATATAAAAGTGAACAGGCTGTTTCATGCTAGATGCATGACGATTGTGTCTAGCATGAAACAGCCTGTTGCCTCTGAGTGTTGACTTCAATGTTCACTTTTATATAAGTTCTTCGTCTGGCCTATTTCTAATTTAACTAAAATGACCAATCATTGGATTTTATTTTGTGGGAAAGGGCTTTTTGATCGCCCCTATTTCAGCACTTGTGTATGTGTGTTACTTCAAATGTTATTATCACGGGCATGAAGTAATGAAAAAAATGTCAGATTAAAATAAAGGAATTATTATTTAATATTATATATATATATATATATATATATATATATATATATATATATATATATATATATATATATATATATATATATATATACACTGTGAAAGAGCCCAACATGGCTACATCTAAACAAAATAATGTATGACCCAAGCAAGACTAAAAACCACATTCACGTTGCCCATATTTGAGGATGGATCATGTGGTAACATAGAGAACAAATTGTAATATCAAGAAAAACAAAGATAATCAATATACTTTTGAAAATATTTGTACACCTGTTATTCAATAAAATGTCATTTAACCACAAGGACAGCCTCAAAAACAATTAAATGACATGATTTTGTTCAATGAGTCCTGTTGCAACAAGTATGGCCACCCCTTCAATCTAGGGCTTGACCACTATATGTAGCACCATGATTTAGGTGGATTTATTGACCCTTAAGCCCTGTGGGGAGAAGTGGGGCTGCAAGATAGTCTTTGTTACTCACAACCTCTAGCATCATCACAAACAATGGGGAACCTAGTGTGCATCACTGTGGGTAGTTATGTGGGGTCTGTATTGTGGGTACCACCATGGGATTTGCACTGTGCATACCTACAATGGGGTCTCTGCTTTACATGTCCAGAGATATTTCCCTTAGTTCTTATTTAGTACTGCTCAGTTATTACTTGTCCCTGTTTCCACTGAGTACAAGCATACACTGCCAAGCCTAGGGATTGAACTCACAATTACTATGTCACCAAATTCATGAACCATAGATTAAGGAAAAAGATTCAGTTTGAAATTTCCTGAAGGTTACTCATATCAATATTCACCTGATGAAGGCCGGAGGGCACAATGACTGAAACAACAAAGATGGGAACAATAGTCCGTGTATAACACACACACACACACACACACACACACACACACACACACACACACACACACACATACATAAAACACTTCCTTACTCTCTGGTTGTCGGTTGTGATATGGTAATTGTTGTAACCTAGGAAAGGTTACTGAATGAGGAATAACCAAAACAGAGGTTGGAAATGAAATGGTAATCTTTATAACATCAACAAAATACAATACTCGCCAACAGTGTGAAGTAGGTAAACCACTGCTAGTGGTGGACTACTTAGACCGCATATTATCCCCAATTACAATAGTGCCCAACATATTTCTGAGGATTGGGACATACCCCCTAAGTGTTCATCGGTACAGTATATAACAGTAATACATCTAACTATAATTTTGACTTAATAAATTCAGTCTGGTTAGGAAAGAAAATGATTCCCTAATAAGAAAATGCATTGAGAGTGCACTAATGTCACAATTTATTGACAATAAGCCTAAGACTAGACTCATACATAATATCACTGATCACTGCATAAGTAATAGTAGCACAATACGGTATACGAGCTAGTGGAGAAAAAAAATTAGATAATAGATTTTTTGAACTGGACTAATTACAAATTCAACACACACACACACACATAAACAGAGAGAGTGCCAGTAAAAGGAGAGATTTACGATGTGACACACTTTCTTGCTTTCTTTATCTATCTTAAACACATAAGCTCAACTTGATGCTGTGTTTATATTGACCAAACTATGCCAATGCTTCTTCCTAATGCTCCCTATATTACTATTGCAAAATGTAAACAAACAAGATAGTATATTATGCTCTTTGGGGAGATAAATACTATAGTTGTATGACTAAATTTGAGTGATTCCAGTCTGACTTGCTTAGATGATAAATTATCATTATTATACACTAATAAGGTTCACATGTTTGTCTCTGGTAACCAGCTATTTGTAACCGATTGCTAATGTAACAATCTTTTCTTATTTGAACCGTTAGTTCCTGCTTTGCCCAGTGACTTTGTATTGACTCACCAAATCAACCACTACTGATGTCAATCAAGTACCAGCTCGTTGTATACTCTGGCCCTCAGCCAAACACAAGTGGCAGCAGGTGACATCACAATTGCAGTGAGAGTAGATTTCATTCATCTATCAAACTCAATTCTAATTTGACTAACTTGGAGCAACTTTCAATCTTAAATTTCATTTTTTTGTAAATGCCCAAAAGGAAATAGAGAAGAGAAATAAAAACATTTTCAAATCAATTCAGTGATGTTTTATTTAAATAATCATTCATTTTATATAAGAGCAAAACTTTTCTGAAATTGGGTAAGGAAGATACTTCTCTGAGGCATTGATTTTACATCTCCGCTTTATGTAAATTAGGGGTGGGAATTATATGGACAACACTGCAATACTGTAGACATGACACTATGCTTCTGACCTGTCCTATTTCAAAACAATGTTGGAGGTGTTGTCTAAAGATGCAGATCTTTTGTTTTGATTTTACTGATTTCTATAAAGATATCAATGTATGAGAATTTTTAAAAAATGGTTGAAGGTTTCCAATTTCTGTTCTACTTCAGGGCAAAAAAGGAAAGAAAGAAAAATAACAAAGAAAGAAAAGAACGAAAGAAAGTAGTAATGAAAATAAAAGGTGGAGATAAAGAGGTAAAACTAAAAAGTAATGAAAGAAAAAAAGTAAGTATAAAAAAAAGGAAGATTAAAAAAAAAAAATGAAAAAAATTGAGAGCAAAATGAAAAAAAAGAGGGATCAAAAGAAAAAAGAAGAATGAGGAAATTTTTTTTAAA
>OZ038506.1:36736274-36738774 GCA_964036315.1 Acanthosepion esculentum
AAGTATTTGCTGATACAGTTGTGTTGTAAATGCTAAGGTCATTACAATTTTCAATGCCAAAGATGACTTTGTTTGAATAACTTGTCACTTTAATTATTAAAGCCAACAACAAAACAACTACTAATTAAAAAAAAGGGGAGAAGGGAAATAGCTAAACAGATATTTTAAAGTTATTTTAAAAGCTAAATATGTAAATTAGAAAATTATTATTAGGCAAGAACTGTTAAGTTGTACAGTATATAAGATACATGCTGGTAAATATAAATGAGGAACTTTAATTTGATGTTTCAGTTTACATAATATTTGCACATACAGCCAGCCAATTTTATATATTTGATTAATTTTCAGTGTTTTGATCTCACGCAAACACACACTTTGAACTTTATATATATGATGCATAAATGAAGCAAACCATTTTGCTTAATGTATACAGCAAAAATAAACCATTCACAACACGATAACTAGAAAAGAGACGTGTCTATAGGACAAACATCAGTTAATTTTCTAAAAAGGCACCTGCATTTTTCATATTTTTTTCAAAAAATATTTGCTTTTTGTCGAACCATGGAACGAATAACTTAATTTTTCTTTTTTCTTTCAGAAGATTATAAATAATTCAATAAAATAAACGAGACAAGCAACAGAAACAAACAAAGATGTGGAAGAGAAAATGCTGAGAAAGGCATGGGGTCTGTACGGATATGATATTCAGGAAAGAGATTTATGCATGTGTTCGATCTGATTGCATTTCTCTCTCTCTCTCTCTCTCTCATTTAGCAGAGTTTCTCACAGAAACAGCAGGTTTTCTTTATTTCTTTTTTTCTTTTTGTCCTTGACAGACTTCCCGATGAAACAGGCTGAGAGTTTTGTTCTACGGACAAAGTAAACATTATCGCAGAGAAACACAACCTTTCAAAGTATTAAGATGCGGCATTGGTTGATCTTTTGGTGAATTCACAATGAACACATGGACAAAAAGAGACAAGGAAATTAAAAATACATGAAAATGGTAATCCAGATAGATTTGTACAGCGTCTTGTGGAATTTTCAGATTTATGGCAAAAATTTATTCTCAACCTGTAAGATATTAGTTAAGACACTCACATAAATATATTAACCTATTAATTTATGGATCAGTGGACATTAACTTTTATCACTCTGTATGTAATTTCATCCTGCCACTGAAGGTGACTGATCACTGAATTTAAATTTGTTTAAATTTTATAGTTGTGTTTTCATATCCTGCTATGGCAACAGAAAACAACTTTGAGTGAAATTAAAAATAAGGATATTGCAATTGAGGGGCCTTGTAAAAGAATGCAGTGGAAAGGAAAGTAATGCAGAATGCTAAAGGTTAATTGATCAAGACATTAACAGATCAAATACAAAAAAAAAAAAAAAAATCAAGCAATATATAAATGACAGTGAAACAGCCCAACATGCAAATTACAACCTTGAGATACCCAAATCAAACAAGTAACCACAATTAAAACTTTTTGGGTACTGTTTTAACAGAGGTTAAAAAATGTGACACGGAAATCTGAAAGCGTATTGAGAGAGTAAAAGCTGCTTTCCAAAAGCTAAGCAAAGTCTTAAGAAACAAAAACATTTTGTTAGAAACAAAGAAAAGGATTATTGAACTGTTATGTAATATATTAATAGGAGTAGAGATAGGATTGCCTGTCATCTGGTTCACACTCCTTCATGGTCTTTTGAACAGGAGTATGTTGATCCCTGTTTTTCTGTTTAGGATTGAGTTTCTGGTCCCTTCTAAAGTGTACTTTAACTCTGTATATAGGGTGACCCCAAAAAACGGGAACTTTTTAACAATCCAGTAAAACCAAGAGTGATGGGAGAAAAATATTTAATTCATAGTAATTGAAACCTTAAAACATGCCATTTAAGAAACAATGATGGAATTTTCATTTTTTTTAAAATTACGTCCTGTAGGTGGCGTCCTCCTGTACGAATGCATTCTTGAAATCTGCTGTTGAGATTCCTCATTGACTGCTGCAACATCTCAGCTGGGATACTGTGAATTTCCTTCTCGTTACTAAAATGGCAAAATGTTTACTTGCTCAAGTTCACTATCTCACAGTGTTGCCACTTGCTCATGTCTGGCAATACGCACTTCAAAGATTTTATTCGCTAATTAAATCTTGACCTCTTCAAGTCTAGAATTAGCTGTCAATGATTCCTATTATTTTGACTGCACTTTCTTATACTAGTATGACTCCATACAGTAACCTTCTACCTTGAGTGGCTGTTGGGTCTTATACTGAGTAAACATTAATAAAAAAAAATATCAGTCCTTCAAATGTGGCAGTGAATGATTGACAATCTCCTCACAGAGAAGAAACTTGAAGTAATGGTAATATGGTTCTATAGAAGGATGCTGAGAATACCATGAACTGAACATGTGAGCAACAATGAAGTTTTAGAGAAAATGGAAAACAAAAAGTATATTTTGAATCAGAAAGAGATAGTTGAAATTTTTAGG
>OZ038506.1:36743774-36776274 GCA_964036315.1 Acanthosepion esculentum
GATTAATGCACACAAAAGTTGATCTTAATTTTTTCCATCTTAACATTCAATTCATTTAGTTAGCAGAATAGTTTTCAGAAAATGCTGTAAATAGAAATTGTAACAGACACACACACACAACCACAGCCACATGCATGCACACACACACACACACACACACGCTTCATTGCTCTTTCTAAGAAAGGCATAAAACTGCAAAGTGGTTTTATACAAGAGACGAGAAACGTTTTAGAAAGACTAACCTAATTCTGAGAATATGCACTTCAATCTTTTTAAATTGTAAATGGCTGTGTGTGTATGCCTATGTGGATGAACACACACACACACACACATGTGTGTATATATATATATGTATATATATATATATATATGTATATGAGAGAGATGCATAAATATTTATATCAGTAAGTTTTAAAGACGAATTAAAAAACATTTCTTTTTTTAAACTTCCCTTTGTCAATGCATTTAATTTGGTGGTGAATATTAATCATAACAATTAAACATTATGCAGTCAAGATTTCAATTAAAAATTTAGTTAATAAATCATGACAGGCTAGTAACTTATTAATCCCCATTTCATGTGTAGTGTGTGTTTGTGTAAAAGATTTTGTGAGTAAGAGTTTCTTGGTCAAGCTGAGAAATTTTCAGCACCTGGCACACACACTGTTAGTACTGGGTGCGTTATGCCTAACTCTGAATGTTAGTATACAAACACACACACACACACACACACACATATATATAAGATAACGATATATATTTTTATATATCAAGAACAGTATTGGGGAAATATGGTGGGTAATTAACTGATGAAATGGAAAATAGTTATTCAATAATCATTCAAATACACTCCATTTGTCACATATATAATTTATGTATCATATTTACCAGTGTTTATTATATATATATATATATATATATATATGGGAGAATAGAAACAAAAAGCATAGGGAAACTGTTCAAGATTGGCTAGACAACATGCCCAGACATATCATGAGAGGGGGAGGGAGAGAAGACAAATTTAAAATTTCAACATCTCCCTCTCCCCTTCCTACATATATATAATCTCATCAACAAAATATTAATTCGATGAAATCCTTCTGTCCTTCTACAGTAGGAAACATGTTACACATTTTTCTCACTTTGTCAAATATATATATATTTCTATATATATATATATATTTCTATATATATATATATATATATATATATAAAAGCAGTGTGGGCATAAAAAAATCAACAGTGCATGGTGACTGGCATTTTCACTCCTTAAGCAATTGTCAGACCATGTCTAGGGTCTGATAAAAAGGTCTTAATGAGTTCATATATATACACACACACACACACACACATTGGCTGCCTGTAAGTTGCTTCCCTACCCAAGAAGGGATCCCAAAATCAATTCAGATGTTTGTTTAGATTTTTGGAAGTAGGTTGGGATTTTGGTGTGTGTGTGTGTGTGTGTGGTATGGAAATGCTGAAGGTGGGGGGGGACAAACAAGTAGCATGCTTTGCTGTTTGCTCTGTTTGAAATGTCAGTTTCTGCTGACGAGCAAAAGCGAAAGGAGAATGAAAGGAGAGAAAAAGGGAGAATGAAAGAAGAGAAAAAATAAAAGAGAATGAAAGAAGAGAAAAAGAAAGGAAAATGAGAGAAGAGAAAATGCAATTAAAAGAGAGAAGAGGGAATGAGGGGCATGTCATTTACTTAAACAAGTTTGTGACAATAAGTGCATTTTGAAAAATTATTTCTATAGAAGCACTGTGAGCATCATAGGATTCATTCAAATGGCTTAAATATCTTGTAATCAAAACTTAGATGACTAGATTCAATATTAACAGTAAGAAGATGGTTGTCAGCAAAAGGGGCATCTCTCAAGTTGTGAGCTACATATCAGGGATATCAGAATCCATCAGATACAGAAATTCAACTAACTGGGTGGTGTAGTAACAGATGATAGAGAATGTGACACAGACATCTAAAAGTGAATGGGAAAAACAAAAATTCCCTCCCAGAAACTAAGTATACATTAAGATATTGGAAAATATTGTTTAAAAGAAAGAAAAAAAGTGCTGAAAATATATGAAATGTTTCATTTCTTAAATGGCAACAAATGATGGTCAATTTCCTCATGAATGAAGATGAGACTTGAAGTAACGAGGATGTGGCTCTACAGAAGGCTGTTGAGAACACCATGGGCTGGGCATGTAAGCAACAAGGAAGTCTTCAAAAAAGGGACAAGAAAACTGATACTAATAGTCAGAAAGAGGTAACTGAAATTCTTGGGACACATAATGAAGAAAGGGGACTGGGAGAATTGAACACTCACAAGTCATACAAAAAGGCAAGAGAACTATGGGGAAACAAGTCACCTATTTATCAAATTTGTGCAAATGAAGGGCAAAACGGAAACAAACAGGGACTGTAATGAATCAAAGAGTGGATTGAGCAACAAGTGATAGGAAGTTGTGGAGAGCCATGATCACCAACACCCTGAAGGGAAATGCAATATAAAAGTAAATGTTGTAGTGTATTAGAAGGAAAACTTTGAATTCAAAATGTGGAGAAGGCAACGGCCGGGGGGGGGATTAAACCAATCGCATACCTTTCCCAAGAAGTGATGGCAAGTCACAAATTATAAATAAAAAGGAAAAAGTTTTGATAGTGTGACAAAAACATTGCTTTATAATACCTGTAAAATTAAATCTCTTAGTGCACAGAGTAACCAGAGAGAGAGAGAGAGAGGGAAGGAGAGAGAGAGAGAGAGAGAGAGAGAGAGAGAGAGAGAGAGAGAGAGAGAGAGAGAGAGAGAGAGAGAGAGAGAGAGAGAGAGAGAGAGAGAGAGAGAGAGGAGAGAGAGAGAGAGCTTGTGACTTTTTTTAAGCGTTATGGCAGCTGGATTGAGTGAAAGGAAGAAAAAGGAAAAAGAACTAAAGAAAAACAAAGAAGATAAAGAGAGAAAAAGAAAGAAGAAAAAACAAAACAAGTGAAAAGAAGCAAAGAGAAAAAAGATAAAGAGAAAAAGTGAGAAAGACAGACAGAAAGATGGTAAAAGGGAAAAGAACAGAGAGGAAATGAAAAAATAAAGAAAATGAAATATAAGAAAATGTGGAGTAAAAGACAGAAAAAAGAGAGAGAAAAAAGAAAAAGAGAGAGAAAAAGAAAAAGAGAAAAAAGAAAGTAAAAAGAAAGAAAAAGAGAAAAAAAGAAAGTAAAAAGAAAGAAAAAGAGAGGAGAGAAAAAAACAAAGAAAACAAGAGAAGGAGAAGAAAGTAAGAGAAAAGCACTTCTGGGAGATAATTTGGGGAAAAGTCAGTTAAGCTCAATAGCAAATAAGGGTCAGAATCAGGTCACTCTTAGTTACCCCCCTCTGCATTTTCCATTGGGACAGAACAATTATTCATAGTGGCGGCAGTCAGACCACGTGAAGTTGGTGTGATGGGGGCGGGGTAAAGGAAGAAGTGTCTGAACTAGTTTCGTTAATAAACAAACATGTTTATTCAGATTTGCAATTCATAGGTCAACCAAAGCCAGTCATAAGTGTCTTACCTGTTCACTCCCCACCTTCACTTACCTCATCATTACCCACCCAATAGCAAAATAGTTAAAAAACCTGGGTGTGGATTTACCTGATTCTAACGATTGATTTACCTTCTCCTTTGGTCAATTAATATTAGATAGATATAACTCCACAGAAATTAAACTGGCAATCAAAAGTTATACATGAAGTGCTTAAGTCGAAACTGCTTGCAGTGGCCTTGAATTTCTCTCTCTCTCTCTTTCTTTCTCTCTCTTATATATGAGAAAATGATATATAATTTTTTTTATATATCAAGAAAAACACTGTAGGAAAATGTATGACAAAGTGGTAAAAAGTTTTGTGTTGACGCGTTTTGTCCTTCATCGGACTGAACGTAACAAATTTAGTTCGATAAAGTCCTAAAGGATGAAACGCGCCACACAAAAACTTTTTTCACTTTGTCATGTTATATATATATATATATATTAATAAACTGATCCACAATTTTACATGTTCAAAAAAAATTTCAAGTTTTGAACAAAATTGTAATTCAAATATATATATATATATATATATATATATATATATATATATATATATATATATATATATATATATATAAAGGCGTTTACATTGTATTCATATAATTTTACTTTAATTATACTCTCCTTAAATTTCCTGAACTTCAGGCTGTCAATACATCACTCAACACATCAAAAATTCACCTTTGTTTTAAAAAAAATACTTTTCTCATATATTTTAGACTTACTAAAAGTAATATTTGTTTCAATTCAAATTAATTAAACTTTAAATTAGATAATTCTTCTCAAATAACATTTCGGAAAAGTATATTTTATTTTTTAATTAAGAGGAAATATGTTGTGTTGACAGATTTGTCAATATGGATGAATTTATAGATTTTGCTGATAATCAAAAAAAAAAAAAGGAAAAAGAAAAAAGGATTCCAATCAATTTAAATTTGGTTTGAAATACAGCAAAGTATTTTGCTTTTTTGATATATTAAACCTAATCTATTAGTTTTAAATTAGAACTAAAATAAAAGCTTGAAGAAAGATTTTTCATTTAAAAGTAAAAATATAAACCTTTGGTATATCTTTTTTTTTTTGGTGGGGGGTACCTATTTTTGGGGGAGGGTATGTATTTTGTATGGAGGTATCTATTTTTGGCTGGTGTATCTATTTTATGAGTGAATCAGAAAAAAATTCAGATTCAGGAATTTAAAAAACTTAAGATCGGATTTAGTGCCCCCCCAACCCCATAACATCTTATTTAGCATCTCTGCTTCACCTATCGTCAATCTTCCAAATTCCAACAGATTAACGTAAGACATTTGTAAATCTTAAATTATATAGGAAAGCCAACAGAGAGAATGAGGCTAAGAAAATTCTATTGCCCCAGTTTCCAAAGTGGAGAGACTTTCCGCATCAAATATATAAACCTGAATTTCAACTGGGATTGAAACAGCCAATGCCAGCGCCGGTGAGAATGCGGACAAAAGTTCCCATAGAATATAAATAACACGATCGGAATTGAAACTAGGCTCTCTGATTAACAATTCCAAACTTTTATCCATTACGCCTCCTGCACATCCAAGCTTACAACACCTGGTCACCCATCTAGTTACTGACCAGGCTTGAGGTTGCTTAACTTCGGTGATCATATGTGACATGGTCATAAGCCTGAATCAAATTCTCCAAGTGTGCATTTTCAACAAACAAAACAAAAAATAAATTATTTAACACTAACATAGTTTGGTACAAGGACATAGTAATGGGAGTGCCTGTATTGGATTGAATTCACTGCACCTAGCCAACTGATCCTTGACACGAGCTTGATAAATATCATATCACAGTAGGGGCTTTACATATTTTTTTAGTAGTGACTGACATAAGGCCACAAATATAGGGCACACAATGAAGACTTAAAGCGAGATGGCTATATTATTATAGATAATTTATTTAGACACAATAGTGAAATATCTATGGCATTTGAATTTTCAGATTAGGAATAGAGTTTTTAATATTTGGTGGAATGTGTGATTTTTTAAAAACTGAATTAAAAATTTTAATTCAGTTTAATTTAGAATAGTTTAAAAAAAAAAAAAAGCACTCAAAAGTATACCTTACCTTTTTTTTGTTTGTAAATTATAACCCAAGAGAATACATTAAACGGTTGCAATATGATTTAAATTTTTAATAATAAAAATAAAGTTTGTGGTCATGCTTTTTACGAGAAAAACTTGTGAATTGTTTTATGGATAGGCCCCCAGCCCCACCTCCATAAGAGTCAAACACGTCCACCCACAAGTTAAATTTGTCAACTGCTGATTTTTTAAAATTTTAATCTATTTTTCAAGATAAAATTCTAATTTTCACTTAATTCGATACAAAATGAAATAAGAGCAGAAAATAAAAGGACTAGACACCTAAAAAAAAAAAAAAAAAAAAAATCCCCTCCCTGCCCCAGACCTCCCTATTGGGCGCCCTAGGTAAGCAAGTACGTATTTAGCGAGGTAGGTAAGCAGTTGTTACCTGTCGTTGAATGACTCACCAACACTTATTTGTCCCAGGCGAATACTTATTTGCGCTGTTTGTATACAGAAACAATGTGGTGGGTGGTTCTTCTTAGCTCCGGGTCAGGTTGGAGAGAAAAGGGGGTCACCATCTACGACAACACCTGGCAGGTAACCCATATAGTGAAACAAAGCGGTAGGCCTTGAAATATGGAAGTGTAGGTGGGTGAGTATATTTGATAGATAGGAATATGAGTCAGGGAAAGAGATGTAAAGAAGTAGAGAAAGAGAAAGAGAGAGAGAGAGAGAGAGAGAGAGCTGAGGGGAAGAAAAAGGTGAAGAAAAGTGGGAGAGTGATTTAAAGAAAGAAAATGGTTTGCAAACAAAACTGATACCATTATTTAATGTAGTGAGTTTAACTCTCACCAGATGAGAAATAAAGGGGGGGGGGTGAAAAATAAGAGGAAATGAGGGAAAAAGAAGAGGCAAAGATAAAAAAGAAAACAAAATTGAGAAAAAAAAAGAGGAAAAAGCAAAAAAGAAAAAGAAAGGAAAAATAAGGGGAATGGAGAAAAAGGGGAGAAAAAAAGGTAGGGACAAGAAAAAAGGAGAAAAAGAAGGGAAAATGAGAAAAACAGAAAAACAAAGAAAATAATAGGGTATTGAGAAAAAATAGAAAGTGCGACAAAGGAGAAAGAGGAAAAAAAGGAAGGAAAAAGGAGAAAAGTTAAAACTAGCAAAAGAGGAGGAAAAGAGAAAAGAAAAAGAAAAAATAAGAGAGAAAGGGGAAAAGGGGAAAAGTGTCTGTAGCGGAAAGTGAAGTGAATTGGGGGGGGAGAGAAAAAAAAAATTAAAACAAGAATTATTTTAACATCTCCAATCCTGGTTAGTTAAAATCTAAATGACTAGAAAAGTCTTAAAAAAATAAAGAAAAATAATACATTAATGTAGCAATCTGCATTTTAGCAAAATTTAAAATTCCTTTGGGTAATTTATTTTAAAAAAGTGGCCCGATTAAATTTCAAGTTTCTGTCGATTTTTGTGTATGTCTATTCACTTTTTTTTTTTTAAAAACTGTTTAAACTTTACTTTTTTTTTTAAAGCTAGGATTTTCCTTCCTATGATTATTTCTATACCGAGATGATTGCCCCCTTTTTTGATACATTGCAAAAATTACTGATGTTAAAAGCAAAAAAGATATGACCCTGTAAGAAATTCTATCTCACTGCATTCCATCTTCTATTCTCCAGTTTTATTTTTTATCCCCAAAACCTCAGTCAACAGCCATTCAAAAGCAAGTGACGCGAATATTCCTATGTACAACGGAAAAAATAAAATGCTAAGAAGAAAAAAAAAATCTACATATAAATGCATTTTCCACGTTGATGTATATTTTTAAAGGGTGGAGTTCTGTAAAAATATATCTTCTAGAAAACGTAATTTTATCTACTTATTTTTTAAAATCGAGAGTAAGAAAAAAATTGTCAGCAGACAATTGAAGTTGAGGTAAGCACTTAAAAAAATCAACTGAGTTCCAAACTAAAAAGGAAAAGTACAAAAATTGTTGGCCTTTTTAACTGTACGTCAAGATGATTAGAATGGAAGACAGGACACACTATTTAAAAAAATAGAAAGAACAAAGACAAAGGACGAGGAAAAGGGGGGAAGGATGAGAGAAAAGGGAAATGAGAAGAAAGGCAGGAGGAGGAAAAAGGACGAAGAGAAAAGGGGGAGAAAGGACGAAGAGAAAAAGGGGAGAAAGGACGAAGAGAAAAAGGGGAGAAAGGGCGAAGAGAAAAAGGGGAGAAAGGGCGAAGAGAAAAAGGGGAGAAAGGGCGAAGAGAAAAAGGGGAGAAAGGACGAAAAGAAAAAGGGGAGAAAGAACGAGAAGAAAGGCGGGGGGGGGGAAGGATGAGAAGGAGAAAAAGAAGAGATAAAGAATGATGAGAAATCAAAAAACGAGACACTGGCAGAAAGCAAACTGAAAAGAGAAAAGTGAGAGGGGGAGAGGAAAGAGAAAAAAGAGAGAGGGAAGAGAATGAGAGCGTGCGAGAAAGAAAAGAGAAAGAAAAGGAGGAAAGAGAAAAAGAAAACAAGAGAAAGAGAAAAGTGAAGGAAAGAAAGGAGAAAAGTGAAAGAAATAAAGGGGAAAAGTGAGATGATGAAAAAGACAAAAAGACAGATAAAAAGAAAAAGACCAAAGGAAAAAAAAAGACAGAAAAAAAAAAGAAAAAGAAAAACGTGAGAAGAGCCAGAAAGAGAAGAAAAAAAAAAAGACTGAAAGAAAGAAAGAAAGATAGAGAGAGTGAGAGAAAGACAAAAAGGCTAGATTAAAACTCAAAGCCAAGTTAGTCACTGTGACACAGTCAGTTTGAGAAGAGCTGTGGGTAGGGACACGGGGTTGGTAGACATAGCAGTAATCAGACAGGAGTTAGGTGAGTAAGTGATAGAAAAAGAAAAAAATAGGCCAGTTAGGAAGGTGAAACAATGGGGTGAGAAAAGGAAAATTGTGTCAATAAGTCAACACTTGCTGGGATGGCTCCAAAGTTACCACCACAAAAATAGGTTAACACCAGTACCGGCTTATTACTTATTGGGTGCCTAACATTTACAGCCTTGTGCCAGATCAAACTAAGTTTAACAAAATGCAAGCAATCCAAACAGATTGACGACACAGCTTTTGAAGGTAGACACCAGAAACAGCCCAATTTTCTTTCACTTTTTTTAATGGAGCCATCTTGACTTTCAGTGGCATCTTGTGTCTATAAGATAATTTGGGTAACTTCAGATTTAATGGTTTCGATCAAGTGCCATGTTGATGAATCATATTACTATGAGATTAGATGCAGTAAGGACTTTATTGCAAGAGAAAAATGCTTACAAGGCAGAAAACACTTAAAAAAGAATGACATAAAAAATCAATAAATATAGTTGTAAGACTGAATTTTATACGTATAATGGTTAGTGGCTTGGATACAAGAAATCGGCGATCAGAGTTCAAAATCTATCTGAGCGTGTTACATTCACTTTCATACAAATATTTTTGGGAAAGGCATGTATCCATAGGATCTTTTCTGTTAATTCACCCCAAATTCTCCCAGTATGAGGCCCTTCCATTGCACTCTGGTTGAGTTGACATTTGCAACTGCCCTAAATGCGGGTGACTTGGGTGTGCTATTTCTAAGTGTGGGTTCATCATTCGCACTCACCTCGATAACCAAGCCAAAAACATTTTTTTTTTAATTGTACAAAATTCTTCGTAAGTACCTCGAATATCATTCGCACATACGAAATGTGAATAACTTTCTGATTTTTGGCAAGTTTTCATTCTAAGTGTTGGAGTTGTTGTGAGGCAAGCTAAACAAATTTTGATTTAAAATTTATAATTTCGAAAGAGTGCTAAAAATTTAATAATAAAAAAAAAAAAGAAGCTGATTTAAAATTTATAATTTCTTGCAATGAATTAATATTCATGATGATTAACTTTACATTATTTGAGGTGAATTAACAGAAAAAATCCTGGCTCCACATCTTCTACTATATAGCTGAGTTAAATAGCAGGGTTCTCTAGCTATAGCTGGTAACAAGCCTAGGAAGAAGACAACTCTAAATTCAAAACCCAGCCACCTGAAGCTGTACAAAGTTGGGCATTGATGTAATGGAATAACTTGTCACCCACATGAGTGACTACTCTATAGGTAGTAACTACCTATAAGTATCCGTAAGTCAACGGACTGCAGAGACTAGCTGGAATCTGCTCCAGCTAGACAGTCGAATTCTCTGCCTTTGGGCAGAGTGGAACCTGGACGAGGCTCCGCCGAAGGGCAGAGTCTTGTTCGGGGAGGTAGACTGACCCTGAACCTGTTTATGTGCATTCGAAAGGGAGTATTTTTGGATGAGCCTAAGGGCTCGGAAAACCCACGCTAAATCTGGCCTTGTGCCACATGCAACCCTCGTGGGGTGGGTAGCTAAATATACTAGCTGGGATCTGTTGAGTACAACTCAGACTTAAGCAAGAACTACCGACCTTGCAATAGTAGCACTCACTACTGGATTGACTTGCGATGACCTTGTGCATAACTGTTACCTTTATTCTTATTGTACTGGTTTTTTACAATAAACCTTTACTTATTACATTTATCCACCTTGTTTTTCAAGTATATATTCCTATTAGCACGGAATATAACAGGTACTAAAGATACTATGTTTGTTAAACAAAAACACGATAGATCTGACAGGAATGGTAAAATGTCTGACCATAATTTTGACGTAAAAAAAAATGACACTCTGATCAAAGTAGAAAAGAATTCACAAAGAGAAACGGGTTCAGAGAGTGCCTTGATTGCTAAATCAACCACAGGCCCAGGCTCTTATACCATTACACCATTGCCGGCAGATCTATTATCACAGTGTGGGATATCTAATTATCAAAGTGAAGGAAACGACAAAGTGAAGGAAACGACAAAGTGAAGGAAACTAAGAAATCAATAAAAAGAGTCTAAATTAAATCAACTAGATTATATATTCAAAACATAAAAAAAAAAAACTAAATTAAAAAAAAAAAAGAAAGAAAAATAATTTAAAATTTACAATTCCCAGCATCTCTTGTTTATGGACATGTGTAGTTGCGCAAACGTAAACAAATTTAATCCAAAAGGACAAAGCATGTCACATAAAAACTTTTCCCCACTTTGTCATAGAGCCCAAACATAGTTGAAAAACTTACAGATAAGCCGAACAAAGATTAATATTTTACTAAGTACATGGGGGTGCTGAAAAGTTCTCAGCCCAGCATAGATAAAAAATTGTTGGGTAATTTAATGTAGAATTATGTATGAGGCACCCATGAAAATCAAACTCACCATTCAACAGTAATGATCACAGACAATCCTTGTTAACCATTACGCCATGCTGGGGTGCCTATGTCTGTATACATAACACACACACATACATACATACGTACATACATACATATATATATATATTATATATATATACTCAATTTGGTAAAAGGACACGCATATGAGCGCCCAATGTGATCAAACTCACTACTAAAATGTCTGCATGACCAGCTTGCTAATCATCAGGAACATATTTATATAAGAATCTATACTTTGTGAAACAGACTCCCATGTTAATATTTCCCCGAACACTACAATCTTAACCTCTTCAAATTGTGCATTAATTGTTATCTATCCTCCATATCCTCATAATCATTATTTTGTACATCTTTCTATTATGTCCATACAAAACACCTCACTCAGTAACCCTCTACCTTCAATTAGCCTTTTAGTTGCTGAATGTTAGTGAATATATATGTGTGTGTGTGTGTGTATACACATATGTGTGTGTACACACACACACACACACACACACACACACACACACACACACACACAGAGGGTGTTTTTACAAAATTTGGGGGCGGGTTCCTCACACCAAAACAAGGACAAAAGTCTATATAAACATATGTCCGCAAATCCTTCGTTTTTGAGTTAAGTTTCAAGAAAGTTTACCTTAGATGGCGCTGTATTGCCATGTAGACTTGGTTACATTTGTTATTCGTGTACATTTGTGGCTAGTCTATCTTCAAGGTTTAACATATGTAGAAGTGACTTAATTAAGAAATGTTCGGGTTAACAATGGCAGGATATTCATATCGTGAGCAGGCAGATATGATTTTTCCATACGGCTGCAGGAATTGTAATGGACATGAGACTTAATGACTCAAAAATGAAGGATTTGCAGACATATGTTTATATGGACATCCTTGTTTTGGTGTGAGGAACCCACCTTCAAAATTTGTAAAAGTATTTTTGATACACCCTTTGTGTGTGTGTGTGTGTGTGTGTATATATATATATATATATATATATATATATATATATATATATATATATATATATATACGTAGGGTTGGGTGTGCTTATGTATGATGTAACACTAACCACTAATTTAGCCTAATCTGGCTCAAGGCCATTATAACAAAGTTTTCAATTAAGATCAGACTGGCAAACTTTTTATTGCCTGTGGAACTCTCCTCCAGATTCTTGTTTTCCAGATAACTTTGATCTTCAAAAGTTTTAATGCAATTTCAATTGTTATCTACTTTGTGATTCCTCTTCTTTTATTGTTCTTGATCCTTAATAATATTTTTCTTATTCTTATTCTTTCAAAATCAGTAACCTCTTGTGTCTTAGTGGTTTTATTGCCTTGCTTGGGGTGCAATGATTAAAAATTAATAAAAAAAAAAAAGCAAGGGCCTGTTAACATCCTTTCTACGTCATATAACTTGTTTAGTACTCACCAATAACAGTGCCCTTATTATTATTAAAAGTCCCATTCTAACTACTGTCACAATGTCTTTCTACCCACTTATACCATTCTTCCCACCCATAGTACTACTACCACTACTATCCCTTGTTGCGGAGTTGGGGAACACAATGTATTGAATGAAGAGAAAAACGAACAGATGATTCTTTATTGTCATTCTGTTCAGTGATTACTTATCTCGCGGTATATCAGGACGGACTTTCTATTTGTAAAATGCATCTATCATTGATTTTTATATTGTTCAAGTACTTTAAGTGGTTAGTGTCAGCATAACCTCTTTCCTTTCCTTCCTCCTCCTTCCTTTGCTCTCATTCCTCCTACTGAAGACCGTTTTATTCATGGAACACCTTCCCTTATGACAACAGTGTTTGGCTTCGGACTTTCCTTCCTCCAGTTGTTTTAAAATTTATACCATATTCCTCCTGCAATGCCCTTTTTCTTCTTCTTTTTTTTTTTTTTTTAACAGTCTTCCTTTCTTTCTGTCTTTTATTCTTCCTGTCATTTTAAAGTTTATACCATCTTCATCTTATAACCCACACGGTTTTTTACAGTCTTTCTTTTTTTCTTTCTTTGCAAGCCATTTTTACCTCTTTTTAACTTCAGGTTTCTTTCTATATCATCTTGTCTGTATTTCTGGGATGCGAACGGCAGCATACAGAAGTAGGGGGGAGGGCAGAGGGTGCAACGACCCCGAATATCCATATCAGGAGGTCACCCAATGAAACAATTAAATAAAAATTTAGTTTTTACTTAATTTGAATAAAGTGTTTATTTCGGGTTTCATTTATTTTTACATGTTTAAAATATCTTCGTTTCTCTAATTTCTCACATTTTAAATATGTAAAAACAAATTAAGCGTGAAATAAACACTTTATTCAAATTAAGTATAAACTAAATTTTTATTTAATTCTTTGATTCTGTGTACTAGGCCTTATAGCAACACCCACCCACCACGTGAGTCTTAGGGACATACAATCAAGGAGTTAGCTTGAGGCATCAACAAACTTCTGCATGTCACTGGATGAAGAGTTGGCATTATGCATATTATTTATAGTCAGACTATTGTCCTCATATTTGTTGTTGTTGTCACAATGTTTCAACCATTCTGGCCTTCATCAGGTGCTTGTCGATTTGAGTAACCTTCAAGGAATTTCGAACTGAACCCTTTATTTAATCTACAGGGATAGATTGTTCTTGTTCCGCTGCACATACTCAAAAATATTTTGTCTCGTTTCCACCAAGTTCAAGTACACATTGTCCGGTTCGGGGATTGAACTCGCAATTACAAAATCCACAAACCAATGTTTCAATCCTCCAAGATACTATTTTCATATCGTTATCTTTTTTTTAACTCTTCTATCGATATACTTCACTTGTCATGGGTACCACGGGCGAAGAACACTCAATGAGTGTTGAGATCGACACCATAATGATCTACGAGACTATTTTACTAACTCATACTTCATGACGAGTCACCCAATTTTTCTGTTTTGAAGTCTTCCAGTAATGGAGCACTTCGTGTCAGACAATGCTAATTTTAGTAAATATCTACTCTGTTGCTTTCAAAGACGTCTGGGCGTCCGCATTTTATTATGCTGAAATAATCCGAAAGATTAACCATTAAAATTAGAACAAAAAGCCAACTTGAAATTCAACCACATCCACCATGAGGATTTGCTGCAGACGATAATTTCAACATTCAATATAACTTCAACAAAAAGGTGGGTTTGTCTATCACCCAGTTGACACTTCTTCCCCATCTTTTGAACAGGAGTAGAGGTTTATCCATGGTTTCGTGTTTAGGATTGGATTTCCTGTTCCTTCTACTAGAGTTTTCTCATTTTCTTTCACCCTCTACTAACTACTTATGTCTTAGTGGCATTATCACCTTGAAATGATTAAAAAAAAAAACTTTATATGTCTCCACTTGTAAATGAGATGCTGCACTTGTATAAAATGTTTTTCTCCTACCATTAGTATCCTGCTGCATGCCTCAAGGTCTGTCGATATCTTTTAGTACACTAAAGATATACCTTCTGCAAGATGGACCACCAAGAAAGATTTTACTGTAATAAATAGAAAATGGTAGAAAATTCAAGACCCTAAACTTTTATTTTATTCTATTTGCCATAAACGTATTCTTTCTGTTTTCTACAGTTTTGTGCTAATTTTAAGGAAATGTCAAACAGCTGTATTTAAATTGTGACAACTTTATTCCAATGTTTTAAGTTATTTGCAGGGAAATTTCTGTTTTTAGCACATCTGTATGACATCTCACGTTCTCTTATTGACTGAAACTCACTGTGGATTTCTCAGTCTAGCACGGACCTTTGGCGTATTAAGCCATGTTTCTCGGTCAATATTTTACCCAGAGACTTCAAGACTCAATATCTCTTAAATGTTAAAGTCCACATTCTCCCATACAATGCCATCTACCAATCAGTTATACTGAACCCCTTTCCTTTGAAGGTGGCTTTCCTTCTATCTTTAATTTATTCAACACAACAGCTTGAACATGGGATCAACTTCAGTAAAGGTTTGGATTGCTAAAGAGGGTAAGTTATACCTGACAGATCCTTGGTTGTTAGGGGACTTTTATAATACTAAAGTACATTGTGTTTGATGGGTGCATTAGGCCAAAGCAGAGAGAGAGAGTTTCAAAATATCTACCTTGGCACTGACCATTTATCAAACTGCACCTCCTTAGTGCAATAAAAAAAGAAGAAAACACAGAGCACTCCCTAATGATTCCAGGGAGAATTCCTGTTTGTAATTTATATTTTTGAAATACACCACTGGGGAGGTGCTTGAAAATCATGCCAACCATTGTGAGTGAAATTCGATATAGGAAACTGTTCGATCTATGGATGTGTTGGCATGAAGACACAAGTCATCGTGACCAAGCATTTGAGCGTACTGACATTGTCCAATCACTGAGAATGCCAAATTTTTGTGGCATCTTCCAGAAACTGTAGCTAACATCTGCAGTATACGCCATAGGTTGACTCTGCGGGTGTTGAAGAAATATGTCAGAGCTGGTCGGTCTTCAGCAGAGATTAGCTACTTCTCTGAGAAAAAGGGTATAAGTGATTGATTCGTTTTCTACGATTTATCAATCTGTTTTAGCTCATATGAATAATGTCTGTAAAACACAGACACATATAAATAATACATATATATATATGTATACACAGATGTACATATACACACACACATACATATATATATGTAAGCACACACACACAGATATATACATACATGTGCACAAATATATATAAACATACATATATATACAATATACACACACACATATATATATATATATACAGATACATATATACATACATATATATATAGATACATACATACATACATATATATATAGATACATACATACATACATACATATATATATAGATACATACATACATACATATATATATAGATACATACATACATACATATATATATAGATACATACATACATACATATATATATAGATACATACATACATACATACATATATATATAGATACATACATACATACATATATATATAGATACATACATACATACATATATATATAGATACATACATACATACATATATATATAGATACATACATACATATATATATAGATACATACATACATATATATATATATACATATATATATATAGATACATATATATATAGATACATACATACATATATATATAGAGATACATACATATATATATATAGATACATACATATATATATATAGATACATACATATATATATACATATATAGATACATACATATATGCAGATACATATATATATAGATACATACATATATGCAGATACATACATATATATATACATATATATATAGATACATACATATATGCAGATACATACATATATATATACATATATATATAGATACATACATATATGCAGATACATACATATATATATACATATATATATAGATACATACATATATGCAGATACATACATATATATATATAGATACATACATATATATGCAGATACATACATATATATATACATATATAGATACATACATATATATATACATATACATAATATATATATATATATACAGATACACATATATATATATACAGATACATATATATATATATACAGATACATATATATACATATATATATATATATATATATATATATATATATATATATATATATATATATATATAGTGTGTTTGAATAAACAATGTTTTTTTTCAATATTTTAATCTATGTCCACCAGTGTTGACATTTAAGAGTTTTTGACGTTTGATTATAAAGAAAATTAATTGATTCCCACGCGCACGTGCCTGTGTACAACAGACAAGTAATTTCTTCTAATGTTCTTACAGCTTTCTTTTTGGCAGGAAACAACGAACCCTCTGAAAATGGTTAATAGATTGGCCGAAAGCTCTTGCGGCAATAATCATTACAGACAGTTTATAAAAAAAAAATTAACAAAATCTAAAAATTAAGATTTTCCTTGACTGTCACATTCAGTGTAACATGAATGTAGATATGTAGGTATAAACTTATGTCACGCAAGTATCACAGAATTTAGGCGAAGATTCTGAATACTATCATTATGATTTTTCAAGAAGGCCTGACTGCTTTTTAAGCCAGAATTTAAATCCTAGACTTAACCTTAGTTTGGAGATAAGCCAGTTATTGTGTCCACTAAGCAGGATTTACTGATGGCACTGATAGTCCGTTGTATTAATAGTACCAGTTCGTGATAGTCCGTCATATTAACAGCAATAAACATAGTAATACTGATAATAGCACTGAGTGCTAAAAGTAAAATTAGTAGTGGTTGTAATGGTGTTGGTCAGTAGCCAAATGGCAAAGTTAAAATAGCAGCAGAAGCGAGAAAGAAGAAAGGAAGAAGGTCATGATGTACTTTGCTGTTCAGCTGAAGGAAATAAGTCTTGTTGGATATTTATTCCAAGTGTTCCACCCACTATTGACAACTGACAACATGATCTCCATGCAACCCACCTCTCCTGGGTGGACTAGGACCGGGGTATTGGCTGGATGGGCTGTCCAGCAAGCTGACTGACTGGCCATCATTATTAGACATTTGCCTGGAGACACAAGGAAACACATAATAATACCATTTTTATTTTCTTTCTCTCTCTCTCTCTCTCTCTCAAGGTTTTATTTTCTTGGTGAAGCTTTTTTTATGATGGTGGCAATAACTAACTATAAAGGGAAACAACCTGATATATACTTCAAACCTTTATTTGAGTAATCAGTGTGTATTACATCTACCAGCTTGCACACTTGTGAAAACTTAAAGAAAATCTGTCCGCAGGTAGAGTTTGAGCTTGGGACCCCCTTTGTAAGAGAAACCACCCCAACAGGCCAGTAGACGTAATAAAGTCCACTAAAAATAATGTTTGAAGTAAAAATATACACAGGATGATTGAAAAGTAACTCTCTATTAATTCATGATGGACTCTTCTGTCTTGTAAAAATTATAGTTAGATGTAGGTATCTCCACAAATTCAATGAAAAAAGAGCACACCATGATGAAAAAATGACACAAACTTGATGAAAACATAGTTTTTATCATCTAAATGTTTATGCTATTATTCAGAGGAAAGACCAAAGTATTTTTTGATTATTTTATAAAATTTTTCACCCTTTCTAGCACATTCAAAATTTTGGTTAAAAGTCTTGATTTTTTTTTTTTTGCATCAGTGCGTCAGCCAAAGATTAGTATTAAGAAATTTAGCATCACTTTGACATTAAAACACATTTTTTTTTTTTAAATTCTTGCAAAAATCAAATAATTGTTGGATTTTAATGAAACTTTCAGAACTTTTTTTTAGAAAATTATGATAAAAACATTTTTTTTTAACATCTGTTACTCCCTTACTTATGAAATCTCAAAAAATTTGACAGTGCAGAAGTCTTTGAAGAATATAAATCATCAATTTTTTTTTTTTTAAATGGAATCAACCCATTACCGAAAATCAGCTCTGAATTGTAACATACAAAATCCATACTTACAAAATATTTTTCCAATGAGAAATGAATTTTTACAAAAATTCATTTTTTTCTTTTTCAATTTTAAATAAAAAATGTGATAAGTTTCAGTCTGTAGAGTTTAGTGAATGGTGTTATTAAGTAGATCTATCTTTACAGGTCATCAGTTTTAAAGTTTATTACAATTTGCCGCCCCCACCCATATTTTAAAAAAGAATTTAACATTGTTTTTGAGTGTGAATAAAAATATATTTCCAAATGTATGGATGATCGGACATGACATTAAAATATCACATTTTTTAAAAGATGTTTCCCCAACAGTAATAATATGCCCTATCTTATTTATGAAATTTTATGGTATTATTTTTAATTATTATTAATTTTTATATTATCTCAGATATTAATTTTTTTTCAAAATTTAGATAATATAAAAATTAATAATAAATAAAAATAATACCATAAAATTTAATAAGATATGTACATAAAAATTATAGGTACTGCTCTCATGAAATTTTATCTCACTCACAGTTATGAAATTTTCAATTTATTTTATTGTTAGTATTTTAAATTTTATTTTTCTTGAAAGAATCTTCAAGCATAAGGCTATTAAAAAAATCAATACCATATTAGATTGTGAAAAATATTTGATAATCTTTAAAAATTACTGGGTAGATAAATAAGTTGTTGCACTTAAAATTTGTAAAAAATTATGTCACTTCTGCGTTTCCTGCTGAAAATTTCAACTCTGACATAACTGACAGTTACATCGATGTATTGACAGCTTAACACCTCAAAAACAAGTCACCATGGTTAAGACAGGCTTCTCTTATTTTCAACTACATTTTTCTGTTAAAAAAATAAAAAAAATAAGTAATGTTTGTTTCAAGTTAGATTAAGTAAACATTAAATTTTCTAATTTTCTTCAAATAACTTTTGAAAAAGGTATAATTTATTTTTACAAGATTTTTAAACAGAGAATTTAACTTTTCATTTACAGATTTCTCAAAAATGCAGACATCACAAATTTTAATGGTATTCTGCTGATGCACAAAAAAAAGAAAAAGAAAAGAAAGATTTTTAATCAAAATTTTGTATGTTCTAAAAGGGATGAAAAAATTTAATAAAATAATCAAAAAATACTTCGGTCTTTCCTCTTAATAATAACATAAACATTTAAATGATAAAAAATTGTTTTCATCAACTTTGGGGCTTTTTTTCACCATGGTATGCTGTTTTTTAGCAAAATAGTGGTGATATCTAGACAGGAGAATCCATCATACATAAAATAGGGAGTTACCTATCAATCACTCTGTATATATATAACTAGAAAGTTACTAAGCAGAGAGATAAAATGTATTACATACAGTACTTAATATATTTTTTAGGAAAGACAGCTCAATGTCAGGTATATATATATATATATATATATATAAAAAACTACCTCCAAAAATTTGTCAAAAAACAGAGACAGAAGGAGAAAGATTTTCACGCCTATTGCCCCCCCCCCCCCAATTTAATTTTATGAATTGCTCAATATTTATATTTTCTATAAAGACAAGTCCTTGGAAAATTTCAATCAAATTTTGGTTCAAACAGAGCTCCTAGTTAGAGAAAATCTGCTATGAATCGTAAAAGAAAAATGTAATAAAACTAAGACATTTCTAATGAGAAAAGCTTTTAATTGCTTTTATAAATAAAATATATTATGGACAACACTACTGTCTTGAGAAATTTTTTTGGGGGGATGAATAATGAATTTTTCCTGTACAAGAATTGTTTCCATTTTTTTTTTTTAAATTTTTAATTAGAATAATTTATAAACTTTTAAATCTTAAAATTCTGTATTAATTTGTAGTAGTGATATAGTTAAATTAAAACTATTAAACAAAATTTTTTAATTTTTTTTATATCTCTATAAACATATGGAATTTTGTATAACATTTCAGAAAAGTATATTTTAATTTTTAAAATTTTTTTTAAAGAGAATTATTTTGTGTTAACAAATCAATGAACAAATTCATAGATTTTAATAAGGAAAAAAGAGGAAAATTTCAATCTGGAATTCGGTTTGAAATGCACCAAAGTATTTCGTTTATTGGGTATATTAAATTTAATCTATTAGCTTGGTATTAACACTTTAATTATAAATTAAAGGAAGATTTCATTTTTTTTAAATGCATTTTAAACCTTAGGTATCGCTTTAAGGTATTTATCTATCCATATAATATTAAGTACCTCCAAAGAAAAGTGATACCCGAGGTTTTGAATGAATTTTTTAAAATGAAAAGTCATTCTTGAAGCTTTTATTTTAGTTTTAATTTCAAGCTAGTAGATTAAACTTAATATAATCAATAAGCAAAATACTTTGTTGTATTTCAAAACGAATTTAAATTGATTGGAATTAATTTTTCTTTTTTCAAAAATTGCTGATTTTAGCCATATTTACAAATCTCTCAGCACAACATAATTCCCGTTATTAAAATTCTTTCAAAAATAAAATATACTTTTCTGAAACTTTATTTGAGAAAATTTGCCAATTTAAAGTCTAATCTGATTTGAAACAAGTATTACCTATTTCTAGTTTAAAATATTGTTGAAAATCATTTTTTTTTAATACTGAGTTGGGTGTTTTTATGAGGTATTGACTACTATCTCGATAGACTTATGTTTGGAAATTTTTTTACAGGTGATGTATCTGTAAAGATTACTTGACAAATATAATGTGAGCGCCTTTTTTATATAATTTTTAAGTAATCTTAAAAATTTAGGAATATATTGTAAGCTAATGTTTTATTATTTTGGCTTTAAATTTACTATAGTTACAACTCTTATTTTCTGATAATGTTGTCGTATCTGGATGTCCATAATTACAGAAATCGGCATGTTTATACATATGCAATATATTTTCACTTAAAGGCACTATTCAACCTTGCTTGATTGGCAAAGGTTCTTCATGGCTAAGTCAGTTAAAGAACGTCGGATCTAACAACGGTTCTCTCTGCCCAGGGGCACGCAGATTCAGATCCTGCTGGAGGGTGCATATTTTACTTTAATAAGATTTCTTGAATATTTAGGCTGACAGATGAAAATAAATATACTGTTTAATAAATAAATGGAGCGTCTACTCAAATATGAGTATCCACTAAAAATAACATTTAAAGTGATAAAATATTATTGGAATAATAAATAAAAAATCCATTACTTCTTTAAATTTTATATATACTTGGGTTCAATGAATAAATTATTGTCTAAATTACACAAAAATGGAACTAACACTGACATCTCATTTTGACAGATATATTTACACAAAAATATCCTGAAATACTAAAGAGTAAATTTATTCAATAAAATCGGCATTGGCATCAACCAAGGCCTCCAGATGATGGTCTCCTTGTTTAAGTTGGTGAATGCTGCCATAATCCTTGCCTTCAGTTCATCTTTGGTGTTACAAGGAATTTTGTGGGTCTCTCGTTCAACTGCGCCCCAATAATCATGGAGGTTGCAGTCTGGGGAGTTAGGTGGCCAGATGTTATGGGGTGATGCGGTTGCAGAAATAGTCTGACAGCCATGACTGGGTTCTCCTACTTGTGTGGCATGGTGCAGAGTCTCCTTGTCAAACACAGGGTCTTCCAGCATCCACCCTCTTGACTCAGGGCAATACTACCTCTCGAGGAACTTGAGTCTGAGGCCTGAATTTCACCAACAAATTCAGGAGTTCCTTTTTTTATCAGAACGATCAGAGTGAGTTTTCCGAGCTCCCGTACCTTCGTAATCACCATTAGACTCATCCAACTCTTTCTGAATCCTCTGCGCTATCCTCAGATTGACACCCATACACACTGAAATGTTCATATTGGAGCTTCCAATATGAATGCCAAGCAGTACAGCAATCCGTTTTCAAATTTCTGGTGGAGCAAATTGTGTTATGGTGCCTTTTTTTTTGTCACAGACGGTGCCTAACTGACCCTACAATACTGTGCAGTCAACGAAATCAAAAACAAACAATGTGCATGTGTGAAATTAAAAACATAAAATGGCGACAATTTACACATCACATCACACACACACAAGACACACACAAGTCCTGATCTGGTGGCTTGGCTTCAGTCCCTTTCCCACTGCTGGACGGTTGCCCCTCTATGTCTTTTCTATAAATACATAAATACTTTTTAGATGAGCTCTTTGCTATGGTACCTCGAGTTTTTTTAATTTAAGCACAGTGCTAAACTGGTGTCAAAATCTCATCAATTTAAAGTTGAGCTGGCTAGATGTAGCCACAAATTCTATGCTAACAGTGTCTTTTCTCACACTTCTCTCTTGTGGAACTCCTTTCTGGCTACACGCTTTCCAGCTAACTTTAATCTGCAAAAATTTAAATGCAAAATCAATCGCTATCTACTGTCGACCTGATTACTCTCTTCTCTTTCTGCTCATCATTATTGTTTCTGTTCCTAATTCTTCCAAATCCTGTAACCCCTTGTGTTTTAGTGGAATTACTGCCTTGCTTGGGGTGATACCAATTAAAATATATAAATACATATGTACACATGCCGACCAATAGGAAATATTAAAGTCAGAGTTGAAAAACATCAATTGAAAAGTAACATTTCAGAGAAGACATACAGTGTAACCCGGATATAAGAGACCCGGATATAAGAGACCCGGATATAAGAGGAACCCGGATATAAGAGACCTCTTCTCCGGTCCCGACAACTCTCTTATATCTGGGTTACACTGTATTTTAAGTTCAAAAAGCATAACCTAAAATGAAAAGATTGCCCCCACCCTTCAAGTGGCAAGATAGTTTTTTAATAAATTAGAGAGGCCCCCCCCCCGTGAACCTGATGTGTTTATTTGATGTAAGAAAAGGTTTATATACAAAAAAATAAATAGGCTGAGGTGAAGCTTAACCTGGGGAATAAGACAACAACACAAATACAAAAGACAATAGACAGTTGGCAGAAGAGAGTGAAGAGATATAAGAGAGGAGAGAGGGAGACAATAAAGGGAAGATGGAGAGGAGAGGGTAAGGGAGAAAGATTAAGGTTAAGAGAGGTGAGAAGTGATATATAGGAAGAGAAATAGAAAACAATGAGGAGTCAAGAAGAGTGAAGATGGAGAGATAAAGAAAAGAAGAACAGAAAAGTGATAGGAGAAAAAGAAAGAAGAGGGAGTGGAAAAAAAGAGAGAAGAGTGAAAGGAGAAAAAGAGAGGAGGAGGAGAGAAGTAGAAAGAGAGGATAAGGAGAAAAAGGAAAGAACAGGGAAATAAAAAAGAGAAGGGGAAGAAATGAAAATTAAGAGGTGAGGAGGAAATAGAGAGAGGACTAGAAAGAGAAACAGATAGACATCAAGGAGTGAAGGAGGGGGACAGAGAAAGAGAGAGAGAGAGAGAGAGATTAAACTTTTGAAATTGTCATAGGAAGAAGATTGAGAGAGAGATAAATGAAACATCATTGTGGATGTTGAAACAGTGGATGACCTCAGAAGCTATAAAAGCCAACCAACCAGTAGTAAGAAGCATCAGGAAGCTAACACCACTGACTGACTGACTGACTAAGGAAAGCTCCCATTGGTTGGATTGTAGGGCAGATGTCCGCAAACATATGGTTTGGTCCCCAGTGCACCACTAGCAAGTTAACAACCTCCAACCTCTTATCCAGATTTTATTTAAACATGAACAGCACCATCAACCTTTTACACAAATGGTGTTTACTTGAGGGAGATCCGAGAGAGTCTTTTCTTTGCCTGTGTACTTCTCCTTTTTTTTTCCTTTCCCACTGTCATTCTCTTTTTTCCTTTCTTCTGGCATTCACCCCACCGCTTTTCCACTCCTGTTGCTTTCACCCCCCCACTTTCATAAGGGCTTCACTCACTTTTTCTTTCCTGTGGTCTTCACCCCCTTTCTTTTTCTGTAGTCTTCACCCCCTTTTTTTCATTCTCTGTAACCTTACCCTCTTTACTATTCTTTTATTGTCCCCCCGCCCCTTCTTTTGTGTGACCTCTTCTTCTCATTGATCTCCACTGGAATGATGGATTGAACATACAAGACACAAAAGAGAATCATTTGCTTATTTCAAACTTTTTTTGTTGCTTTTTATCCTCCTACCACACCCACAAGCAACGCCTTTCTTTCATCTTTGTATTTACTTGAGCAACAGTACAAAAAATTAAAAAACAAAACAAAAAAAACTTCACACAGATGCACAAAGACAGATTGACACACAGATGCACAAAGACAGAGTGACACACAGACAGGTGGGTTCATCCAGAAGCATAAGTAAGAGTTAAAATCAAAGCTAAAACCCAATGCTAAAGAATTTAAAATGGTTACACAATGCATAACACTTTAAGGATATTTAGTATTAGTTTGGCATAAGGCCAGAAATTAAGAGTAATCCTATGCTTTAAAAAATTATTTCATAATAGTTAAACACACACAGACATGTGTAAGATAAATACAGCTAATCTTAGTTTGACACAAGTATGGGGTATCTAGTGAGAATCAAACTCACTTGTATAATATATGAGACCATTTTGTTAACCATTACACCATGAAAAGAAGCTGTGAGCAATTTTGGGTAGGAAAATTGCTGCATGTGCTATGTTTATCTTCACATCTATCTGCATTTAGAGAGCAAGAAAAAAAGATTCAGTGACAGATGAAAGAATTGATGGACAAGGGGAGGAGGCCTTACTTTTGTGTATGAGTTTTTTTGAGGCTGAATGAAATCTGAGTCCTTTTGAGGCTAAATGAAATCTGAGTCCTTTTGAGGCTGAATGAAATCTGAGTCCTTTTGAGGCTGAATGAAATCTGAGTCCTTTTGAGGCTGAATGAAATCTGAGTCCTTTTGAGGCTGAATGAAATCTGAGTCCTTTTGAGGCTGAATGAAATCTGAGTCTTTTTGAGGCTGAATGAATTGTCTGGATAAGTAGTCTTCATTCTTTTATCATACACTTTTAACACATACACACACACACTTAATTGGGGAGAATTTGTTTGTTCTCTAAGGCAGGGCTTCTCAAACTATCTGATATTGCTGACTGGCATATTTTTCTCAATGTGCCATGTACCTGTAATATTTCGTGGTAATATTAATTTATACCAGAAACAATATAGATAATGAATATAATAAAAGTTGACTATTTTTTATCTTCTATTTACTTTGCAAAAAATAATTCTATATCAAAACATATAAAAAGTAATAAAAAAATAAGCTTCAAATGATTCCTTAGCATGGCCTGGACACTGGCCGCATACTGGTAGCAGATGGTATGCGTATTGGCACTGGTCCATGGACTACCACTTTGAGTAGCACTGCTCTAAGGCATAGTGTTTCACACAGAATTGTCAAATTTGATATGCAAACTTAGTGGACATAGAGGAGGGTTTTGGGGTTAAAGAAAATAAGAAGATAGGTGAGGCTCATGTGTTATATGAAATTCATGACTGACAAGTGTTTGAAGAGCAATTGCCCTTGTGCAACATAGCAGCCATGAATATATCATGATAAATGTTGTGGTACCTTGGAATGAGAACATAAAATACATAGGTACCAAGAACTGGCAAAGCAAATCAGAGAAATATACCAAGCAGCAGCTGAAGTTGTCCCTTTTATGGTCAGCTCACATGGGGCTATTTCCAGGATATCAAGTTCGACGGATGACGCAGGCAAGCTAACTTGTGAGACACATGTAGATATTTACATTTCTTGAAGCTATTTCTAACTGGGTCCTACCTGCAAGATTATGAGTTACTTTTATCAAAACCTGTCACTCAATCGCACAAATTTGGGTGTAATGCGTGTGCATGGTATCATTATTGATATATTGGGTTTCATATATTTGCATCCTAGATTCACTTTGTGGGTGTTGCTGCTCTATCACTCAACAATAATAACTTTTATCAAAACATGTCATCATTTTTGTGCATATTTGGCTGTGATGCATGTGCACGGTATACCCTTATCAGAATGGGTATCATGATGGATATACTTGGCTTTGTATTGGCATGTTGCCCTCTCGCTCAACAATAACAACAATGATAATAATAATAATGTTCTTCCTGGGAATGGGTGTATTTTTCTTTTTCTTTTTTTTATAGGGATTTAACTTTAAAAGCAACAATTACCATTTGTAACTGTTTGGTATAAGGCTATAATTATTCTCTTATTATTTTATTGGAAAATTACCAGGAATAAATAGAATCTATTTTGTTTTTTGTTTCAATTACTAGTTGCTGCTAAAGTCTGTATGGAAAAGCAAAAAAAAAAAAAGAAAAAGTCTTTTGTTTTTTCTGTTTTATGTCAAATAAAAATAATTTGAGGTCTTAAAACAGGTTAGTTATTTACACCTCGTAAGAGATTAAAACTGACATTGCTGCTGCTTATAGCAACAATAAAAATGATTCCTTAGTCCCCAAAAGTGGTCTCATCTAACTTCTTATTCAAAGGTGAAATAAATGAATGTCTTTTTACAATCTTTGTTGTTCTTTTGTTAGTGCCATTATTCAGATGCAACAAGGTTTATTTTTAGCCTCATCAATCACTGGAATGGATGGTGGGTCTTTTTTTATGCAAATTGTGTGAAACTTGTTTACAGTATTTTAGCCAGATTCAAAATATAGGATTTATTTATTTTGATCTGTAGAAGATTTGCTTTGGTTGGTTTTAAAAACTTAATTGGATAACTTGCAAAGTTTGTGTAGCAGGGCAGTGATATCAAATGATAAAGACATAAAAAATAGAAAAGAAATTGAGAGAAAGGGAGGAGTAGGGAGGGTGGAAAGGAAAGAGAAACCGAGTGATCAAAATGGAAAGAGGATGAAGAGAAGAGACCAAAACAGAAGGAGAGAGAGATACCAAAAGAGAAGGAGGGAGAAAGCAAGTAAGAGAGAGTGAGTGAGAGAGATGTTAAAAGAACAGTAGAGAGAAAGTGAAAAGTAGAAAGTGAGACAGAGAAAAAAGAGAAGTAGAGAGTGAGTGATCAAAACAGAAAGAGAAAGGAGCTCAAAAGAGAGAGAGAGAGAGAGAGAGAGAGAGAGAGAGAGAGAGAGAGAGAGAGAGAGAGAGAGAGAGAGAGAGAGAGAGAGAGAGAGAGAGAGAGAAAGAGAGGCTGAAAGAGAAAGTGAGGGTGAGTGAGAGAGATGTTGAAAGAACAGTAGAGAGAGAGGGAAAAGTAGAAAGTGAGGAGAGAGAGAGAGAGGGGGGGGCAAAAATAGAAGTAGAGAGCAAGTTATTAAAACGGAAAAAGAGAAAGAGAAAGAACACTAAAATAAGAAGAGAGAGTAGAGAGAAAGAGTGTGAGAGCGAAACAGAGAGAGGTCAAAAGAGAAGTAGAGAGAAAGTGAATCGGAAAGACAGACAGGTTAAAGGAACAGTACAGAGAGAGAAAACGAGAGGCTGAAACAGGAGAGAGAGAGAGAGAGAGGGAGAAAGTTTAGGTACAAGTCGATACAGCTGAATAGGTAAATGTTATTTTTCATACTCACAATCAAGTGGAGTTAGCATAAACAAGTTTCTGTTGTAAGCCTGTGTCCAATCGAAGAGCCAACTCTGCCTAGACACCCCCACCCCAAATCCTCCAGACTAAATATAACTTTCTCTTTGCACCCACCCCCACCACCGCAACATGTCTTGAAGCTGACCAACATCTGAAATTGAAGCTGACCAACATCTGGACTGACACAATTGTTATTTTTGTTTTCATTTGATCAGCAAAAGGTATTTTAAGACGCAGGGTTTTTTTTTAAAAATTTAAGTATGGTGCCTACTGCTAAATGGTCAGTTTGTTTCTTTGTACCACTGCAACCATGATGAAATAGTAACAATAGTAAAAACAATCAGTATTCCAATAATAATAGGAGTACTTGGAATGATTAGAAAGTAACCAAATTAATTTGCTGTTTATATAACAGTATTGTAGATTTCCTCATGACAAACAGTCAAGGCTTGAGAGATGCAATGTGACACAAAAACATTAAAAGCCCCCGATTGGCTTGTGATCTACCCTCCCCCAAAGCACACACACTATCTTTCATATATATATATATATATATATATATATATATATATACACACACACACAATTTAAATTATTATTATTTATCCTGCGTTCAGTGTTGTGTAAGACTTTTAACTAAACCTCTTTTATAAGTTTCATGAATAAAATTATTAGTAAATAAACTGCTGGAGTTATTTACCAAAAGGTAGTTTTAAATGAATTGTCATTTTTAGTGATTATGAAGCACAAGGAATTATGTTTTTTTTTTTTAATATTCAAACATGAACTTTATCTTCTGATGTTCAGAATTTGAATAATGCAAAAAAGGGCAGAGCATATTTGTTTTTTTAAATACAAAATATATCATGTCATTTACATACCTACTATAAAGTATAGACAATGATTCATCATACTTACCTAACCAAACATCCTTATATAACCTTTCATTGACACTCCTTTCCTCAATATTCATATTTAAAAAACAAAAAACAAAACAAAAACAAGTACATTCTTTCTAATTAGAGAACAAGTCTGTAAGCAACATGCTATTTGGATCCCAATAGGCAATGTTTGTTTTTAAAACATTTTCCACTTAAGAAGGATGTAATCAAGAGTATATCCTGATGTTTGCAGATCGAAGAAGCTAGATATTTGAGGGCAAAAAGCCTTATGTTTTGCCTGTAAAGGTAAAATAAACACTGTCTATATGTAAAAGACCTTAAATATTCCACACTAATAGAATTTGATATGAAAGGGTTTAGTGGAGAAACAGTGTGAAATAATAACAAAGGTGGAAAAGACATTGAAGACTGATTTTTTTTACATTACTGAAATAGAATTACTGCTTAGTCTCATTCTAGATTATTAGCATACTGACACTGAAAGCTATTCAGTATCATCAATCCTCATTGGGGAATTAGCATTGCAGCCTACTATATAAAAATGTGTGCTGATCTAATAGAAAGAACACCTTGCATATTATTAAGAGGTATACTACACATTATATGCATATACATATGTGAGGAACCTGTTAGTGTCAAACAAGTCTCATGGAAAAACACCTTAATCTCTTGAATTTGAACCCATTTGCTTTAAGTTCAATTGGTTGATTTTATCACATGTCAACCATTGTTGAGTTATTTAATATCAAATTTTGTATGGGAGGATCAAACTCATTACTCTGAGTAATGTTCAACCAAACTAGCACCTGAAAATGATTCTGCTATGAGAATGCATTGGAAAGTGGATCTACTATGGAAATGCATTGGAAAGTGGTTCTACTATAGAAATGCATTGGAAAGTGGATCTACTATGGAAATGCATTGGGAATTTTTTAAAATTAGGTTGGTTGATTTCATTACATATCAATATATGTTGGGTTATTTAATGTCAAATTCTTGTTGAGAAGTCACCATGGGGATCAAACTAACTGCTAAGAAAAACTTAGTGAACTAATAAATATGTACACATAAATATGATTGATATACTGTAGCTATCAGTAAGTGGATGCATGTCCAAATGTCCAGAGTGAACATTTCTCTTGAAAATACAGAATACTATACAGGTTTTATTTTTTTTTATGATGATGATGTTGGAGGAGGAGGAGTAGAAGAAGAAGAAGAAGAAGAAGAAGAAGAAGAAGAAGAAGGAGGAGTAGAAGAAGAAGAAGAAGAAGAAGAAGAAGGAGTAGAAGAAGAAGAAGAAGAAGAAGAAGAAGAAGAAGAAGAAGAAGAAGAAGAAGAAGAAGAAGGAGGAGTAGAAGAAGAAGAAGAAGGAGGAGCAGAAGAAGAAGAAGAAGAAGAAGAAGAAGAAGAAGAAGAAGAAGAAGAAGAAGAAGAAGAAGGAGGAGTAGAAGAAGAAGAAGAAGAAGAAGAAGAAGAAGAAGAAGGAGGAGTAGAAGAAGAAGAAGAAGGAGGAGCAGAAGAAAAAGAAGAAGAAGAAGAAGAAGAAGAAGAAGAAGAAGGAGAAGAAGAAGAAATCCACTCCAATAACACAAAACTAGAAATACTTATGATACTTTCAAACTTTTCTTATTTGACTTTTCTAATGAATTTTAATTATTCTGTTTTGATCAAGTGGAGAGATGGAAAAGACATAGAAGAGATGCTACTTGGTTTCAGTGAGAAAATGAAAGAAAGAAGGGAAGAAAGAAGAGGTGATAACTCTCATGTGTTTAATGTCTGTTTCAGTGAAAGGGAAAATGTCAAACTTCCAAATCTATTCATTTGTACCCCCTTACTTAAGTAATTAAATAATGATCAGCATTTCTGTTTATGATTGTTAATGGAATATTTTGTTAAAATTGTTAAGCTCAAATATTTAATGAGGGAATATAGGGGAATTTCTACAGATATTTTATTGTTGCAGAACTTGCCATGAAGATGTGAATTATGTCTTCCATCTTGCTTCATATAACATCAATCTTGATTTGATTTGATTTCATATCAACTCCTTACGTGTCATTTAATGCCAGAATTTAATTTTCTTGGGAGCTTTGATGTAATAAAAATATGTTATGTGTTATTCTGCTTTCACAACTGAATACATGGTAAATGAAACTCAGCTTTTGTGCATATACATGTTTGTGTGGACATAATTACTAGTGGCAATGATATGTGTTTTATGTTGTAGTTTTGTTGAAATTATATTTTGCGATACAGTTTCATTTCTTTAAGAAAATGTAGGATATTATATGGATGAATGTCATGAAAGAGTTCTTTCGTGTGGATTGATGCATTCTTGGTAACTTTTTAAAGATAAAATGCATTGTTGGTAATTTTACTATAAAAATATAATTTTATACTTTCATGGGATTTTGTTTTGTTTGTTTTTGTTTCACTATTTGTCTATAGTTGGGACCTTAACAGGTGCTACCACCTTGGGTTAGGGTGGACCTGGGAACAACAGGAATTAAAAAGTGGTTGCATGCACCTCAAAACCTTCAATCTCCTGATCAGAGTCCTTGCTGCTGGACGTAGTTTATCATTATACCCAGGACTAACATCAATGTAATATTGTGATGCTTTTTGCTATCATCATGCTTGCTGGTCCCACTTGTATGCTTCTGAGACATGTTGGCTTGATTAAGTAATCAATGTATTTGTGAAAAGCAAAAATAAACACAAATAACACCATGTCAGAGAGAAGTATTCTTTACAGGATGATGTTGAGTAGCTATGGTAACGCCATCTATTAAGTGGAGTATAAACTTTTGAATTGGTGTAGTGTTCAAAATTTGACTTGATAGACAAGTTTGTTTCTATTTCTAAATGTTTGTAACTTGTATGCAACTAAATAGAGGGCCACCCATATTGAATAAACACAACACTGTATGTGTGTAGGAGTTCAATCAGTGCAATTTTTGTCAGATCCAAAATAGTCAGAATTCTTTTTAATGTTTTAAAATTCCTCCTACCCCTGAGGAAGTTAAGGACTAAAATAAAAAATAAAAAGTGTAATGGAGAATTGTTATCTGGCAGACATTACTCAATCAATAGGTAAGAAATATTTTCGTGTATTTACTTTTGTGTTTTTAAATAAATTTTTCTTCAATTTAAAGTGTGCATGCATATATATATATATTTTTAGGAAATGGACCAAATCCAATATATTGTTATTTCTAATTTATTTTGTTTAAACGTTATTTTTTATGGATACTCATATTCAAGTAGAAGTTCTGTTTTTTAATTAAACAGTATTTTTTATCCAACAACATAAAAAATACTGTTTAATTAAAAGAGTGCTTCTACTGGAATATGAGTATCCATAAAAATTAACATTTAATCAAAATAAATTAGTAATAATATATATATATATATATATATATATATATATATATATATATATCCAAGTACAGGATTCTGCAATCAACACCATCACTTGATAAGATACCAGAAGTGTTGAAGCAAAATGGTTATTTTTATGTTATAATTTTTTAATAAATACTATATACTTAATTAGGTTTAACCAAAATGGATGTATTTTTCCAAAATGGATGCATTTTTCCAAAAGGGATGCATTTTTCCAAAATGGAAAGTAAAAAAATCATTACCCTGTTTTGAAATATTTCTCAAAAATGAGG
>OZ038506.1:36783774-36813774 GCA_964036315.1 Acanthosepion esculentum
TAAAAGAATATTTGTTAAATTGTCCCAATAATTGTTGACATGTTAATGACTCATTAAGAAGTTATTAAAGATTTGTTGTTCTGAGAAGGAAATGATGTTCTAGATGCTGTTAATTTGTTTTGGAGCCTTTGCCAGATATTATTTTTATTTGTTAATAGTTAACTCAAAAAAGAAAATAAAAGAAAAAAGAAGCCTGCTGAATTTGTGATAAGAAATTTCATTTATTTGTCAGGTTCTGATCAAGTCATACTTTGAACAGCTCAAAGCATCGCATTAGACAAAGTAAATAATTAATAAAAGCAAATCTTCACAATTATCTAATGGATTAACTTTAGTGAACTGAGTTTTTCTGTAAAGTCAATTCGCAAAAGTACACATTAAAGACTTGGTTTTGCAAAGGGCAGACGACTTTGAAAAAAAAAAAAGAAAAAAGAAAAGTGCTTTGTAAGGTAACCAAAGCTATTTTGTAATTTGTCCTACATTTCTAGAGTGAATGTCATTTTTGAAAACTTAAGGCAACAGAAAATGGGAATAAGAAATAGTGAAAAAAAAAATGCAGAGAGAATAGAGTGAGAAAGAAGAGCTAGAGAGAATAACAGATAAATAGGAACAAAGAGGGGAGCAAAAATAGAAAGGACAATGAGAGAGAGGGAGAGAAAAAGTCTAAGAAAGAAAGAGAAAAGGGAGAGTGAGAAAAAAGAGAGGCAGAAAAAGAAAAAAAGGAGGATAAAGTTAGGGTTAGATAGACAAAGAGAGAGAATCAAATACATATATAGAGAGAAGTGAACAAAAAAAAGAAGGGGAAAAAGAGAGAAATAGGCAGAAAGAGAAATGGAGGCATAGAGAAAAAGAGGGACAGAGAAATAAAGAAAATAGAGAGAGAGAGAAAAATAGAGGCAAAAGGGGGAGAGAAAGAAATAAGGATAAAGATAGGGTTAGAGAGAGAAGGAGTCAAATACATGAAGAGAGAAGTGGATAAAGGAGGAAGGGAGAAAAAAGAGAGAAAATAGGATAAGAGAGAAAGGGAGTCAAGTAAAGAGAGAGAAGGGAACAAAATTAAAAGAAAGAAATAAAAATGAGTGAATCTTGAAAATGAAAGAAAAACACTTAGAGAAAGAGACAAAGCTACGAAGAAGGAAAACTATGTGAAAGAAAATATTGAAAAAGTACAGAATAAAACATGGCTTGGAGGAGGGGGTTGAAGATGCGAACGAGTTTCAGTAAAGCAGGTTCTAGTAATTCCGGCCTGTGCAAATGCAGGATATCATGTCTAACTATTTAGCATTTGGCATCAAGTCTTCAATTATGCTAGAGCCAACATAAGCGGAGATCGTTGCTGAGGGCGACGGGAGATGGGAAAGGAGGGGGGGGGGCTACTAGGGAAATAGACGCCACAACTGAACAGTACAGGCAGGAGTGGGACATTGGGGGTGTTGCGGGCAGGTCGCAAAATGTGGAAAGCAATAGGAAAATGCAACCTGCAGTTGGCTTTGCCAAGGGTCTTGTCCGCCTGTCCCACCAGCCCCTTTCTTCCCTCATCACCTCTCCTCCTACCCTGGTCCCTACTCCTCCCAGCAACACGTTGCCCTTGTCAAAGCCAAAGGGAAGCCGCCTTCTCCCTCAATGTCACATTATTGATCGAGTGCGTGTGTGCATGCGTGGTGAGGCGAATTCAGAAGAATAGAAGATTGGGGATGGGGATATGCATTGGCTGTGTTGGTTGGATTTAATAGGCAAAGTGTAGAGGGATCATGGGATACATGGGTTGGTGGATGGGATTGAGGGCGGTTAGGGGAAGTTGGGAATAAAATAAGGAATGAAGGTTAAGTGGTAAGGAAAAGGAGTTTAGAAAAAGGGAATGAAATGAATGAGGAGGAAAAGGAACAAAATATATTAAGAGAAGTTGAGGAGTGACGCAACACAAAAAGAGAAGATGGAAATAGAAAAGGTAAAGGGAGGGAGGGAGGGAGGTAGATAAAGAGAATATGAAATAGAGTATAAAGAAGATGAGCAACAATTAAAGTAGTGAAAGAAAAAAGAGAGCAAGGAGGGAGAAAAGAAAAGGAAAGCAAAAATGGAGATAGTAAAGAAAAAAGAATGAAAAAGAGGGAGCAAGGAGGGAGAAAAAGAAAAAGAGAACAATGATTGACAGGAAAAAAGGTAACAGGAGAGCAAGAATAGAAACTGAGAGAAAAAAAAAAGGAGAGCAAGGACGGAGGCTGGGGGAAGAAAAAAAGAAAAAGAGAGCAAAGATAAAGATAGGGACAAAAAAGAAAGGGAGAGCAAGGATGGAGACAGAATAGAACAGGAAAGGAGAGCAAGGATGGAGACTGGGTAAATAAAAAGGAAACAAAAACAATGAGAGAGTGGAGGACAAAAAGGAAAAAAAAGGACAGCAAGGATAGAGAGAAGCAGGAAGGAGAGCAAGGATAGAGGTAGAGGATAAAATTGAAAATGAGAGCAAGAATGGAGAAAAGGGGAAAAAAGGAGTGGATGGTCTGCAAAAAGAAGGAAAAATAAAGAAACAAGATGGTGGGGGGAAAAATTGACCCAGATAGAATGAATGGAAATAATATGAAGGAAAGAAAAGAGGAGTGGAAGCTGGTGGAACTCATTAAATGATTCATCAGACAAATTGTACAATACAGACGGGTTACCTCATCTGTCTCTTGCAAGTACATGAAAACATAAACACTATATATTTATATATAGTGTTTATGTGTATAAATATATATTTACACATAGACACACACATATATGGACAGTGAACAAACATGTCCTACATAAGTTTCAGAATCAATCTATTATCTACAGGTTCTTGCTGCTTTCTTGTTTCGTAAGCATTTGACAGACAAAGAGGAGTGGTAATTTCCAGATGAAGCCAGACAGATAAAAATTTGCTCAATAATTTTTCAGAAACAATTTAAATCAATCCCAAGAATAAATGATTTTTTTTTTTTTAACTTAATTGAAAAAGGGATAAAATTTCTTAAATCTTTTCTCTTCCTATATTTTGTACTGATATCTATATAAGTCAATATTCCTGTCTTAATTTTATGGATGAGGAGTTATCATTATTTACATATGGACTATTGTCTTCATATGTGTTGCTATAAAAACGTTTCAGCTGCTGTGCTTTCTGGCCTTCATCAGGTGCTTGTCGAAACTGTTGAAGGCTGGACGATACTTTTATTCACAATTTTATAACTTCTATTTTTTTTCAAATTTTTCTAGGGTATTTTTTATGAAAATATATGACTTTAATTTTGAACTTTTGATACTATAAAAACATAAGGGAATCCCATGAGATGAACAAGTCTATTCTTTTGCTATAAATACAAAATTTGCAAATAGTGAAATGAAAATAAAAGAGAAAGTAAGAGATGTAAATCTGATGATGACACATATTAGAAACATGTGAGTAAAGGCAAAATAATAAGGATTCTGAGAGGGGGGAAATAAAAAAGAGGAAGAAAGGTTGAAAAGAAAAAGATGAAAAAAGTGGAAAATAAGTGAAGAAAGACAGGAAGAAAGCAGGGAAATGGAGAAAGAGAAGGAAAGGAGAGAAATGAAGAAAGAGAAGGGAAGGAGAGAAATCGAGAAAGAGAAGGGAAGGAGAAAAGTGGAGAAAGTGAAGGGAAGGAGAGAAATGGAGAAAGAGAAGGAAAGGAGAGAAATGGAGAAAGAGAAGGGAAGGAGAAAAGTGGAGAAAGTGAAGGGAAGGAGAGAAATGGAGAAAGAGAAGGAAAGGAGAGAAATGGAGAAAGAGAAGGAAAGTAGAGAAATGGAGAAAGAGAAGGAAAGAAGAGAAATGAAGAAAGAGAAGGAAAGAAGAGAAATGAAGAAAGAGAAGGAAAGGAGAGAAATAGAGAAAGAGAAGGAAAGTAGAGAAATGGAGAAAGAGAAATGAAGAAAGTGAAGGAAAGGAGAGAAATGGAGAAAGAGAAGGGAAGGAGAGAAATGGAGAAGGAGAAGGGAAGGAGAAAAGTGGAGAAAGTGAAGGGAAGGAGAGAAATGGAGAAAGAGAAGGGAAGGAGAGAAATGGAGAAAGAGAAGGAAAGGAGAGAAATGGAGAAAGAGAAGGAAAGGAGAGAAATGGAGAAAGAGAAGGAAAGAAGAGAAATGGAGAAAGAAAAGGAAAGAAGAGAAATGGAGAAAGAGAAGGAAAGGAGAGAAATGAAGAAAGAGAAGGGAAGAAGAGAAATGGAGAAAGAGAAGGGAAGGAGAAAAGTGGAGGAAGAGAAGAAAAGAGAAAGAAATGGAAGAAGAAAAATGAAAGAGAAAGAAATGGAGGAAGAGAAAATATAATGAAAGATGTAGAAAGAAAAAGTATATAAAAGAAGTTGTGTGTGTGTGTGTGAGAGAGAGAGAGAGGGGGGAGGGAGAGAGAGAGAGAGAGAGAGAGGGAGAGAGAAAACGAACGAAGAGCAAAATGGGGAAAAGAAGGGAATTTGCATTGTTGGGAATCTTAGGTTTTGCCTTCAGGGTCTATCAAGCATCAGACTAGAATGTCTGTGATAATAATTCAGATTTATTGGGAAATAGAGAGATAAACATGTTGAGGCGACTCAAATCAGGGGTTTTCTGATGCAAATGTTATTTCTAACAATCCAGGTCAAGTTGATTTGTTTGGTTGCCAAGTAGAGAAGAAAATGAAAGCCAAAGAATACCACCTTCTTCACACTACCGTTCTTTACTAATGATAATATCAGTTTACTTTCAGGATTCATAGAACCAGCAGTCAGTGATAGTTAAGATTTTTTTTTCACTTTCTGGTCATTAGACTGGGATCAAAGTGTAGTATCTGTGCTCTCATCGCTAATGGTAATATTAACATTAGCTGTTTTCTGCTAAGGAAGATTATTGAATGTTAAAATCATCCAGATATTAGTGGTATTCTGTTAGTAAGTCTTAATTCCTGACCACTGAAAATCCCTTCTTTATTTTCAAAGCCCAATATAAATACTGAGAGTACTGAGAATTGCTCAAAATGCTTTGGCTGATTATGTCAAGTCCCTCTATGGGTGTTGCTGGTACCATGTAATCCAGTACTACCTTCCACATGGTTGGGTCATCAGCAATTAAACCAGTTCCCCCACCAGTCATTTTTGGTGAGGAGGGTGACTAGACACCCATTAGGATTAAAAACAAGACCTGCCAAAGAGTGGATGGACCTTGTAAGATCAACAGCTATCAAACACTAATTAGCAGACTGGGCTCTCTAGCTGTGTATGAGCAATGCCGAATTCTCACCATACCAACAATGCTAACACACCATTGGTGAGTGGAGGATATCTTAGACTGGTGTCAATAACCAGTATAGAGGCTTGCTCTGATGGAAATAATAGCTGCATGTCTGTGACCAAGGCGATCCCTCATGTAGGAGGACATTGGCTGTAGTTCAGCCTGGAAGTGTAAGGGCTTTGTCAGATCTATTTGTCAAGAATACACAATAATAGATACTTCTCCAGTTTTTAACCTAGTTATGTAGAACGAACTCGTTAGGTGCTCGGCTGTTCAACAAACCAACAACCACACACAGTCATGGGAATGATAATGATGATGCTTTGGCTGATAGCTTCTTCGACCTTCTTTATGTATGTGTTGTATGCAGTGGTCTTTACTCTGATTTTGTTTGCGTTATTTAATACTGAAATCTAAATATTTTGAACAATTTTATGGCTTCAACTAAATATATTTTGAACTCAATTGTATGCCTTCAACCACAAATAAAATGTATTGCTGGTAATTCTAACATATAAATGTATTGATGGTCATTTTACTTTAAAGTTGTATTGTTGGTAATTTTACTATAAATATATATTGTTGGTAATTTTTTTTATATAAAAAAATTATTTTATAGTTTCATAGTGTTTTGTTTTTCTTTGTGGATTCACTATTTGCCCATAGCTGGGATCCTATCAGGTGCTAACACCCTGGGTCAGGGTGAACCCAGGAACAACAGCAATTAAGAGGTGATTCTTAAAACCTCCAATCTCCCAATAGGATGCCTTGCTGTTGGATATAGTTTATAGTCATACTCAGGACCCAGCACTATTTGTACCAGTGTATTCAAATTTGTTCTACTACAGAATTTTGGCTGATGTGCTCTCCAGCCTTCCGTAGTTGCTTTCAGTGCTTGGTCATCAGAAGCTACTTGGAACCTTTCTCTCTTTCATCTCCTGAACATGAATTTTGATTAATTATTATTTTGTTTTTGTAGAAGAGAATGCAACGCTTCATTCATTGAGGGTGATTATTGTTTCAGTGTTTGTGATTTGGTGCCCTCATCCATATCTCTGGGCATTATCAGGTTGAGATGACAAAAGAGCTACACGGATCAAACCCAGAACGATCACCAATCATGTGCCTCCAGCCTACTGGGACAAACTCAACCCAGACTTCAAATGGAACTTGTACGTATGATCAATTGCTAAAAATGCTGGAAAAATGGTTGGTTCCTTGTACCGCTCCAGTAAGTATCTGAATCCTCTTGCTATCCTCTACAATAGCATGGTCGGGTCAAAAATGGAGTACTGTTGCCAGACATTCAGGTCTCGAAAGTCCAAAAGCCTCTCCATGTCCTTGTGGGTGACATTATTTTCCACCCCTTTCTCACAGATGAAACGTTGCAAGACTCTTGCTGATTTATTACTATTTCCACGGAAAGTGTTCAGACAAACTACAATCCTTAATTCCACCAGTTCTAGCCTCACACTTAAGACCTGCCACACTACACAGTTTCACTTGAGCCGATTCTTCTCATGAACCAACTCCAAAGGGGATGTTTCCCTGATCATTACAATGTTAACCTGTTCACATCTAGGGTTAACTGTTATCTTCCCTAACATATCCGTATAAACTGTGCCTCTTACTCTGTAACCCTCTACACTGAGTGGCTCTTGGGCCTCGAGGGTGAACATCGTTGTAAAAAAAAAAAATGGATATGAGCCATTTATTTTAGAATTACTTAAAGGATGACAAGATAGATAGGAAAAGGGAGAGAGAAAATACAGACTGACATGTAAATATAAAAGGAGTGGAAAGCTGTCCAAAGCACACATTATATATTTAGGAGTGTGTGTGTGTGTGTGTGTGTACCTGTTGCTGTTTCGACCTGAGTCACCCCAGCCAGAATCTGATATCTGAATGTTTAGTGACTCATAAATGAAGCTCTAACACTTACTTCATTCATACATTATGGAAGCCTCAAATGGACATAATATGTCATGCCAGGCACTTTCTGGACCAACCCACCACAACACAGCCTTGCCCCTTCACACCCTCTGCCCCAGTGGCCCAAGCCACTGAGTCAAGAGGAGGATTTACTTCCAGTCTAGGTGGGGATGATAACAGTTACAAGGCCAAAAACCCACACCTTAAAAAAGTCTTTGTCATACCAGGCTGCTTTATCATCTACATCTTCATAATTTGGGAAGTTTTTTTTTCTTTTTTTTTTTTTGTTAATAGGAGTTGGAGGCAACATTGAGGCCATTTTTTCCTTAGTAAATGAAAAATACAATCTGCCAACATCACTAGATTGTAATTTTGATGGTGATAAGATTAAAAAAAAAAAAAATCTCACACAGAGAAAAAAAATCTCACACAGAGAAAAAAAATTCAGGGCTGATGAACTAATAGGAGTTAGGAAAACAAAATTATATACAAGATGCTTAGGTATACTTCCATACTAACACCCAAAGTAATGAATCCACTTCTCCCTGCTTTGTGCCCTTACAAAGTAATGTAATATACAACAACACTTATATATAAGTGGACACTGAGGTTAACACCAAGTGGCATGAGTCTGTTTCATCTTGAATGCAATCTTCAGGTCTGATGACAGATGGCCTGATTGTATTTAAGCATGAAATAGACTGTTACTACTCAGTGTTGACCTCAGTGTCCACTTTTATATTTGCATATGCTCTATCCTTGATATTGAGCACATTTAGCCATAAATACAGCTGTTAAAACAATATTTTTATCATACACACACACACTCAATATGTATATATATATATATATATATATATATACGTACATACACACACAAGTAGCATGAATAGAAGCTAAAGCTTAAAATATAAAATAAACTGAAGGCTCAATGCCAAAGTCAGTACAGCTTAAATATAATAATAATAATAATGTTAAAATTTGCTATATTTATCAGTGTGGCAGATTTTGATATTACAGTATTATTATTATTTTTTAAGCATATTATTATTATATATATAATTATTTATAAATGTAAAAGACAATCTAGTTTTTTATACAATTTCTCATATAAAAAACTAAAAAGCACCTTGTCTGTTGTTTTAAATAAAATGTGCATGAAAGAAGGATTGCTGCCTAAATACACAATATATATATATATATATATATATGAATGATGGTGTTGTAACCTAAGTAAGGTTACTGAATAGAATAATCACATGAAGGTTCGTAATGAACGATAATACTTTGGACACAAAGAACAAATATAAGATTCGTCAGCGGCACATAGAAAAACTAGTCATCTGCAAGAAGTGAGTGAATTCCACATTGAATCTCCAACTGCAGACCAACATACAGTATTTACTACTGTATTTATGTGAATGGGGACGTACCCATTATTGTCTGTAGGTATGCTACAACAGATATCATAAACTTCAAAACTTTTGAATATGAATGCCATTTCTGTCTAGTGACAGCAAGATCAACACATTAAAACCAGGAAGTGCTTCACCATTGTATAATGCTTAGCATGCTGCACATTTGGGCCACTCTGCCTGTTTGAGTATAAAACAATAAATGATTTTTGTTTGGCAGATATACTGTCGGAACCAGGTGACTTATTCTTTTCGAGTTTTCCAAAGTCTTTATTTCCACTTTTCTGCACACTTCAAAGCATCTTAAGTTGAGTAAATTTAATAAAAAAAATAATTTACCCAAAGAAAGACTTATTAAAAGTGCCATGATCTACAAGTCCCCTCCGATTAATATATGGTCAAATAAGTTCAACTTAGCGTCTGTTCTTACTAAAGTAGTACTGAAAGAAGATGGGTCACATATGCATGTGTGTGGATTATATTCATGTCTACTTATAAACAATCAATATTTTTAATAACAAAGAATGTGTAGTTGGCTGATATTTCAATGTTTATTCACATCATCTGTAGATCTGTGTAACTCGAAGTGGCCCAATTTGCTCTTTTAAAAGCCAATTAAAAACAAATTTGAACTTTAACAAGGGCAATATAATTCTTATCATCCTCCTCTTCAACATTTTCTAGTATGGTTATAAATTCATCAAGTCTCTTAGGTGTTCATACCCCAGGGCCTGAGGGTTGCATCAACCATAATCTCTGGCATGACCAAGCTGTGATAATTCAAATCTATGTTCATTGTATGAAAACAATGAGGAGACTAAGAAGAATTGATTGTGTTGATTTCATTTGTGTTTTTATCAAACATTGAGTATGGTTTTCTAAATCCTCAAAATGTTTGTCTGAGATGAAATATTAAAATGGGTTTAATTTGGATAACTGAAAAATAATTGGATGATTTCAGTTCTTCTCTTCATTTCCCATCCGTATAATCAAAGTCCTGAAAATTGAGACGCGGATAATCAAGGAAGCACTGTAATAAATAAATAAATGCTGGCTATGTGGAGACAAAGATTAAACTATCAACCATATATTAAATGAAAACCTCAGCAAACTGGCCCAGAAGAAATATAAAAGTAAGTATGAATGGATGGGAACAGCAATCTGTTGGGAACTATGCAACTGAGAGGAATCTAACCATACACAAACCAGAAGAAAAGAAAATTCTTTGGTGACTGATTTTCAAATGGACCACCAAATCAAGCAAAACTTGCATGTCATTGTTCTAGCAGATGACTGAATGAAATTAATCATGAAAAACTGGGAAAATATCTGAACTTTACCAGAGAGCAGAAGGTGCAGAACATGAACATGGCAGTTATGCCTATCATTAATGGAGCACTTGGAAGAATGAAAACTCAATGAGTGAGATAATAAAAATAGTAGCAGCAATAACAGAAGAGTCAAAATTATAATATTATCTTCTCAGATTTAGAATTAAAAATTAAGTTAAAATTTAATTACATGGAATTAAAAAAAAGAATGTTAAGTATCAAGACAATGTAAGTAAAGTTTTTGTTTTGTTGTATCATTTAAAGAATTTTTTTTTGTGTGTGTGGAGGGATTTCAGAATTTCCACTGAAGAATGTGGTTCTTTACATAGTATTGCTTGTATAAACATTAGCAGTGTCAGCATAAGCATATGAGCAGGTATCTGGTCATAATATTCAATATGTTTTTGATTTGTAAATTCTGTAATGCTAAAGGAGTAAATACTAATAGAGAGAGAGAGAGAAAAAAATTGCAGAGAGATAACAAAGAAAGAGAGCAGAGAGAAAAAGAAAAGGGGAGAGATAAAGGAAAGAGATTAATGAGGGAGAGAAAGGAAAGAGGAGAGAGAAGCAAAAGAGAAGAAAAGGTTAGAGAAATAAAGAGGAGAGAGAAAAGAAACATAAAAGGAAGAGGAGGGAAGGGAAGAGAGAGAGAGAGAGAAGCCAAGGAAAAGGAAGAAAAAGGAAAGAAAGAAAAGAAAGTGTAGAGAATTATATATATATATATATATATATATATATAATTTAATTTCTAAATCTGTTGGTTGATTCTTCTTTTTATTCCCGCCCTAAATATATATAAACAACAAACGTTAATAACAATGAATGACTTAATCAACAGAAATGTCTTTGTCTTTCTAGACAGACCTCATCACCATAGTCATCTGAAGGTGAGAAAGTTCCATGTATTATTGTTTTGATGGCTCAATTCAGGGCAAAGTTTTCTGTCTGGGAGAGACAGGTGACGGGGGGGGGGGGGCTGTTATCAATAGCATTCTGTACTGGCTCACCTCTTACACTTAACAATAAAACTGTGAATAAATAAAACTGGAACAGAATGAGAAGAAACAATGAAAGAAATGTGGTCAGTAGGCCTTACTGTTCCTACACACAGAGAACTGATTAGATACAAAGAGAAAGAACATTAAAAAAAAATAGGGTCAAGCAATTCAGAGAATAGTGTTAAAAAAAATGTTAAATTTGAATATTAAAACTGTTTTGCACAGTATTTACATTAGTCGGACTATTGTCCTCATCTTTGTCGCCATATTTGTCACAACGTTTCGGCCGTTGTACGCTCTGGCCTTCTTCAGGTGGTTGGAATTTCGAACTGAACCCTTTATTTCGATCACTGGGGTAGACTGTTCTAGTTCCACCTGCCATGTTTGATGGATGTCAGTTATCAGTTATCTCCTGCTAATTTTCCCTCTGAAAGTTCTCCACTGCCTTAACCGGGTATTGAACTCACACTCTTTGGGTCTGTCACTGGATCTAACCAACGCCTTTATCCACTGTGCCATGTGTCCTTGAGAAATATAGACAGACTCTAAAACTGTTTTGTTATTCTGTTCCAGGTCCCAGGAAGAGATTAAATGTAGACAGGTAGACTTCTGGGGTTTTAATTTTCTGAGACACAGCCTCATTCAAACACGTTTTCTCATCTTTGATTCTTGTGTAATATTTCAGCCACTAGAATCATTGGTCTATTTCAGGGATTTGTGCGAGAAACTTGTAAATGATAAATTCATATATCGTCCTGGTATGAGTTTAAACTGACACCTATCCACCACCACCACCCACCTAATATACTGCAAGTATTCTGCTTGAAATTTCTATTTTCTTGATTTCAGATGAAAATGTAGAGATTTTCCAAGATATTTCAGTGAAATTTTAATCACTTTCAAAAAAAGGTCTCGGTTTAAACAGAGATCACCATCCTGGGTATAACGATAAACTACATCCAGCAGCAAGGCTTCTGAAGGAAATTGGAGGTTTTGAGGAGCGTGGAACCATCTCTTAATTGCTGTTGTTTCCAGGTCCACCTTGAACGGGGTGGTAGCACCTGTGAGGGTCCAAGCTATGGGAAATAGTGAACCCCCCAAACAAAAATCAACTGTACATTTATATAATAAAATGACCAACGATACACTTTTATAGCAAAATGACCAGTAATACATTTTCATAATAAAATGACCAGTGATACATTTTTATAATAAAATGACAATCAACACAACTGTAAAAAGTATAAACATACATTTTTATAGTAAAATTACCATCAATACATTTTTATAAAAAAATTACCAGCAGTACATTTTTGTAGTGAAATTAGCAATACATCTGTTTTTAAAAAAATTACTAACAGTACATTTTGTGATCTACAAACTATAAATGTAAAAAACAAAGTATAAAAATATGTACAAAATATATGTAGTTGAAAGCCTAAAATTGTATACAAAATATTTAAATTTTGGCATTAAATAACACATAGAGGTTGATATGTGGTTAAACAAAATGAACCAATCAAATAAGCAGAAGGCATTTTCTATTTTTCCATATATTGTCACCATTTTGTTTAAAGTTTGTCTTTTCTCAATTTCAAATAAAAATATGGAAATTATCCAAAACATCTCCCTTTCCAAAATTATAGTTTAGACATGTGACAAAAAAAATGGAAAAAAATAATGTTAGGAAGATAATGACATAAGTTGTCATTTCTTTTTCAATATATTGAGACCATTTTGCTTAAAGTTCATATCTTCTTGACTTCAAATAAAACCTTGGAAATTTTCCAACATATTTCAGTGAAATTTTCACTTCAAATTTTTAAAATTATAGTTTATAATTATAGCTCAGATATATTAGAAAAAAGATGCTGTCAGTTTAAACTGATACCAGGTAAATATGGGTTAGCAGAAGACATTATTGCATCTATAGGTTTATCTTGTTCTCATTACTTGTCACACCTGGTGTCCTTCCCAGAGAATTTAAATGGTGAACCAGAGTGGCATTATAAGAAGGAATTGATCAGTTTAAAGATGTGACATTAACCAGAAATGACACTAGACATGACAGAAACATACCTCTAGTCGATCAAATGACAGTCACTGAATGCAATGTAACAAGAATTCTGAGAGTTGGGTGGTTGAAATACCATATACAGTTATCAGGCCTAACGCATTTCCAAAACAATGCTTACACCAATCTCTCTTATAACGTTAGAGATTAATTCAAGACAAAAAAATCCATCTTTCTCAGACGAGCAACAGCACCTATCTTGTAATTTTGTTTTTCTCTTTTCCCCAGGTGGCAACGGGCAATTTGCCCAGCCATCAGTAAAATAAGAAAATCAAGCTGTGGGAGTTTAATATTTCTTCAGTGAATAAGAGTTTTTCTATATTTTAGGTGACTCAGGCTGCGAGAGAGATAGAGAGATAGAGAGAGATAGATAGAGAGAGAGAGAGAGAGATCTATAGAAATGGAAAATTTTATTGTGTAACTCTCCTCTTATGAAGGTCACTTATTATGCCCTCCACCATTTTTGCAGGAACTGCATGGTTAATATCCACATTGTCAACATACTAGTTTTTTCCATTCACCTCCACCTTTTTTTCTCTAGATCAATAGTTAATAAGATTATCTCAAAGACTATTATAAGTGTAATTAGGACAATACTAATTCAGTGTACTACTATTGTCTTAGACTAAACTGAGATTAGAAAATATCTACACTCACAATAGTATATCAAAAGTATTTTTTTTCAGACCTTTATTCTAAAGTTTATTTCATGTACATATCTAAAGACTACCAATGGCTCCACTTATATTATTAGTATATTGGTGTTGCACATCGGACATAATCAATAGAAATTCTGTTCTTGAGGTGTGATGTCAGCAAGATTTCTCACAACTCAAGAACTTTTCAGAGAATTCTTGCAGAGTAAATTATGGCAGTTTTCTGGAGCTCTACAATCTTTGCCTAAATTCTCACTTTTTCAGTTTTCTCTGTAGTCTTCTAAGTGCACCCATCACTACAAGAATTAGTTCTACATTCCATGGCTTCTTCAGCTCCCTAGTGAAATCCCGTTATTTTTCTATCTTTTCATTTTTTTTTTTAATTATTATTATTTCAAAAACATTATTTTTGACCTGCATTTGATTTATAATTGCTGGGTCACGACTGATGACTGAGGACAAGCGATTTCATTCTTTGTTGTTGTTGTTTGCCCTTAATTAAACAAAAGGGCAGCTATTAACAAAAAAGCTTAAATGGACAAAACTCATCGCAGGATATGGGCTGTGCTTGCTAGAACTACTTTTTTTTTATTATTTCTCTGAGAGATAGAGCACCAGGGATTTTGTTGATTTGTTCTTGTGTTCCTTTCTTTATCAGACCCAAAGCTCCAACCACAACTGGAACAGCTGTAGTTTTTAAGTGACACTTTTTTTTTTTTTTAACCATTTCCATCTCCAGGTCTTTGTATTTGCTTAAACACTTTTGTAGAGATGTTTTTGTAACTTGGTACGCTTATGTCAATCAGTGTACAAACTTTTTCTTTTCTGTCTTTGATAATAATGTCCTGGGCAATTTGCTTGCATTGTTCAATAGAAAAACCCCAGAGGATGCTAACATCTGTTCCTGATGATGTTCATACCAGTTTGCAGCTGGTTTTCATCCAGTAGTGATGCCAGATCTTCCAATACAAGATACTCTGTCATGAAGGTTTTTTGTACTCATTAGGTCTGACTATTAAGTATCTTAAGATAAGGTGATCAATAGTTTCAATGTATTAGCCTCAGAACCTACATTTTTGGTCTGTAGTACTACTACTACTACTACTACTACTACTACTACTAATAATAATAATAATAATAGGGTGTATCAAAAGCATTTAAGTTTTTTTTAGATACTTTTAGTTCAAAGCTTATTTCATGTACACATTTAACAACTATCTACGACTCCACTATATCATTATTATTATTATTTACACTATTTACATGCACACTATTGTCCCTATCTTTGTTGTTGTTATCATGTTTCGGCTGTTGTGCCTTCCAGCTTCACAACGAAGATAAGGACTGTTAAAACAGAACAAATTGAGCAAACAAGAGGAAATTTTCGCCCTGAGGAGAAATTTCAATAAACTTAGATAATACCTTAAATTATTTAAGAGGATGCTAAATCCACTTTGGCAGGAAAGGAGACAAACTGCAACCATTGCTTAGAACACAACCATTAAGCTGAGGAGCAAGTGTCTAATATCTTCAGAAATTTGTTAGCCTAGGATGGTCAGTTCAATCCTAGGTAGGATCACAAGAGTCAGTTAGCTATGTGCCATGCGTGATACATGCTTAGGTGATCTTCTCGATACATGACTGACGAGGCAGATTTTTTCCCTCCCCCGCAAAAGGTTGCCATTTCTTTCTGCGGTAGACCAGTTGCCATCCAAGGCTATAGAACTATATGTCTGTCCTACAATTTACCTATAGCTGTGTGGAGAAGGATTCATACCTTTCCCTAGAGTATTAGCATGTAAGTGAATGCAATGGATTCGACTGGAATTTGAACTCGGCTCTCCAATTCCTCAATCTGAGCCATTATCCATTACTCCACCGTGCCTCACAAGAGTCAGCATAGTTAAAAAGGGCAATAGTATGCATGTCAATAGTGTAAACAATTATAACTCCACATTCCAGAAATTCAGATATTATTATTATTTGAATGTATAAAAAGCATATAATTTTTTTTTTGTATTCCAAATATTTTAATATACATATATAAAGACAATCTATGACTATATTATATTATCATTATTCCATATTATATAATTATCTGTTTTATATATGTGTATGTTTTATTTCAGTTATTAGTGGTAATTAGTTTAATCCGGGACTCAAAATCATTGAATTTGTTGACATGGAAATCAAATGGACAAACCTAAAAGCATATAAATCTTTTACTTTCAACTCATTCTGAAGGATTCGATGAGGATTTGCCTTGGATTAATTTCAGAGAAGTTATATGAATTTCTTGCTTTTGTGCCATTCTGACAATGAGAAGAATATGATTTGCCTTTAATTCAATACAAAAAAGGTGGGAAAATACATCAACAGCTTTTGACAGGAACTAAGAATTATAAAGAAAAGATACAGAATAAATATTAACAGCTTTTTAAACAAGAGTCACTCATTTTCTTTCTTCTTTTATTGTGAGAAGTGTTAACTTAGGGAAAAAGTACTATGATTTGATTCATTATTTAAGCATACACACACAGACATTTCTTTCTTTTGTTTTTGGAAAGGCAAAACGATTAATCAAATGTAAGTTTCCATTTGTCAACGATATGGGGAGAGAGATAAAAAAGAATTAATAGATTTTTAAATTTTAATCCAACATTCTTATAATTTCAAACATTATTATAGTGGACACTTCTAATGTGAAATAATAGATGCCCCATTTTTATTTATATACACAATTAAATAAAGGTCAGGTAGGAAAACATTTATAAATTTTACATGTTTCACTGATTTTATTGACCTCGTGCAAAACATGTCACATTTATAAACGTTTTCCTGTTTGTACCCTATTTTCATTCTGTCAGATCTATTCCATATTTTTCAAGTCACAAACAAACACACATATAATTATTTAAAAAAAATAATGATTCCATCGCGACAGAGAATTTATGTTTCAGTACTGAAACTCAGATGCCAAAAAGTTTGATTTCGATAACTCCAGAGGACCGTTTCATTCTCAAGCGATGTTTCTTAGATTCCAAATATAAGTTATTTCCTTAAATACTGTTCTTGAATAATATATATATATATATATATATATATATATATATATATATATATATATATATATATATATATATATAGAGAGAGAGAGAGAGAGAGAGATAATAAATTTGCTGGCTGGATATCAACAGACAATGAGCCAAAAAAACACTGAAAGCCAGACAGAAAAATGAAACGACATAAAAATTGTGATACATTAAAATTCTTTGTGGAGAAAATAGAACGAGAGAGGCCGAGAGGAAAGAGAAGATGCAGTTGAAAAAAAAAATGTGTCTATTACATTTTCTGCCTACGCAACTAATCCATGTTTATATAACATTTAGAGATAAAAACCATGGACGAACTAGAATAGATAAACGCCAACGGTAAAGATAAGAAGACGAGACCGGCAAAGGGGGTGACAGAAGACAAAAGTCATGAACTAAATGACTAATCTTAATAACTTAATTGTCAACAGCCGTGGAAATTCCACAAGTCCAGCTAGTTGATACGATCGTTGATGTTAACTTTTAAAGCTTTATTTCGACATTAGGGAGGAAATGTTGCTTTATTAGGCAACAAGTCTTTTGTTCAGTCGCGCGATTAGAAAAAGAACGCATTCTTTCCTAGACAGCAATTTGGAGCGAAAATGATTTCTCGGCTAAGTTGAAAAAACAAAAAAACAACCAAAAAATCGGACTTTTAACTTTTGAATGGCGAAAATCAGTTAAAAAGTAAATTTCTCTTAACATTCAAAAGTAGTCTAGTATGTAAACAAGATAATTTAATCTCAAGGTCATGGACTAGTAAGGAGAAGAAAAAAAAGAATAAAGAGATAAAAATACGAGAAAGAAAAGGAGCGTGAGGTGAGAGAAGTATAGATTTCGAGAAAGTAGTTAGAGAGAAGGGAAAAGAAAGAGAGGGAGGGAATAACAAGAGAGGAACAAGCGAGAGAAAGAAAGTATAAGAAAATAGTGTAACCTATTTTTTACTCAGAACGCCTTGACTTTACTGAGTACACTTGAGTTTCAAACAGATAGGGTGGTTGGAATAAGAGGGTTGGCTGGGATTTCTTTTTTCATAATTTCCAGTAACGAAATGCTTTGTCCTAGAATCAGTAGCGTAAAATAAGAGGAGGTTGGGGTAAATTTCCTGCAAGGGGTGACTGGAATAAAGGATGACCTGGGTAGATTTAAAAAAAAATTATTACCTTTTCGTAAAAAAATAAATAAAAATTCGGTATTATTAATCATCCCCACATTCACCTCCATCTGTAGTGTAGCCTTATACATTTCTTATTGCTAAGTAGGGTCAACGATAAAGAAAAAAACTACGTGCGGTGTTTATTGGAAAGCGCTCACTATCACTGATAGAACATTTTTTTGCCTGAGGATCGCTTAAGCGTGAAACCCAGGGCCACAAACTCATATCCATTCAAGTAAAAATATATAAAATAAATTAAATTAATTTTTAATTTAAATTTTAAAGCCTGTGAAGACAATACAATTGAAAATGACATTTTGTGTTTGTTTCTTAATTTTTACTTTCGAAAATCAGCAATGGACAAAGGCAGAAAGCGGAAAGCCATGTCCTTTGCTACAAAAAACGGTTTGGCAATCTAATTGCTAAGCCTCGTCCGACAACCGAATGAAAAGAATCAAAGAAAGATTGTGTTTTTACAGTTTTAGGTCAATCTTCCAAGTTAGAATGGGAAATTAATTTTTTTTCTTTTTCTTTTTTTTATACCACTAACTTCATATTTTATCGACAGAATCACCTTAATTTCGTTTTCGAACTTGCTTTTTACCTAGGCATAAGATTTCCATAATTTCCAAGCCCCAAACCGAGACAATTTTCAATTTTTATTATACTTGAGGTTTTAAAGAAAAGAAAAGGCTTGTTTTTGTTACCCAAATATAGTGTTGGGCCAACACAACAGTAACACCCTTAAAAAGGCCTTAAGTTTCAGAGTTGAAACAAAAATTGATAGAATCCTGAAAGTGGGACCTATACTGTACTAAAAAGTAAATAAATAAAAAAAAGTAAGAAAAAAAAATTAATTTAAAAGTTGTTTTCAAAATCAAGATGACTTATTAATTTTTAACACAGCTTTTTTTGTCTTTTTTAATTAAAAAAAAAAAAGAAGAAAAAAGTGAATTGCATTGTTTTTGGCTTGGGGAATAAAAAAAAATAAGAACCCTGACACTTCATTTAAATCGAAAAACAGTAAATAAACACCTTTTTCAATCATATTCTCCTTTTACGCTCATACAGGCAACAAAAATACATAAATAAACAATCCGAACTTTTTAAAAGTCAGTTTGAAGAATTCTTCAGAATTTAATTCAAAGACAGAAGTAAATAAAATTCCATCGCCTTTTATTAATGAAAAGGACACTTGCTAGAATAAAATCATTTTCCTGGAGTGCTGGGCACGATTATCAAAGAAAAATTTTTCCCGTTAATTCATTTCTAAAAAAATAATAAATTTATTTATTTATTTCATTAACTGGAAAAGGAAAGAGAAAAAGAGAGAAAAAAAACTCAACTCGCTTTGATATTTAGCGGAACGTTCTTCTTAATACATTTTTTTAAAGCGTACATAATTTATTTAATCATAATTATCATCATTTTTTTTCCACATTTTAAACAAGGATATTTGAATTTTTGCTACAAGTCTTAAACAATATATTTTAATATCAAGTTATTTTGGGATGCACAAAAGTAAAACCTTTATGTTTTTTAATATGGTAAAAAAAAGAACATTTAAAAAAAAATATTAACATTTTGGATTCGCAGATAAGAAAAATTAATATCCTGTTTTTAATAGTTAAAAGATATTTTTTTTTAACTATAATTTTTTTTACTTTTAAAATGAACTCGAGCAAAATATCAGAGAAAACACACATATGGTTGTTAAAAAAAAAATTTTTTTTTTAATAAAACTAATAAAAGTTATGTCATCTGAGCTGAAAGTTTGGCCCGTGAGGAGAAAAGTCAATAAAATAAACTAAAGTAATAAGTAATATTTTTAATCTATTATCAATTAAAATATTTAAATGTCATTAGTGATGAAATAAGTAGTAATATGTGATTCCGCATTTACGTAAAAACAAAATAAAAGTAACTTTTTTTTTGTTTATCCGATCGATATTTTATTTCTTACTCCAACAAATTTATTAAGGCGTAGATGTTGTCGAAATTGAGGAGCACTCAGTGTGGATCGAACTCACTACTGAGTCGTAACTGATTTAATTAACGAAACATGATTATACCACCACATTGAAGTACCCTTATGGCTTTTTTTCAGGTCACCAGTCAACAGATGAAGAAAAGTTCAAGGGACTAAAAATCTTGTAACTGACTTCTATGTTTTTACACCGCTTGTCTGGGTCAGATAAATCTTTTTTTTTTTTTTAGCTTAAGCCGATCGTCAATTTGTATATTCATCTCTCGTTGAATTCGGAAAGCCACAAATAAATGATACTAACTAACATTGGTTTAAAAAGTTGAATGCACGCAAAACATAATTAACCAATCAAAATCAAACAACACAAAAATAAAAATACCAGAATTTCTTCATATTCTCTGACGAAGTTTTAAAGAGAAACATAGACTGATAAACGAATCTTACTTGTTCTCTCTCTCTCACTCATATGCAAATGAAATGAGAACGAATAAATATAAATTCAAACGTTCACAACATTAATTTAAAATAGGGATCAATACAATAGTAAAGAAAGAAGAGAAGTATTTTCTTTTTTCTTTTTAGATGAGAATATATTTTGTATCTTTCTTTCTTGCTTGTTTTTCTTATTTTCTTTTTCACAGGAAAAGAGATTGTAAGTAAATATTAAAAATTGTAATAACCTTCAGTTACTACTGCCTGATGAGATGTGATGATATGCATCGAAACATGAATGCATTTATGTAGCGGCCTTACATATGTTCGAATGTAATAATAATAATAATAATAAAAACAGTATATATATATATATATATATATATATATATATATATATATATATAGTGCTACAAACAATTTTTGCTCTCACTTACTCCCACCAAATAAAAAAATGTAAGGAAGCTAGAAAACTAAATAAAATTTTTCTTGTCTGTTATAGTTAATAAAAGATGGTTCAAAGAAAGGTTGCTACCTAAATATAAATTAAATGTAATACATATATATATATATATATATATATATATATATATATATATATATATATATAATCAAAGTATAAACTGAATAGAAATATCAAAACTGGTGAAAATATACTGTTCTGAAATAGAATAATAGCTTATCAAACTGTTCACTTACTCCTATAGTTTCACCCACAATGGACTCCTCAGAGGAATCCATTGTGGGTGAAATTATAGGAGCAAGTAAACAAGCACTATTTGAAATTTTACTTATAAAATTGCTGAAACCTCCTGACAAGGGGACTGAATTATTATGAAACTAATTTTATTTGTATTAATCCTCTCTCTCTCTGTGTGTGTGTGTGTGTGTGTGTGTGTGTGTGTGTGTGTGTGTGTGTGCGTGCGTGTGTAAAAATTGTCATATTTATGGGGAAGTGTCCTGAATATCAGAGATCGAGCATTTATAGATAGAGACAATGTTGACATAGAAAGCAACACTACATGGTGACTATGTCCACAATTTCTTTTTTTTTTCTTAATAAGCAACTTAGGATTTTGACGTGCCCTAGCCTTGCTTAATTTTTGTGCGAGAGAACTGCCTCATCAGACCGGAGTTATAAAATGGTTTAAATCATCCAGGCAATTTATTAAAAATTACAAAGGGAAATGAATAAAAGATTTGACCTAGAAAAATCCCTGAAGAGATAAGAGGAAGGGGTGGGGGAGAAAAACAAAAAGGTGTCAACCCAATGAGCAGGGCTGATAAAGGGAATACAAAGTTACACCCAGTGAAATACATTGAAAATAAATCAAATTTATATCCTCATCATCATCATCATCTAATCTAAAAAATGATCATCATTATGCATATATATGTAAAAAAAAAATGATGAGGCAGTTGTCTATGAAATAAATTATTACTGCACTCTTTAATGAAGTACTGAGTTTTTCCTTTTGATATATATGTGTGTGTGTGTGTGTGTGTGTGTTTAGTAATAAATATATTTTTCCCCTCACCAGTAGCACCAACATACACATGCACATAGGGAAAGAAGAAAGAAAAAAAATCGACATTGTACCAATGAAAAGTGTATAAATTATTTTTTAACTCAATATAAAAGTGACGAAAAATGAGAAAATAAATAGTCATTTGCTGGTATCTCCTGCCGAGTGGACATGCTCTGGAGGGTCTGTCTCTGAAACTCAAATTTTTGAAAATAGTGACAAATTTTATATTTGTATTAATCACATATATATATATATATATATATATTCAACTTTATATATACGCAACAAGAATGGCACAATAAAAATATATATATATATATATATATATATATATATATATATATATATATAATCAGATCTCTATATAGTCAGAATCAATATAAATAATACATGCCATTTATGCAAGTTGTTTTATCATGGATAGGTTTTATAAAAATTATTAGAATGAATGAAAGTTTTGGTGTAATTGTAAAATCTGTGACACTAACAAGCTGTCTACCTACTTTTATAGATACTTGAAGCTGAGATATAAGATGTGTGTGTGAATGTGTGTGTGTGAGAGAAAGAGAGAGTGGATGAGACGAAATATGATAATCAATTTTTGGATTTTGCAACTAAATCTTGTAAACAAGTTACCTCTAATAGCAAACAGTCTCTTGTACATATATTTTTTTAAATTTAGTACCAAATTTTTTATACATATCTATATGTTTGAGATGAGTTATTGCAACTATTTATCCTATTTACATTGTTCAGACTGTTGTCCTCATCTTTATTGTCATATTTACAATGTTTTGGCCATTGTACGCTCCAGCCTTCTTCAGGTGAATAAATACATTGGAATTTTGAACTGAACCCTTTATTTAGTTCACAGGCATAGATTGTTTTTTTTTTTGCCATGTCTTTTCTGAATATCTCAGTATCAGTTATTTCCCTTTAGTAACACAACTCTCCAAGTTTTTGTTCACCTCTGCTGTGGCCAGGTATTGAACAAAGGCCACATTGCAATCTTTCTTTTATACATGATTGAAGGTGATGGACGAGGAAAGTGTTTATTCAGTTTTTCTAATGTTCTTACAGTTTTTCTTTTATGAGGATTCAGAGAGTAGAAACTGTTCACGGTGATTATTGTTCCAAATGCTTTTGACCAATTCATTAGCCATTTTCAAGGAATTCATTCATGGTATATCTTCTTGAGTTTATGCTCTAAATTGTATTGTGTACAAATTGTAGTAATTCTAAACGGTGCTGGGGTAGTAATTTCACATTGGGAGTGTCTTTAAAAGACTATGAACACATTTTTTCATTCTCAAATAAAACACACTTCTACAGATGCATAAAAGTTTCTTCTTATTTTCATTCTGTAAGATTTTAAAGTTTGAAAAACAGTGAATTTTTTTCTATAATCAATTTTGAAGATCAATAAAATTGTATAAATTAAAATATCTCCACTGATTGTTATTCAGAGAAAAATTCTAATTGGAAAATTATAAAGTCTATGAGACTTGAATTTTTAGATAACTGGACAAAAAGAATTAGGTCAAGGGCAGATAACTATGTGAATAGCTAAAGCAGCTTAAAAAAATCACTTGGAGAAAAAGACAAAACAAAACCTAATAGTGGTAATCCTCATTATATAATATTTAGTTGGTAATACGAGCAGAGGGATTTGGACTTGAGCAAACAAAATGAGGGAGAAAAAGAAAAAATAGATCAATAACCTAAATTACTTGTGTCAAGGTGAAAATAACCTCTAAGAATACATACATCTTTCAACTCCAGACTTTTGTACGAAAGCTGCCAAAGTTGAAGGCAGGTTCATTAGTTTAGAATCTTCTACTGGCACTAAATGGGCTGTTCATCATCATCATTATCATACAACTACCACCACCACCACTTAATAATAATAATAAAACAAATGTACTTGTAATTTGTTTATCAATGAACTCACTGACCCTCATCTTGGAATAATTGGGGATATTACAAATTGTTTTAGGATGATTATTTGGCAAAATGTGAGTGCCTATTTTTGGGACCTGCTCAGTGGCTGAAACAGGGACCAGCTGGTATTCACCAACTGTAGTCTGTCACAGAGCCAGGAGAGCAATTGTATAGAAAATGTGGCAGTGAAATCTGAATGTGCGCAGGAATAGCAAAAGATGTCTTTCAGAAACTAAGCGAGTTGTTAAGATAAAGGAAAGTGTTATTAAAACCAAATAAAAGACTGCTGAATGACTATGTAATATCTAATCTCCTATATATAGCAATAAGCACTGCACAAACTTTTGCAGATGAAGAAGAGACTTGAAGCAACAGAGATGTAATTCTACTGACGAATACTAAGGATGCCATGGACAGAACATGTGAGCAATGAGGAGGTTTTAAGGAAAATAGGAATTGCAATCAGAAAGAGAGAGCTGAAATTTCTGGAATACATAATGAGAAGAGAAAACCAAGAGAATTTAACACTCACAGGACATACTGAAATCCTGAAGCTGGGGTACTGGCAAGTTAATTAATGTATTTTGTGTGAATGGATGACAGAACAAGGACAAACAGAGATGGATAAGAGTAAAAAAACTTATAGCAATAAGAAAGAAAAAGTTATGGAGCGCCAGGATCACTAATGTTCTACCAGGACATGACATATAAAAGGAAAAAAAGCAATGCTTTTGCTACTAAGGAGATTGGTTCCATACGTGTTTTTATACTTAAAAATCAGGAATTTCAATGTTATAGTGAAGGCAATGAGAAATCACTCTTTCTGGAAACATCACACTGAGAGTTACAGTATGCAAGTACGAAATATGACTCACAAGTCTTTCCAGTGTGGCTTGTGAGGGTTTTTTCAAAATCCAAAGAAGAATCTGCAATTTGGTATCATGGCTTCAATCATTTTCATACTGCCAGAACATAGCTACCCTGTGCCTTTTCTATAAATACTTTCATAGCAACTGTTCTGATTTAGTACCTCAACTTCATGAATTTAAGTGTATTACTAGATTGGCAGTTAGGTCTCAGCATTTTACTGTTGAATTAGATAAATATGACCATATTTTCTCTTTTAGTAGTTTCTTCTATCTTCTTGCTTTCCAGTCAACTGATATTCAAAAATATAAATGCAATACCAATCATCGTCATCTGTCTCATTTGAATACAGTTCTTTTTATTGTCCTTTCTCCTAAGTAATGTTTTCTCAGTTTCCTTCACTCTCAGTAACCCCTTTGTGTCTTAGTGACTTTATTGCCTTGCATGAGGCAAAATGATTAAAATATAGATAAATTTGGCAACTGATCAGGTGTGAAAAATTCAGTTTTGTGAAGAATGACTTTATTTAGTCAATATTTGTTTTTGATTAAAGCCTTACTTCCTTTGGGGTGCATTAGTGCATTTGTGTTCTTTTTCACAAATTTATTTTTGTGGCCCATGGCTAATTTTCTGCAAGTAATGCGACCCTTCATATTACTTAACTGTGCAGACCAGAGTTAAAAAATGGAGAAGCAACTGGAGAAAAGCAATAAAGAAACCCCAGAACCAAGTTTAACAGAGGAGTGACATTGATGGCTAGTGTTTCTTTGGGAGCAAAAGAAGCTATTTCTTAAGATTAACTAAGTTTGGCATAAAGGCAACTGAGCTGGTGTGTTTTTTTGTTCTAATGTTAACCCAATACAAAGCTCAAGGGCCACTCAAGGTAGATGGTAACTGTGTGGTGTTAGCATAAGAAAGAGCAAGATCCAGAAACCCAATCCTAAACAAGAAACAAAGGATGAACCTCTACTCCTGTTCAAAAGACTGGAGAGTGTGAACAGGATGATGGACAAACCTATCTACTCCTATTGGAAAGAGGAAAATAAAAATAATTAGTGAATAAAATTTCAGGTTTCAGGCAGAAACATCAGAAGTACAAAGTTGAAGGAACAGGAAACCCAATTCTAAACAGGAAACAAGGAATAAACTCCTAGTCCTGTTCAAAAAATTGGGGAGGAGTATGAATCAGATGATAGGTTACTTGGTATTGCCAATCCCAGACACAAAAAGAACTACTAAGATTTACATGACCACAGTAGCAAGGAAGAATTATCTTCCTTGTTGAGAGGAGACAATAAAAACATAAATGTCCCTAATGACAAGGATTAAATACAGTGTAACCCGGATATAAGAGAGTTGTCGGGACCGGAGAAGAAGTATCTTATATCCGGGTTTCTCTTATATCCGGGTTTGGTCTATACATTATATATCTATATATACATTAACACAGGCTCTAATTTGGGACCAGATAAAATCTCTCTTATATCCGGGTCTCTTATATCCGGGTTACACTGTATAAGCATATAGCCAAACTATTATCAGCGTGGAAAGCGGAATCGGCAAATTCAAATTCTGACCTTGTCTATTTTGTTCACTTTCACACTAATACACTTGAATCTACCTTGTTTCCACTCTAGCTATGGGTAGCACTGCAGGGTAGACAGAGTTCTCTCTGCCAGTTTAAGGGGACAACTCTGAATTAAAAAATCTGGAGGATGTAGTGGGAAGACACTTCATTATCTTTCCTAAGAATTCATGGCAATTTACAGATAATAAAGAAAAGGAAATCGTGGAGGGCCATGATAGCTTTTAAGACCAAATAGAGGGAAAATGAAATTTATTTCCTGAAACAAAAAATGCCTAGTGGCAAAAAATCATTGAAGTCATTGCAAAGCCATCTGCATGGTACAGGTGTACTGTTACTTAACACCAAAATTAGTACAAAGGATTAACAGATAAAGATGTATTAACTCTGATAATCCTTTTTTTCTTTTTAGACACACAAACAAAAAAAAAAGGAAAAAAAAAAGATAAAAGGAAGCCTAACAATGAAAATAAAGTATCTTTTTCATCAACAGCCTTCATCTCTAAAACAATTAACTGCAAAAGGAACCCTGGAAGAGAATGTCTCAAGATGTAATCGCATAGAAGTCCTTGTGGGTATAGGGGTGGGCTAACCAGACAAGAAACTGGAGTATGGTGTGTGGGTGAGAGTGGTCTAGGAAAGTTTTGTGTTGTTTATTTTTAGTTTTAACCCCTACCCCTCAACTGACCTTAAAGTGGTTCCATGTTTTGGCATATAAGTAAATAAAATAAAGGTCATTCTGTCTTTGTTGTTGTTGTTGTTGTTCTTGGAAATTTTTTGAAAGCTAGCAATGAAGTCAATGCAATTAGATAGTAACCTTGGCTGGCAGATAAATGAGACTGTTCCCTCGACAACCCCCCACCAGCCGGCTCCCAATGCCATTTCGTTGCAGGTAAACAACTTTGTCTAAGAGTAAGAAACATTTGTAGAAGAGTACTGGTCAGTAGAGTTGATTAGTTGACATTTTTATTTTTTTTATTCTTTTATTAATGTTCAGCCAATAAAATGCCCAAGAGCCACTCAAGGTAGGGAGTTACTGAATGTGGCTTCAGTCTGAGCGGTGAAAGTAAGGAATTAAATATACACACACACACACACACATATATATGTATGCATACATATATATATACACATATGCATACATATATATATGAATTCATGTATGCATGGATATATATACATATATATATGCACACATGTGTACATATGCATTTATATACACATATATACATACATATATATATATATATATACATATATATATATAACATTATATATATATATATATATATATATATATATATATAAATAACATTATATATATATATATATATATATATATATATAAATAACATTATATATATATATATAAATAACATTATATATATATATATATATATATATATAAATAACATTATATATATATATATAAATAACATTATATATATATATATATATATATATATATAAATAACATTATATATATATATATATATATATATATATAAATAACATTATATATATATATATATATATATAAATAACATTATATATATATATATATATAAATAACATTATATATATATATATATATAAATAACATTATATATATATATATATATATAAATAACATTATATATATATATATATATATAAATAACATTATATATATATATATATATATATATAAATAACATTATATATATATATATGTATATATATAATATATATATATATATATATATATATATATATATATAAATAAACAGACAACAAATCAAATGTCTAATATGTTTGATCATGGGCCATTCTAAACTTTGTATAGTTGCTTTAATTTGGGGAGAAAATAAAGACAAAAATTGTCCAATCTTTATGAATCGATTAATAAATGAAAAATTGATCCCTAAAAGATTTTTTTCTTTTGCTTACATTAAGATACGAAACTGAGCGTTATATGGAGAAAGGTTCAAAGGCACTATTCAAGCTTTGCTTGGCCAGGTGGTTCTTCGTGGCTGAGAGGTCAAGGCACATCAGATCTAATAACAGTTTCCCCTAGTGGGTGCCAATGTGTGTATATATATATATAATTATTTTTCTTTTTACTATTTTACAAATTTCCAAGATATTGTAAATTCAAATCAAAATTGTTGATAAAATGTCCAAAACTCTATTTTACTGCTCCTGTCACTGAATTATTTTGAATTCTAGCATTTCATAAAAAAATTTCTCTGCCATACTGACAAAATCCATTTCTTGATAACAACTGAGGCAATCTAAAGTACTCAAACAAAAATGGAATGAAACATGAACTTTGTACAGTCTATTCACAAGTTTAATTTGAATGTACAATAATATCTTATTAAAATTTTTTTTTAGTTTAACCTGATAAATAGTCACAAGTTTATAAAGTACCTAGTGAGAAATTTACTAACTGAAGTTGGAGTGATCTTAAGACCATCTTGTTAATCAATACTCTATGGGGCATTTTCCAATGTTTACTCACATATATTTTTCAAAAATCTAATTGAGGAAAATTTTTGAAATTATCACATTTGGAAAGAGTCAAGGATGAAGCTAAAAAAATAGAATAAATACGGCTTTACCATTGAGTGGAAATAACAATGTGCCTAATTACATAAAAAAATATTTGTTAAATCCCCAAATTCATCAATAGAGCAAGATGTAGGGAAATAACAAGCTCATTTACTCATATATCTATTGACACAGTGATGTGGAAATTTTCTTTATTTATCTCATATAAGTATTTTAATGAAATATTTCTTAAAAACCATGCCAAGCAATGATAAAACATAAATAAAAGTTTTTTTTATATATAGGCTCCATAATATTTTTCTAAAGAATTAAAAAAAAATACAAAAAAAAATTCAGTTTTCTGAGATGAGGCATTATTGGTTTATTACACATTAATTTAGAAAAGTTTCTTCATCAGGCCCTAACAAAAAAAGAATCTTGGAACATGCACACAAATTTAAAGAAATATTAAAAGTCTGTATATTGATTTTTTTGTTTTTTACAGCTCATCAACTGTTTGCAGGTTATTTAAAGCCAGAAAATATTTTTAGAGTGTAAGAATCTTTTTTGGAGATAATAATGCTTTGCTGATACAAGTTCTACTGCAGTTGATAAAGAAAAACAGAAATTATTAATTTATTTACAAAGAGAAAAAAAAGAAAGAAAAGGAACAGAGAGAGAGAGAGACACAGAGAGAGAGAGAGAGAGTATAAAGAGAGAAGAAAATGATGAAAGGGAGAGATAACTGCAATATTCAACACACACACACACACACACACACACACACACACACACACACACACACACACACACAAATTAATTACATCAAATTGAGTATAAAGATAATGAAAATGAGAAAATTTACAGTTAATTGCTGAAACCTCCTGAAGAGTGGATTGAATGATTACAAAATAGTTTCTGAAAACTGTGGAGTCGAGGTGTTGAATATAACATCAATCAACTAAGTGACAAATTTTATTTGTATTAATGCTACCTATAATTTGTGTGTGTGTGTGTGTGTGTGTGTTCAAAATTTGCCATATTTATGGGGTAAAGTCCTGAATATCAGAGATCGAGCATTTATAGATAGAGGCAATGTCGACATAGGAATCAACACTACATGGTGACTATGTCCACAATTTTTTTTATTTTGTAATAAACAACTCAGGATTTTGACCTGTTCTCGGCTTGCTTAATTTTTGTGCAAGAATTAGTACTCAAGTTTCTGA
>OZ038506.1:36833774-36846274 GCA_964036315.1 Acanthosepion esculentum
CAATATATCTTACTTCCCATAATGCCCAGTATATATAAATAGCTGAGTCAATGCACAAGGCATGGCCTGAAGATTGTGGTCAAGCATGAGAGAGACAGTTGCCACTCAGTGCTGACATCAGTCTCTCGCTCTCTCTCCACACACACACACAAGTATAGGACTGGTATGGATGGAATAAAATTCCAATTACCAAAAACACTATTCTTAAAAGAGTGCTCAATACAGAGTAGAGTGAAAACTATTTATTAAAAAATTATAACACCAGAAGTGTTGAAACAAAATGGCTATTTTGTAGTGATTTTATAACATGTTTATGTTATAATTTTTGAATAAATAATCTCTATATGTATTTATATATTTATATATACTAAATATTTTATTGAAAATTTGCAACTTCATGAGGCCAATATACCACTTGCATTGCAGAAAAATGATTTTCATTAATTACGCACACAGACACAAATCCAGGTATGAGTCTATTAATACAAGTTACTTCTTAAAACAGCAGTTATTTTTGTATACAATACAGTGTACAGTATCTACATTGTATACTAAGAAAGAATTGTGTTAGCTATGTAGGTAAATTGATACAGCTTTTAAGAGACCAGAATCTGTGCTGGGAGAACAAGATAAGTGTTTATATATATATATATATATATATATATATATCACACACACATATATATGTATATTAATTTTGCGCATACGTATTGATTGTTTTTTTATTTTTTTTGCTTGCACAGTATAAGTAGGGTCAGTTGGGCACCGTCTGTGAGAAAAAGAGCACCATGACATAATTCATTCTGCGAGAAATTTGTAAATGCCATGCTGTACTGCTAGGCATTTGCACCAGAAGCTCCAATACAAACATTTCAGAGTCTTTGGGTGTCAATCTGAGGAGAGTGCAGAGGATTCGGAAATAGTTGGATGAGTCTAATGGTGATTACAATGGTGTTTGGAGTGATCACTAGTGATGGTGATATTATGCCACCATTCATCTTCCCACAGGGCAACAATGAAGACATCATCAAGTGCCTTGAGGAGATAGTGCTACTCTGGGTCAAGAGGATGGCTGCTGGAGGACACTATGTCTGGCAACAGGACTCTGCACCATGCCACACAAGCAGGAGAACCCAGTCAAGCTGTCAGACAAATTCTGCAACCACATCACCCCAGGAGATTCTGAAGTCGTCTGGAAGCCAATTGTGATTTTATTGACTAGATATTTTTGTGTAATTTTGGTAAATATATGTGTTAAAATGAGGTGTCAGTGTTATTTTCATGTTTGTGTAATTTGGATGACAATTTATCCATAGCACCCTCTGTGTGTGTGTGTGTGTGTGTGTGTGTGTGTGTGTATATATATATATATATATATATATATATATATATATATATATATAATGTCCCTATAGTTGATAGCTTTGACAATAGCTCAGACACACATACAGTATAAGGCAAAAAAAATTGACACACAGATAAAAAGTTGATTTTTGTATTTTTACCAAAACAAGTGAGTAATAGAATTGGTTTATTAGTATTTTGTTGGGCAACCTTTTGCTTTAATAATTCCCAAATCTTCCAGTGGCCTAGTCAGTGTCCTGACCGTAACCCAATTGAAAACCTTTGGCGGTAATGGACAAGCGTGCCTGTAATATGAAAGTTAACACAAAGTTTTCACAAATTAAAGAAATGCTGGAAAAATTTGGTGAAGCATGTTGACTTACTAAAGAATTTAGTCCATAGCATGCCACAAAGTATTAAGGCCATTATTAAAGCAAAAGGTGACCCAACAAAATACTAAATCATTTTTTGATTTGTAAATGTCCATATGTCCACCTGTATTAATACCCTCTATTAAATATGGGCGCATGGCCGAGTGGTTAGAGTGTTCACTTTCTGACCATGAGACCTGGGTTTGAATCTCACCATGGTCGATTTGTCAGGAAGGAGACTTCCTGATGTTATTGGAATGGATTGAGGTCGATCCCAGCGTGTAGCACCTTTGGAAAGTGCTTGAAAACCATGCCACGGGTTGATCCAAGCCTTGCGAGTGAAACTGGGTAGACGGAACTCTTGGGGGACATCGATAGCTGTGTTATCACAAAGTCACAAGTCATCGTAGCAGAGGGATTGAGTGTGCTGGCCTTGTTCAAATTGTTGATCATGCGAGATAACATGCTCTTTCCCAGAAACCGTAACTAAGGTCTGCTCAGCATAGTTGCAGTATAAACCACAGGTGGGCTCCGTGGGTGTTGAGCAAACACAAATATGCCTGAGCGAGCGTCTGCAATAGGGATTGGCTAGCCACCCTAGTAGACAGGTATCCTCGAATACGAGTGGCCAGCTATTATTTATTATTATTATTATTATTAATACCCTGTATTAAAAAAACAAATTCTATTACTCACTTGTCTTGGTAAAAGTACAAAAAACAACTTACTATGGGTGTGTTCATTTTTTTTGCCCCGTACTGTATGCTTGTCTATAAATCTTGGTATTATTAGGTATTTCTGTCTGTAGATTATAAATCTTTTAAGAAAAATGAATTTGTCTTTAAAGCTAACAGATGCACCCACATTAATAGCGCTATACACAGACCAGACAAATGCACCTATATCTATGTATACATTTGATAATGCATACAATTTGCAGTTTGTATTTTGATTTGAAATGGTCACTATATAATGTTTGATCTTAAATTAAAAGCAGTGAAAAAAGGAGTTTATATTAAAAAGAAATATTTGCTGTACAAAATAATTGCACTTTCTCATTACGGGGTGTGAGTTCAATACCTGGTTAAGGCAGTGGAGAAATTGGAGAGGGGAATTAACAGGAGATAACTGATAACTGACATCCATTACACATGGCACGTGGAACTAGAACAGTCTACCCCAGTGAGCAAATTAAAGGGTTCAGTTCGACATTCCAACCACCTGAAGAAGGCCGGAGGGTACAACGGCCGAAAAGTTGTAATAAATATGACGACAAAGATGAGAACAATAGTCCGAATAATGTAAATAGTGCCCACTTAACAGGTTAGAATTCACAGCTTCTTCTATATTATTCATTCTGTAAGTAATTATTACCCATCATTTCTATGAATAATGTTTCTACTGGTAGGTTTACTTGAGCGTTTCTTTTGCCTATTGCTTTTCTCAGAACAAATACATGCAGAAAGCATCAGCAATTGCAGAAATCTGTTTTTTACACACATCAAACACTAAATACAATACACGGTTTAAAACTGACACTAGGGAGTACTTCAAACTTACAACAATTGTGAGACGCTATATGAAGGACAGATCCCTAGCTCCCAAGTTGAACTTTTCTTACCAGATGTGTCTAAGCCAAAATATTTTGGACATTATCAACCTCAGAGTGACATTTTAGCAAAACCATAAATTATAAGTCACCGGAAGTGACCGCGACACAGAGATGTGTAATTTGCATATTTGTGTATAGTAGATTCATCAAAGCGATCTAAAAGTTTCAGACACACAAAGTATCTGTAGATACACATTGCATTTTATGTAAGCAGATAGCAGATACTTCATCTAAATTATAATATAGGATTGTTTATATATATATATATATATATATATATATATATATATATATATATATATATGAATTGCTATATGCTGACTCTCAGTTTCTTGCCAAGAGCAATCTTCAGTGATTTTCATTTAAATAAAATGGTTTTTTCACATGTTGTTACGATTGCTTCAAGCTTGAAACTGGCAAGCTCCATTCAATGTTGATTTTTATGTCCACAAGGCCTTATATCTATGAACACTATCCTCAATATTGTGCACACGCTTCAAATAAATACAGCAAATTTAAAAATATGACCCTCCCACACACATATAATTATGTGCACATTGCTATAATTATGTGTAATAAAATATATATTATTACATAATCAGTTACTTGAACAGTTCATATGCACACACATACACATGAGCTTTGTTTACATTTTGGGTACTAAAATATATTATATACTATTACATAATAAGTTATTTGAACAGTTCATGTGCACATACATACACATGACCTTTGTTTACATTTTGGGTACTAAAATATATATTATTACATAATCACTTACTTGAACAGCTCATGTGCACATACATACATACATACACATGAGCTGTTCCAGTAACTGATTATATAATGAATAAAACTTATAAATATAATTTTATGTCCTTCCAGTAACATAGCAAATTTGTTTATAGAAAAAACCAAACAAATAAGACTAAGAACAGCTTTGAATTTTTAACACTGTGTGGATGTAAAACTTGGAAGTAATTTTTATATATATATATGTGTGTGTATGTGTATTAGGAAAATCTATGACAAAGTGGAAAGAATTTTCAAGTGATACATTTTGTAATTTAGGAATTCATCTGACTAAAGTGATTATATATACCTATTAATGAGAGTGGACATTGAAATTTCAAATGTAAATGTCTTTTTTTTAAATGTGCATGGAAATATAGTCTAACTGATTTCATTTGCTTTACTTTATTTTTTGTTACTAAATATCCCACATTGTGATAAAAATTCTTTTTAAAATCTAGCCGATTTCATTTAGTTCATTTTCTTTATGCTTTTAGCCCATTTGTTATTAAATATCCCACACTGTGATAAATCTTTAGCATACTCTCTTCTTCATTAGCATGTTTAATAACATCAACATAAACATCACTTTAGTCTGATGAAATACTAAAGGACAAAACATATCACAGAAAGAATTTTTACCACTATGTCATATATTTTCATAAAATTATATATATAAAAATCTAGATATCATTTTCCTATATATATATATATATATATATATATATATATATATATATGTATGTATGTATGTATGTGTGTGTGTGTGTATATATATATATATATATATATATATATATATACAAACGCACACACATACGCACACCCACACATATAGACAGACATACATAGACACACACGCACACACATATATATATATATACACATACACACACAAACACATATACACAGCTCAAAAATATGAATTAGATCCAACATTGGTTAAATAAGGAATAAGTAAGAAAATTAGCTAAATAAATAGCAAAACATAATATTTATAAAGATTTCCTTACTTGTTACTTATTTAATGATTATATATATACATATATATATATACATATATATATATATATATATATATATATATATATATATATATATATATATGTAAAAAAATTCTCAGAATTAACCTTTAGAAAAAGACAATATGTATAAAATCAAAAAGACAATAGGAAAACTGTAGTCTTAGCTGACGCATTTTGTCCAATGTAGACTTTTTCAAGACAAAAAACAATATACAATATCATTTCTAAATTCTTCTAGTTACTAAGACATTTTCGCTTTTTGTCTTGAAAAAGTCCACATTGGACGAAATGCTCCAGCTAAAACTACCCAGTTTTCCTATTGTTTTTTTTATACATGTGTCTGTGTGTGTGTGTATATATATATATATATATATATATGAAGTAATATATTTTTATTTATTAATCCAACAGAAAGTTTTGCTTAAAGGCACTGTTCAGACCTTGCTTGATTGTCAAAGCTTCTTCATGAGTTGGTTAAGGCAAGTCAGAACTACCAACAGTTTCCCTCTGCCCAGGTGGATGCAGGTTTGAATCTCGCCAGAGTGAGCATATTTACTTTAATATTTCTCAAACATTCAAGCAAGTAGATGAAAATAAATAATTATACTGTTTAATAAATAAACAGTGTCTACTCAAATATGAGTATCCACTAAAAATAACATTTAATGTGATAAATATATATATATATAAAAAATTTATTAAATATAAATAAAATGTATGCATTTTTTTCATAACTATATTTTTTATAAATATATGAATTTATTTAAATAACAAATATTTAGATTTAATGTGGCATTCATTTTATATTTAATAAAATAAACTACCCAAAGTTTAAACTGATAGTAATTATATACGAAAAATTAATATTTAAATTTCTTTGAAGATTAAAGTGAAGATTTCATAATTCTGTTGTTTTCTTAGAGACAACATCAAAAAGAATGTTTCCATTTCTGTATTAATGAGAAAAGTATTGAATGTAGGAGTAAACATTGTATTTCTAGGTCCTCAGACCTCTCACAATTGTTACGTTTTGGACAAATATTTAAAAAAGTAATTAAATTACTTTTACTGCAGGAATGCAAAGAAAATGACTTTTACTATAGAAATGCACTGAAAATGACTTTTACTATAGAAATGCACTGAAAATGACTTTTACTATAGAATTGCACTGAAAATGAATTTTATTATAGAAATACATTGGAAATGAAGTGGGAAGGGATTTTACTGGTTAGGAATTATAAGTGTCACTGACAGAATAGAGCTATTAAACATGTAAGTTTTTATTCAAACCTGGACAAATAGAAAAATTGGAAACGAACTGCTTTTCTTTGAAACAGATGTACAAACTTGCCAAAACAAGCAATGTAAACTTCTATAGATAAAAAAATTATTGCATAATTACTGGAAAATATGTCTGAATCACAAGAGCCTTAGTGAGTAAATAGAGAAAAATGTGGGAAGAACAATAACTGTAAATAAATTAATGACCCATATCATTAAGTACACCAAATTATTTGATTATAATATTATTAAATATTTTATATTCCTATTTCATTCAAAACATATATTAATCTGTATTGTTTAATATTACTTTATTTTATATTATTTCATTACAAACATATATTAGTCTGTATTGTTTAATATTATTTTATTTTATATTATTTCATTACAAACGTATATTAGTCTGTATTGTTTCATATTACTTTATTTTATATTATTTCATTACAAACATAAATTAGTCTGTATTGTTCAATATTACTTTATTTTATATTATTTCATTACAAACATAAATTAGTCTGTATTGTTCAATATTACTTTATTTTATATTATTTCATTACAAACGTATATTAGTCTGTATTGTTTCATATTACTTTATTTTATATTATTTCATTACAAACATATATTAGTCTGTATTGTTCAATATTACTTTATTTTATATTATTTCATTACAAACATATATTAGTCTGTATTGTTTAATATTACTTTATTTTATATTATTTCATTACAAACGTATATTAGTCTGTATTGTTCAATATTACTTTATTTTATATTATTTCATTACAAACATATATTAGTCTGTATTGTTTAATATTACTTTATTTTATATTATTTCATTACAAACATATATTAGTCTGTATTGTTCAATATTACTATATTTTATATTATTTCATTACAAACATAAATTATTCTATATTTTACATATTTTTTATTTTATGCATTTAATTTTTTTATCGAATTATTATGCAACATCTTTGAGTCTATATTTTTTAAATTTTAATATTTTGTTTGTTTAAATGAGAATAAGAAGTTCTTTTCATGGGGGCATTTCATGTGCTGTCAAAAAAGAAAACAGCCTGATAAGTATGAATCCCAGATGTAGGATATTTTTTTCTAAATGAAAACTACAATGATTGTTTTTTTTTTTAAATTAAAGAAAATTTTTGAGACATCAGTTTACAGAGAGAGTTATTCCAGAATATATTCATCCTGATAAGAAAATGAAGAATATCTAAAACAATAGAGAGAAAATGAAATTGTATTTTCAGGAATATTCCATGCATAACAGAATTTTACGCGTCCTGGATATGACGATAAACTGCATCCGAGTCCTGGGTAAGACGATAAACTACGTCCAACAGCAAGGCCTCTGATCAGGAGGTTTTGAGGAGTGTGGAACCACCCCTTAATTGCTGGTGTTCCCAGGTCCACCCAGACCCGGGGTGGTAGCATGTGCTAGGGTCCCAGCTATAGGCAAATAGTTAACCCCGAAACTGAGGTAAAAAGCATTATAAAATATTACCAGCAATACGTTTTTGAAGAAAAAAACTATTACCAGCAATACTTAAAAAAAAAAACAAAAAAAAAACAAACTATTGTCAGCAATAGATTTTTGAAAAAATAATATTACCAGCTATACGTTTTTGAAAAAATGACATTACCAGCTATACGTTTTTGAAAAAATAATATTACCAGCAATACATTTTTGAGGGGAAAAAAAAAATATTAATAGAAATAGATTTTTGACAACAAAAAAAAAAAAAAAAAAAGAAAAACAGTAAAAAAAGTTGTCGACATTAAATGACCCATTGAGTTTGATATGCCGTAAAACAAACCAAACCAAACATAACAGAATTTTCCATGGAACAAAAGCTAAGAATGAGAAACATTTATATAGATATATTTTCAATTTACCACCATTTCTCAGAAACGGGTGCGAACATTTATCTGTATGAATGTGGAAGGAACTGAGAAATTTTTCAACATCACAATATAAAAATTACAGTAGAAAAAAAAAAAATTAATTTATGCAAACCAGGTCTTGACTAAGAAAATAATAATATCAATATCCGCCCTTATTTAAACACGTGCATCAAGTTCACTTGCATTGCCCCCAAAAAGGAAGTTTTAAATTGGCTGAGAGAGATTTATTTCTTTATTCTTTAAAAATGAATTATATCTTGCTTAGAGTTTTAGGAAAGATCAAAGGGTAGTACAGACTTCAAAATATACTGACCACTTTTGAAGTCCTTGTAAAATTATATATCAATTATTATTAATAACAATAAAGAAAAAAAAATATATGTAACAACAATATATATATGAAACAAGACAAAAGGAAAACTTATCATGGCTGACACAGTTTTGCCCTCTGAAGGATTTTTTATCAGGGCAAATTTGGCTTGATAATATTCCTCAGAGAACGAAACACATCAGCTAAAATATGTTTTTCTTTGTTTTTTTCATATCGACCTTTTACAGATATATTGTATCTGAAATTTTTACATGTACATATATATATATATATATATATATATATATATATATTATATATATATATAGATATATATATAGATATATATACTAGACTCTCCTGTAAAATTCGACGTATGAGGGTCAAGCAGATCAGTTCCCAGGAAATGACAGCCTGACAACAGCACGAGATTTGATTATAGTGTTGAAGGTTTGTGCAGGACCATCCACACTTTTTGAAGGGCCGAATACAGAGACCTGGTACATTACATGCCACAAGGTCCCCAAAACGACTCTCCGCAGGTTTTGAATTCAGAGTTGTCCTTCCCCTAGACCAGTTGCCATCCAAGGCTATAGAACCCAGTCTGTCCTGCTATTTAGCCATAGCTGGAGGGAGAAGAGGATTCACACCTTTCCCAAGGGTATTAGCAAGTAAGTGAATGCAATGGATTCAACTGGAATTTGAACTCGGCTCTCCAATTCCTCAATCCAAGCCGCTATCCATGCCTCCTCATATATATATATATATATATATATATATATATATATATATATATATATATATATACACATACACACACACACACACACTTGTTGGACAAAAGTCTGAAGTCATAAATGATGAAAAGTATCAGACAAAAATTATTTACCACTTTGCCCTTAATTCTCCTAAAACACCCACTATATATATATATATATATATATATATATAAATAAAATCTCACAGTTGAGGGCACTTAATATTTCTTAGCCAGACTCATCTTTTCAGCACCTGCTAACTCAAATGTAATGACATACATACATATGTAAAATAACACAAAACACTAACATTTTATATATATTTATATATGCATAACACAAAACACTAACATTTTATATATATATATATATAAACATATAAACACTAGTGTTAGCATAAAGTCACAAGTCATAGTGACCGATGGTTCAAGCGTGCCGTCCTTGTTCATACTGTTGATCATGACAGATTATGCACTCTCTCAGAAACTGTACCCATGATCCTCTCCGTGTAATTGGTATATAAACCAAAGGTGGATTCGGTGGTTATTGAACAAACACAAATGTGCCTGAGCAGGCATCTGCAACAGGGATTAGCTAGCTGCCCTCGTAGACAGGTCTGCTCAGAAAAACAAGTACTGACCATAATATATAAACACAAACACATACACAACCTGATGCTATTATTTTCCCCCATGGTAGAACTCCGTAAATATTTGGTTAACTTTTTTCATAAATCAAAAGTTTTTTCTCTATTTCTGATATTATTAAATTAAATTTGTTCCGTAATCTGCATTTTAAAATGTTTTCCTGATTTAAAACCAACAGACAAGAAAGGTTGGTAGTGTTTTGTTTCTTTCAAAAGATGATTTTAAATTTTATTTCTAGATCCTTTTACTTTTAAATTTAAGACATATGACAATTCTTTAGTTTATTTTCTGTGACATTCACCAACCCTTTATCCTCCTGACGTCACTTTTTAAACTGAGGCCTTCGTTTTCTCCCCCCCCCCCCATTTATTCAAACTACAATTATAAACTATAAATTTGAAAAGTGAAAATTTCACTGATGTTTGGAAATTTCCAATTTTTCATCTGAAATCAAGAAAATACGTACTTTAAGCAAAAATAAAATGCTCACAGTACATGGAAAAAAGAAGGCTCCTTTGAAAAAAAAAAGAAAAGAAAGTTATGAAGAGTCGTTATCGTTTTTATTTATTTACTTCTTTTAATTCTCACCCTCCCCTTGTTATATTTTTCTTGTCCCTGTTGACCCAGTAAGAAATTTAAGCCTATGTAATCTCTTCCCTGACTAAAATGCCAATTTTTCTTTGTAAGCCACTGACAAGAAGGTAAAAAAAATAAATAAATAAAAATAAAAGGTGTAAGGAAGGTCGACATCTCTTGCCTTCGGTAAAGGCAGGCCATGCAAACTTTTAGTCAGGTATTTCTTTTTTATTCCCAGAAAAAACAAATGAAACAGAATACGTCATTGAAAAAGTAATAAAGAAAGAAATAGGTGGCGTGATTTTCCACCATCTGGCACATAAAAAAAGCAGTGAATTGTGAATAGATATTTTGAAAAGTCTACCCTCCCTTTTTGACAATTTTAAAAAAGTGAATCAGATTTTGTTGGCTAAAGAAAGCCAAAAGCCCGATTTGAAATAAGTAAAGAAAGCAGATCTGAAAAGGATTTTTTTATCACAAGGTTATCATAAAGGACTTTTTTTATTTTGCTAGTAAGTGAAAAGTCGAGGAACTGACAATTAGAAAGTAAAATTAGCTTTTTTGTTATGACATCTAAAAATCGGTAAAGATAGCAACTGGCCGTCGAAATGGTTAAAAATTAAAATTATAGTTCTATATTAATCTGGCTTCAAAGTTATACCCATCTCTGAGAGAGAGAGAGAGAGAGAGAGAGAGAGAGAGAGAGAGAGAGAGAGAGAGAGAGAGAGAGAGAGAGAGAGAGAGAGACACACACACACACACACACACACGCACACGCACACACGTCTGTCGATAACTTCACACTCTAACCCACTTCTCTGATTTTTGCAGTTGCTCATTGAAATTGAACCCTTGAAGACTGCGTTCAATCATATTGAGATACATGAGCGTGAGGAAACTCGGTGTACATGTCCTTGTGCCGAACACGCTAACAACTTTATACAAATAAATAGTAATGATGTTGATGATGATTAAGTACCTAAAAAGTAAAAACAAACAAACAATTGACACCAATAATAAAGCAAACAATAAATTACTCGTTACCGAAAGGGAGGAATGTCAAGTCAAATTGACTTACAAACACACACATTGTGTGTGTCTGTGTATGTGTGGGTGGGTGTGTGCTTGCGCTTTTTCAAACCGAGCAAACAATTCCTGGAAAATGACTGAGGGAAAAGTAGCTTATGTGTGTGTGTGTTTTAACTTCTTGCTTACATTAGAAAGGCGATGCAGATTACGTAACTCAGTAAATGTGCAACTGGGATATAGTGTCATGACTCAACTGGAAACGACATTTTTCAAACTCAATTCGAAATCCAAGCCGGCAGGGATTTAACAACACGGTCTTTCTTCTTGTCCTAAATTTTAGTAAATCAATATCCCCCTTTTTTTTAAAATCTTTAATTAATTTTTTTTAATCCACCTCTTTTTGTTTGTTTAATTATATGGTTGTTAAATTACTTTTTTTTCATACTGATATTAAAATATACTTTTAAATTTTTAAGAAGTATAATTTAATTTTAGAAAATCAATTGAGAAGGATGATTTTATTTTGTCGTATTATTCATTTATCACAGTCTACCATTTATTTGTTTGTATTAAGAAAAATAATTGTACGTAGATATTTTGAAACTCATAATTGATGTATTATTTCTTAGTAACTAAAAAAAAGAACCCCCAAATAATTATAGCTCCCGAAATCAGCCAATGTCGGCCCTAGAATTATTAACATGCAAAATACATATTTTTCTGTCATTTTTATTTAATAATTTTTATCAATTCCGTTATCAATCGAATTAACAAATGCATTTTAATAGGGAATAATAAAAAATAGTGTTCAGTTTTCACACAAATATTCTCAAAT
>OZ038506.1:36851274-36864354 GCA_964036315.1 Acanthosepion esculentum
CTATCTTAGTCTATCCCTATCTATTCCTCTATCTATCTATCTTAGTCTATCCCTATCTATTCCTCTATCTATCTATCTTAGTCTATCCCTATCTATTCCTCTATCTATCTATCTTAGTCTATCCCTATCTATTCCTCTATCTATCTATCTTAGTCTATCCCTATCTATTCCTCTATCTATCTATCTTAGTCTATACCTATCTATTCCTCTATCTATCTATCTTAGTCTATCCCTATCTATTCCTCTATCTATCTATCTTAGTCTATCCCTATCTATTCCTCTATCTATCTATCTTAGTCTATCCCTATCTATTCTTCTATCTATCTATCTTAGTCTATCCCTATCTATTCTTCTATCTATCTATCTTAGTCTATCCCTATCTATTCTTCTATCTATCTATCTTAGTCTATCCCTATCTATTCCTCTATCTATCTATCTTAGTCTATCCCTATCTATTCCTCTATCTATCTATCTTAGTCTATCCCTATCTATTCCTCTATCTATCTATCTTAGTCTATCCCTATCTATTCCTCTATCTATCTATCTTAGTCTATCCCTATCTATTCTTCTATCTATCTATCTTAGTCTATCCCTATCTATCCCTCTCTCTCTCTCTCTCTCTCTCTCTCTCTCTCTCTCTCTCTCTCTCTATATATATATATATATATATATATATATATATATATATATATATATATCACAGTCTATTTTTCTACCTAAGAGGGAAAAACAGTCTTTATACGTAATTCAACCAAACTATAAAACTAAAAGAAAAATCTGAAATATTTTATAGTTATCATCATCATTGCAATCATTCCAATGGCTAAAAAGAAAACAACATCTAATTTTGTCATTTACATTATATACAAATAGCTTTGTTGCCTGTTATTAATTAATAACAAAATCAGGCGACCTTATAAAGTTAGACAACAGAATTGTAGCCTTGCCGAGCGGACCAACAAACTGGCATTTCTTGGTTTATCATACCATTTCGTAAAAATACTTTTAATTTAAAAAAAACAAAAACAGTGTTGGTAATTATAGCAGTATCCCTCTAAAAATAAGCAGTCAGCTGTGTACACACACATAAACAATGTGTACACGTTATGTTCTTTTTACATTCTGTATGTGTAGTCAATAACAGATACCACAGCTGGGGTCTATTCTCCATTTGATTATTTAACCTTTTTTTTTAAAAATCTATTTATCACTCACTCCCGTAAAACATCATCAATAATCTCTTTTTAGTCAGTAATCTATATTTATTTCAAAATATTGACAATCGTTATTTTTGCTAGTTTAGTGGCTAAAACGGTATTGAGTTTTAGTAACTAGCGCCAACAATCCATATTCAAGTTTAACAAAAAACTAAAAAAATAATACCGATTTTCTAATCAGACAGGGACCTTTTTTCTTAAAAAAATGGCGCTATAAAGTCTTCTTTAACTCTAACATTTATTGAAATTACTACTACAAATGTACAAGCTGTGATTTGCAAATGGTCAGTAAGGGTCATTGTTTACGAGTAGTACAGCCCACGATGATAATGACGCTTTTTACACCTGGACCTTATGTTTTTATCTGGTACGCTTGAACTAGCACCTGAATGCAGGTATCTAGGTCTATGGGGAAAATATTTCAACCCCAATTGGTAATTAATTTTTACATGTACTTAACTTTCGGAGTCAGACAATATTGGAAAATAAAAATTTACACTACTGGAGCCATTAGAAGAGTACACGTGTCACTCACACACACGCACAATGCAGTGTAGAGCATTTGATTTGATATGTTTAGTTCTTTTTAGTTATTAAACCCCAAAAAGACATTGTTACGTAAATGGCGTCGGAAGCACACACACACACACACACACACACACACACAAAAGGGAAATATGTGAGGATAGCTAAAGGGGGAGGGGAGAGAGAGGAACAAATTGTAGGAACAGACGATAGATAGATAGATACAGAGATAGATATATACAGAGATAGATAGATATATACAGAGATAGATAGATAGATAGATAGATAGATAGATATACAGAGATAGATAGATAGATAGATACAGAGATAGATAGATAGATAGAGAAGATAGATAGATAGATAGATACAGAGATAGATAGATAGATAGAGAAGATAGATAGATAGAAAGTTTCTACCTATCGTCTGTTTCTATAGACGATAGATAGACCCACAGAAACAGACTGTAGAAATATATAGATATGAACAGACTGTAATAAAATGATGAACAAAATGTACATAGATATGATCAGCCTGTGAACAAATTGAAGGATATGAATAGAGACTGTGTAGATAGATATGAACAAACTTTATGAACAGACTAGAGATAGATATGAAATGAACAGACTCTCTATGAATAGAGTAGGTAGACTGCAGATATGAACAGACTGTAGTATAGATAGATAGATAGAGATAGTGTTACGAAAGACTTCGACAGACAGTGAAAAATTGCGGTTTTAGTGTATTTTTACTGTTTTCAGACAAGCGCACTTCAGCAGACAGTAAAAAACTTAAACGTTTTAGACACAACAAAGAGAATGATGTTCTATCCCTTTTTTGTCTCTATCTATAGAACTCCTTCGAAAATAAAAATAATTCACTAAAATCTAAATAAAGCACTGACCACTTCAAAGAGGAGTTGTTGTTTTTTTCAGACTACCTACCCCCCCCCCCCCATGTTCCATCTTCTCCACTCGTATATACAAACAATATTCAAAAGCACAAAACAATTCAATTAAGTCTGGATATTGCTGGAAGAAGAACTGATCATAACAATAACATTTAAAAACAAATCTTCGCTTTTTATTTTTAAACAGATCCAATTTACGGTGACACGGTCACGTGACCAGACACCACACGCCGCATTTCGATCACTCGTATTCGTATATAAACTAAAAAAAAAGTAACCCTGTTCCTCAAGTTTATTTATTTATTTTTTAAATCGAAAAATATTTAAAAATAAATAAGATCCTACATTGAAAAAGAAACAAAAAGTCCAAATAAAAATTATATAATAAAAACAAAATGAAATAAATAAATAAATTATTTATATTATGAAATGAATGTTTGTGTGTCTTTTTTTTTGTTATAACCTTGAAATAAATTATAACTATCAATATTGTCAAAAAGTTATTTAAGAAGTTGCTTGATTATGAGACGAATCAAAGAAACGCCCTGTGAAACATTTCCCAGAAAATTACTAACTACTTACTTACGTAATCACAAATACCCATATAAAAATTTTATCAGGTCGATGTACAACTGACCCGATAAAATTATTGGAAAAAAAAAATTCACAGAAAACAAAATATCAAAAGTAAATAAATAAAATAAATTAAAAAAATTAAAAAAAATTAAATTTTAAAACGATTTATATTGTCTTTTTTCTTTCTTTACAACCAATTTTTGTTAGTTGAAATTTTTTTCGAAGTTTTCCCACAAAAATAGAGAATCCCATATCTTGCTAGTAAAATAAACATTTTCGTGGATTTGAGATGTCAAAGTGACTGAGGAAATTTTAAGATCCCCCTCTTTTTGGCCAGACAGTGTAATAGTTGTAAACTCCCACATTAGGTCACATGAAAACAACACAAACACAGTTTTACTTTTAGGTGTACATAACATGTGTTTCATACTTTTTTGGTCGTATCCTTACTATACAAAAGTACATAATTCAGACAAAGGTGATCTTACTGGCCAAACCTTATATAATTCCAATCTTCAAACTAAATTAACCTACACTGGAAACGACACTGTTTTTTTTGTTCTCGTAATCGTGTGATATAATAAGTATTTATTTTGAGGTCACCATACACCCCAGGGTATCTATCACGGTGTTTCTATCATTTCTATTGTGGTATACAATAACAAAGTATAATGATATTAATTAAGTAAGCGAAATATAAAGTCTTTTTTTTTTCTTTTTTAAATAAAATTAAATTAAAAATATCTAAGTCTGTTTTTAAAGTTATCCTAATTACAAAGAGTACAAAAGATGGTATGTAGAGTTGGACCAAGATGCTAAAAACCTAGTTTTTTAATTTAAATAAAACTAGATTAAAGTTGGAATGGTTCTTGGGTAGAAAAGTTGGTAGATCTTTTTGAGAAATTTAAAAAATAAAAATAAAAATGACAATAAATAATAAACAAATGAATAAACAAACTAAACAGGTTCCAATTTTTTCCTACTCACTAGCTTTGATTTTTCAAGGAAAACTTGTTTTTGACAATAATTTCAGTTTTAAAGTGGAAAGAATTGAAGATCAACAATATAATTTTAGGAAAATTATACTTTAGCTCTTTTTTATGAAATAAAGACACACAAAAACAAACAAACTATAAAGTATAAAGTACAAATAATAAGGAAATAAATATTTAAAAAATACTTACTAAGTCCTTCCAAGCTCGCTTCTTTACCCATTCTGCTCATATCATCAAAAAATATATAGATATATATATAGATATATATATATATATAGATATATATATATATTAATGAAGCTCGGTTTTAATAACTTTTTCTCTCAATGTCTTATATTTTCTCCACTATCGTCTGTCTCTTTTTCCAAACCACGGGTTTTTTTTTTTAAAAAAACAAAACAATTTCTTTTCCTTAAATTAAGAACTTTACATGAATTTGGTAAATTTTTCCCCCTTAGTTTTTCAAGGCAAGTACTCAATTTCCTTCACTTTTCTTTCTTTCTTTTTTTGCGTAATGAAGGACAAATAACAAAGCAGTGAATAGGAAAATTGTTTTGATAACAGGAAGTCGGTTGTATTTTTAGTATGGTCGGTCGTCCTGGCTTGGTCCGGTCTAAATGACCCGACCCGAGGGGCGAATTTTTGGTCAGTGTCCTGGCGTTGTAATTGTCAGACCGGATGGACCTCTAACGACTGACCGATGTCCACCTTCTGTCGGGTTCTGTGGTTATCGCTGGGGGACTCGATTCCGGCCAGGGTGGAGCTGTAATAATAATAATAATAACAATACTTAACAATAATAATAATAATAATGTTAATAAATAATAATAATAATAATATAGCATTATAGTAATAAAACTAAGAAGCATAAAACACTCACTACAGACGAAACAAAATGCATTTTTTTAGTCTTTGTTACTTTTGCTGTGTGCCAATGTATTTTTATTCATCTTGCTGTTTCTACATAAAAACAAAAACGTACATTTTTCTGGTTCCATTTTTAAGTACTAAAAATAGTTTATATAGTTTTTTTCTTCGTTTAGTTTTGTGTTTTAAAAAAAATGTAAGATTTTAAACAAAGTCTGAGTGAAAACTGAAAATATACTTTTGGTTTTAGTTGTTTTTTTTTTTAACAATTAAGCAGGGAAAATCAAAAAAAAAACACGCACTTTTACATTTACAATAATTTAAAAATATGTTTATCAATAATGTTTATAAAATAAACTATAATGAAACTTTATATCTGTGGTTATTAATATCTCAATGAGTCAATATGTTTCTGCCTTCAAAAAAGAATGTTTATCTGTCTGTCTGTCCATCTATCTATACAAGGTTAAAAATTAGCTAAAAAAAGAAAAAAGTGTGTGTAGTGTACACAAAGTACTTTTCACTAACACACACACATACACAAGTAACCGACTAACCGGTTTATGTATACACATGTGTGTAGGGGTGACTAAGTGTATATTCATAGATATTGTTCATTAATGGTAATAAAGTGTATAATTACTTACTTACACACTTTGTGTGTGTCTCCCTTACCAGAAGAGTCACAATTTACCACAGTAGATCTATTACTACTACTACTACTACTACATTGCGTCTACCACCACCACCATCACTACTACTACTATTATTATTACTATTATTATTATTACTACTACTACTACTACAGCTACTTTTCAATGCAGGTGTTCTTGTTAGTTCTGCTGCTAGAGGACTGATATGTGAATCTAAAGAGAAGGGAATAAGCCACGCCGACAAACATCTATTCATCACTTTCTGACTGACTTTTTCTGTCATTCTCTTCTTTCTTTTCGCAATATATATATATATATTATGTATGTACGTATGAATGTATGTATGTATGTATGTTTGTGTGTGTGTGTAGAATTGGGTAAATGTGTTCTTTGCAATAAAAAGATGCGAAAACAGTTATTTATTCAACAAGTCATTTTTTAAATAAAAATATTTTTTCTTTTTTAGTTTAAAAAAAGTCACTTCATTACATTTTTATTTATATTTTATTAACAGAGAGGGATAGAGAAAGACATGAACACACTATAGATAGATAGATAGATAGATAGATAGATGTGTACAGAACAGAACACATATTGATAGAAAGAAACTTACATTTATCCAGATTTGCATATGTGTAAAAATGTGATGTGAAGATGTGTGAAGAAGAGAGATGTTAGGAAGAAAGAGAAGAAAATAAAGATTAAAAATAATTTGTATTTTCTCTTTTTTATGAATATAAATTCTGTGAGAAAAATATTTTTTATCCATAAAAATACTGTCATATTTACATTTACATTATAGAAACTTAACACATTTAAAAACAAACAGTGAACCCTCTTCTTAAACTAAAGGTTTACTTTTTAACAATATAAACATATGAGGTTTTCCAAATAAAATAATATGCATTATTTTTTAATTCAGTTTCGTTAATGGACCCTTTGGAATGTTCACACTAATACACACTCTTTGACACTTTTAAAAAGGTTTAAGAAAAAAGTCGAATAATGATACTAACTTAGAGAGAGTAATAGAAATAGATAGATAGACAGATAGAGAGGAGGCTAAGGACAGACGAAAATCCAATATTTGACCCCATTTTGAAGAGAGGAAGAAAGACCTGGCTAAGTTAAATGTAGTACACATGAAAATGTTATCCACAAATGGTGCGTGTGTGTCAGGGCACACACGCACAGATAGATGCGAGCGAAAATATATATACACATTTATTGTTTATAAATCAAGTATTGTATTATTGTGTGTGTATGTGTGGCTATAGGAAGAAACTTTAAAATAGACTGATTATAGACATTAAGCACGTTAAAAAAAACCAACAAAATCTAACGAAACAATTATTTAAATCGTCAATATAAAATAAATAAAAAGTATTTGAATTTATTTTTATTTTTTTACAGGATTTATTTTAGTTTTTTCTGCTTTTCTCACTCTTTGTGAAAGGATACTGCACGTACATACATACACACACACACACACATATATATATATATATATATATATATATATATATATATATATATATACATACTATACTATATACAATAGATCATTACATTCATTCATATATAAATAAATTAGATATTTTTTCCACTTTTTGTCACAGATTTTTCCTAAAATATGTAAGTTTATTTTTACTACATTCGATCCAGTAGTGCTTTTGTTTTATTACGAATTGACCGGTCGCTATTCTATTATTTTTTATTTATTTGCAAATTTAATGTGTGTGAGTGAATGAGGGGTATTCTTTGAAATAAATATAGATATGTTCTAGTGAACTTTTAACACGAAAACACGCTGAAAATTAACACACATATATACATACACACACACACACATACACACGCACACACACGCGTGCGCACCTAACGTGACCCCACACACCACCACCACCACTACCAAAAAAAAGTAAGTCAAATATTTGCAATTTTTGAAAATTAAGTCAAAAATCGACCGTCTGATTCTTGGTTCACGCTGACATTTAAATTAAAGAAAAACTAAACATACGCAGATTCACAGGCAATTTCTAAATATCCGACTGTTTTAATTAAGATTATTTGCCTATTTCACGCTGAAAACAGGGTTTCTAACAAATTTGGACCTTCCCTATGGAGAGAAAAGCATCAGGTTTGAAAATTGATGTCGAACAAACGTGGAGTCCCATAGCATTTAAAAACTGTGTCAAAATTCTTCGTGTACCTATGGCATTCTTTTGTTTGTTTTTAGATCTTCCTACTCTTAAAAACAAAATTAACACATCGCGAAGGTCTTAAGACTGAATAACAGTTCTAAATACCTTAATTTTTATATAAAAAAAAACACTAATTTTTACTAAATTCTTTTTGTGAAAAAGTTAAAACCAAGTCTCATTGGTTGGTTGTTGTTTTTTTCCCTTTCAGTGTTGTTTCTTACTGTGTTAACCCATATTCACAATTGAATGATTATTACAATCACAAAAAAATAATCACCGGCAACGATTTATAAACAATACTTAAACAGAAAAGAGTATTTAAAAAAAAAAAAAAAGATAGTTAAAAACAAACCTTTTAAAGATCGTTTTAGGGGTATAATGTCATTGTCTAGTTTCCAATTTACCCCTTACCCTGCAAGACGTACTGTAATGTCCAGACTGTAAGGAGTAAGTAAAAGTTGTTTTTAATCCACAAAACAGTTGATAAATCAGAGTAAATATCTCCTTGTCGTATTTTTAAAAAAAAATCTTTATCTCTCTCTCTTTCTCTTTTGTTGTTGTTTATATAATTTGTCCTTAAAGAGAAATGGTTCTCATTTTACGTTATTCCCATATATACATGACTTCCTTTCTTCTTCTTTGTCAAACTTTTTCACGCGGACTACAACTTTTCACAATAAATTCTCAGCGCTGAATTAAGCTGTGTCATGTGAAGGTTATACTTGTTCTTTCTATATCTAGAATATCTTTCACTGTTTCCAAAGATATTCTTCATTAGTATCAAGTCCTTTTTTCCCCCCACAGTAGCGTGTGACCCGACAAAGCATCTTCGCTGATTTGCGCTTAAACCTCTTTCCACCCAGATATTATTCTGCTATACTTCTTTCTTCCTACAAGTGAACTTTTTCTCTCTTTCTCTCTCGCACGCACTTATATAATTTACGTACACATATTATTCTTTGCGTACTTAAGAAGATATATCTATATAAGTGTAGACGTAGACATCTATCTATCTATATCAACATATATATATGTATATATAGATTAATTTTAAATAATTAAAAAAAAATCTTTATCCAAAATTAAGTCAATCAATTTTTAGTAAGTTACTACAGTACTGTCCAAAAAAGTTGTTTGATAGAAAAGTTGGCTTGTCGGGTAGAGCTGGTCCTTCGATTTTTTGGGGGTTGTGTTTTTAAAACGCTGTCTGTTTTAAAACGGGTGGCATTTGTTGTGAACAATCTTCTTCTTACACATTCGCACATATTGATGATAATTTAATAGACAAGAAGCGAATTTTATAAAAAACAGACAAAAATAATTATGTGTTTTTTTGTGTGTGTATAAAAACGCTTTTTAAGCGAAGTGTCAAGTGGATAAAAAATCGAATGTGCTAGTTTTAGATTTTTGGGTCCTTTTTTTTTTTAAATGAACACGAAAAATGATGTAGAAAAACAAAAAAAGAGGATAAATAAAATGAAGTTTTTTACATGGATAAAAAAGAATGAAAACTTCAAAACAAAAGTTATTTGTTAGTTTTTTTTTTTACTTTCAGAGAGGATAAAATGTAGTTTTCTTCTTTTTAGATTTTGTTATCTTAGTGCAGGAAAAACCTTAAAAAAAGTAGTCTTATTAATGTTTGAATACAAGTGTTCTTTTTTTAAAAGTACACTCAAGGGCCTCCTTCTTTTCTTGTATTTCCGTAATAATGTTCTTTTCTTTTTTATTTGTTTTTCTCTCTTAAACAATTTCTACTTCTTAATATTTTTTGCTTTCTGGGCCTTTTTCTCTCTTTCTGTTTTCAGTGCCTTTTCGTCTTTCTTTTTTAGTAGAGTTGTTTTTTAAGTGTTGGTCTGAAAGTCTCTCAGCTACATTCGTTTTTCTTCTTTCTTGCTTTCTCCGTCCAGTGTCGCTAAGAAGATGGAGATTTGTATCCAAAGAAGTAACAAGACATACAGATAGATAAAAATTAGACCTATATGATAAAAAAAAGAAGAAAAGAATGAAAAAAATGTCTGTTTTACTTTTATCGCTGTTTCTTTCTTTCTTTTTTGTTTCAAACGCTAAACAGTGGATTCCGAAATTGATTATTTACTTTGGTTTTGTTTTTCTTTAAGGATGTGAATTGTGAAGTAATAAAAATGTGGGTTAGGTTTTTTGTTTGATGAAAAAAAAAAAAAAAAAAAAAGAAAGATAGAATGAAAAATGAACAAAAAACAGCTATATTTCTTTTTCTTAAAAAAAACTATTACATGTCATTCTTTTTTCTTTTCTTCTTTCACATTTTTTGTAGAGTTTAAATTTCTCTAACTACCCCGTCCGAAGGTTGTTTCCTTTAAAACCATATAGATGACGACAATAGATCTTGATTGCGTTCATCTTTGAGCTTTCCAATATTAAGGAAATAAAGTCAAAAAAGGTTAGAAAGTGTGTGTGCTTGAGCGACAGAGAAAAAAGTGAGCTATAAATCGTGTATTATTTAGGCGAATTGATTTTTTGTCTTTTTTTTCTAGGAAAAAGTGAGAGTGAATATAATAGCCACTAGTAAATAGCAGATTAGTAGTAAAAGATAAAAGTAAAACAGTGAGTTTAAGTGTCAACACAGACCCCTAAAAAAAGAGAAAAAGAAATAGAGAACATCGAGAAAAAAAAAGAAAGGAAAAAGAGACACCCTATTTAGTTTGTATGTGTCATGAACTCTCAATAATAAGACTGACACATATTATTACGCCACTTTCACCCTAAATCTCACATGTGCAACGCGCGCGCACGCACGCACACGCACGCACACACACATAGACACACACATCAAAATGCACCGAAACACTCACATATAAACACTATCACTCGATTCAAAGACACGCACCTGACCTACATTTACAACGCTACTTCCCATTGGTCGGCATTTCCCCGCCATCTGGGGTCCAAACTGGCATCTGTAAACCTCAAATCAGGACCCCCAAGACCAGACCGAAGTCACTTAATGTCGTTACTGGCACTGTCCGACACGTTTCGTCCAGAATTGACACCCTGGATTCAGTTCTTGACCGTTTTCGTCCCGACCGGCGAACTGGGCAGACCAGATGTAGGTCACTGTGACAACACCAATCAGAGAAGCTGTTAGAAATGGGGCTTAGTTGGCGAGCGCGTTTGCTTTCTCTTGGCTTTTCTCTTTTCTTTCTCTTTCGCAGCAAACTATTTCGATGTGGACTGTTCTGTTCGCAAGACGATTTAGTTGTAAACAAGATATAAATAGATTGTGACACTGGTAATGTGGATACAGGCCTGAGGTCACGCTAAAAGCCTCGGAATATAATGCGTGTGTGTGTGTGTTTGTGTGAGTGTAAAAAGCGAATTAGAGAAAAGGAATTATACTTTTAAAAGCTTTTTAGAGGCCGAAGTTTTTTGGGTTTTTTTAATCTTTAAAAGTTGGTGTTTTTGTTTTCATAAAGAAAGGTGATCGCCCCACCCACCAAAATGCAGAAACTTTCGATTTGAAAATTCTTTTTTTTTTTCCTTGAAAGAAAACAAACAAAAACAACTTCTACAGTACACACGATACCTGACCACAGTTTTTAACTTCATGGGTGTTGTCGGTGAGACTACATCGGGGGTGGGGTGGGGGTTTAAGGTTACCAACTGTTTTTAATTAACTAACTTGTTTATGCTTGAGGGTTCAGCCTTCAAGTGTCATATGTGAAATAATCCTTCCTTAGTGCGGTCAGTCTATTTATTTTACAAAACTATTTTACAACCCCAAAGCCCAAACTAACAACATTCAACAGCAGTGATGATCATTGAAATAAAACAATAAAAAATAACACAATTTTTTATTTTATTTAAAGAATAAATTAAAAAATAAACTGAAATTTTGTTTTCTAACTTGTGTGTTTATTGTTTGAATTCTTAATATTAAAGAAAAAGGCATTAGAAAATATGGTTGCTGATTAAAATGTGTTTACAGCTTAAATGTTTCCGAGTTTGTATTGTAAGTACGCACAGGCGGGTGTCTGCTTCAAGATGTGCGTGTGTGAACGCGTTGTTTGTCAGGGGGAAAGACAAAAAAGAAAAGAATATAGAACGAGAAGATGAGGCGGAGGAAATAAACTGAGGTGTGTGAGTTAAATTAAATAGACTATTTTTAGCGTTTACGATATTTGCGTGCGAGCGAAAAAGTGTATGTCGGATCTTACGTCTATATGAGGTCAAGATATTTTTTAAATCTTAAAATTTAAATTACAGGATACGATTTCCCTTTTTTATTTTGTCATTTATTTTATTTTTATAATGTAATTTGTTTTTGGTTTTTTTTTTCGCTTTTTTCAGCTTTGTTTTCCAGTTTACGAACCGGCCTGCTGAAAAAGGGTGGAGTTTAAAAGAAAAAGTTAATATTTGAAGACATATTTATTTATTTAAATTGTGATGCACTAATTTCTTTTAATTACTTTGTAGCGTTACATTTATCACATAGGAGGAAAGAATTAAAAAGATATTAATTACTCCGCACTGTTAGTGTTATACGTCTGATATCAACAGGTAAAAAAAGCAAAAAAAAAGCTAGACAAACATCTTTCGGCTAACGTAAAAATGTAAACAAAAAGAACAAAAAACAAAACAAAAACTGACAAACAAATTTTAATTTATCTTCCAAATGATTTCATTGAACAACACAAGGAAAATAAAATTGTAACTCTGATATTTGACCTGCATGTGATGGGGCTATATTCTGTTTTTCGGCCATCTTGTCACACAGTGACACTCACTCTGTATCTGAGCGTGCTGCAACAAGAGTCAATGCGGTAAAAAAAAAAAAAAAGAAAAAGAAAAAAAGTCCAGTGCAAGAATGTATCATGCAACGGAGCCACATACATATTCCTTTTTTGCTTAATTAAAGCCAATTGAGGATTCTAGACATTCGGGAGGCTGGATAATCATTTTGGAGAATTGCTGTGTATATTGCATGTGACACATTCTGTTGGTGGGGCTTTGATGTTGGCCACAATGGTCAAATGAAGATTCTTAAGCTCGCAGACAAGGTATTATTGGGATTACCCAACATGTCTGCCAAAGAACTGATAACAACCGCTAGATGACATTGCCAAAAGTAGTACAGTGTAACTCGGATATAAGAGATCC
>OZ038506.1:36864554-36907054 GCA_964036315.1 Acanthosepion esculentum
ATAAACATATTTTGTTTATAAGCTTAAATTTTAAATTTACAGTTACAATAGCTAATCTTACGACTTTTTTCTATAGCAATTGAAAAAGCCAAATAATCATTTCCAGAAATTCCAGAAGTGAGAAGTGCGAGAAAAGAAACTGTTAGCATAGAACTTATGTCTACATCTAGCCAGCTCAACTGTAAATTGATGAGATCTTGAATGCCAGTCTAGTACTGCACTTAAATTATAAATGTCTAGGTACCATAGCTCATCCGAACAATTACCATAAAGTATTTATAAAAAAAAAAAGACACAGAGAGATAACCTTACGGCGGTGGGCAAGTGACTGAAGCCGAGCCGCCAGATCAGGACCAATAATATTGCTGATTCTTCTTTGGATTTTATCATGGAGCTTACGGTAAATAGCAGGGGCACCGAACCACACACACACACACACACACACACACACACACACACACATATATATATATATATATATATATATATATATATATATATATATATATATATATATATATATAAATGTAAAATTGAACACTGAGGTCAACACCAAGCGGCGTCAGTCTATTTCATGCTTGAAAAATCGCCATGAAGATTGCATTCATCATGGCCGGAAGATTGCATCCAAGCAGGAAACAGACTGTCGCCATTTGAAGTTGACCTCAGTATTCAATTTTACATTGACATCCGCTCTATCTCTGATATTGGGCACTTCTATCCATAAATATAGCATACCTTAAAATCATATCAATTGCCACAATATATATATATATATATATATATATATATATATATATGTGTGTGTGTGTGTGTGTGTGTGTGTGTGTGTGTGTGTGTGTGCATGCGAATATAAACGAAACAAAATTACTGATATTCAAAATTACCGTATTTCTACTTAATACTTTATATTACTTAATAATAATATATATACTGGGTGTAACAGCAAAATTGTACAAATTGTGTTACATCAAAATTATCCAATTGTTAGATTAAGCTTTGAACCGTTGTCTCTTAGAAATGATTAAAGATATCTTACTGGAATTCTCCGAGTTTTTTCTAACATTATTGGACTGTACTTTGAACAATAAGAATGTATTTAGCTCTAAGTTGAAATGATGATCCCTCTTGTTGTTGTGACCTCCTGATCCAATTTTCCCCTCTGCTGTTCCCTCTTTTTAAAACGTATTCACTGTTCACTTAATGGTTCTTGAATGGACTTTGAAGATGAAAGCCAGAGTACGAATCTTGGTACCATTACTGAAGGCATGAATGATCTTTTTCCTCTCACCATTGCTCAGTTGGGAATATATAGTTCGTCTGACACAAAACGATTTTAACCTGTTCTCTGTTTAGCTGAATAACTCAAAGGGTATGTTTTTCAGTGATTCTTACGACAAATGGTGTCAAAATGGCTAAACGTCTTATATGAAAAACTGGGAAAAAAGAAACTCACAGAACGTGGATGATCATGGCTCTCCACAACTTCATGCCCTTCTTAGCTCTTAGTAAGGGCTATCTTTCTGTTGTCTCTCTTCATCTTTGTTCTGCCAACCATTTACACAAACTCGTTTGGTCGGTTATCCACGGCTTTTCTTCGTCCATCTTGCCTTCAATGTAGCCTTTGAGTGTCAAAATCTCTAAGCCATCTTTACTCATTATGTACACCAGAAATTTCACTTGTCATCCCGTCTCTCTCTTTCACTCTGATTCTAAATATACTTTGTTTCTCACATGTTCAGTCCGTGGTATTCTCAGCATCCTTCTGTAGAACCACATTTCTGTTGCCTCAAGTCTCTTCTGCATCTATGAAAAGATTGTTCAGGACTCACTGTGGATGAGATAATTTTCTTTTGAAATGTTGTTAAGGAACTTCACCGACCTGATTAATAGGACAAAACTCTTATTGAGATATAAAAAAAATTGTTGGAACAACTTCTTAAACAGCTTTGCATACTATCACTGTACTATTTATATTATTGTAATATATCTTATTTTATGTGCAATGACCTTTCAGGATGTCGGCGGTCATGGCTCTCCACGACTTCACTAATAATTAGCACTCTTTGTTTCACCCCAACCCGCAGACGAAACGGCTAAGACCTGACATTTCATGTACACTTTGACGAATCCTCCACATGCCGTTTGTAATCCATTTGTAAGGAGGAAGTGCCATTCGGACAGCTTCTTCCCAAGAACCGCTACTTTGTGAAACAGACTCTCAAGAGGATTCTTTGATGTGCGGATGGTGTAATGGATTGCGGCACGGAATGAGAAATTGAAGCACCGAGTTCGAATCCCAGTCGTGATTGTTACATTCGATTACGCCCAAATACCTTTGGAAAAAGGTATGAATCTACCCCGCTTCTAGCCAGCCATGTATTAAATAGAAGGATTTGAATCTGGAAACAATTATTGTTGCTTTAAAAATAATTTTTAATTAAATATTCACTTGCAAAGAAATAATTATTCTTACAATCCGAAATATGTTTCGGCTTTAAATAACCCACAAAGGGTTGATAAGCCGTAAAAAAGAATTCATTCTTACAATCCAAAACATGTTTCGGACTTAACCCACAAAGGGTTGATAAGCCGTAAAAAAGGAAAAGAAATCATTCTTACAATCCAAAACATATTTCGGCTTCAAATAACCCACAAAGGGTTGATAAGCCGTAAAAAAGGAGAAGAAATCATTCTTACAATCCAAAACATATTTTGGCTTCAAATAACCCACAAAGGGTTGATAAGCCGTAAAAAAGGAGAAGAAATCATTCTTACAATTCAAAACATATTTCGGCTTCAAATAACCCACAAAAGGTTGATAAGCCGTAAAAAAAACCCCAATCAAACCAGTTAACCCACCAAGTCTAGGATTAACAATTATCCTTCCTACATATCCTTATACGCTCGTATATCTTCTTTTGTTCGTACAACAATCTTATTCGGTGATCTTCTACGTTGAGTGGCTCTTGGGCCTTGTATTGGGTGAACAATTAGTAAGAAAAAATATGTCATATCTATCTTCCTTTCATATATTTTACATTAAGCTTCTTAAAAGATTAACCTGTGTACATCGAATTTGTTCAGATGCACAACGTCCCTTGGGGATATTGAATCGGCATCATCTGCCCTATTCTTCCAGAGTCTGAAAATAAATAAATTCGTCGACACTTACATGCCTTCTCTATGTGGCAACTTTAGTTCCATATCTACTGTATACCATTTTATCATCCGGTCAACATTCTTTCATGAAAACTATGCACCCATAGATTTCGATCTGTTCCAACATGCAAAAAGTGAAAGAAAGCAGAAATTCTTTGGCCGTTCCAAACCCAACACTCTGAAATCTGACATTGCTTGGTTCTTATAGTAACAAGTGCATGTGGATACATATTTACTGTGCATTTGTGTTAGATTCAAAACCTGCAGGACGATCATATTTCGCTCCTGAGTTTGTTTGTGCGTCATTAAGTAATAATATACGTTTATTACCTACATCACCCAACATAGATTATTTTCTTGCGTATAGCAGTCTTCCCACGCATGCGTGGGCGGACGACAGTGCATGTGTCTGCATGCCCGTGTTTTGCCCTTTTTCTCTTTCTCTTCCGTTTTTATGTTCAGTTAAACATTGCCTTTTTCTCTCTTGCATTTTCTTTCTTTCTTTCTTTTTTAGCCAAATTTTGTTTCTTTGATTCTTTCACCATCATTGTTTGTTTGCTTGTTTCATTGACTTTCTTGTTTCCCTTTCTTTCTTTCTTTCTTTCTTTCTTTCTTTCTTTCTTTCTTTCTTTCTTTCTTTCTTTCTTTCTTTAGCAATTTCTTTCTTTCTTTCTTTCTTTAGCAATTTCTTTCTTTCTTTCTTTCTTTCTTTCTTTCTTTCTTTCTTTCTTTCTTTCTTTAGCAATTTCTTTCTTTCTTTCTTTCTTTCTTTCTTTAGCAATTTCTTTCTTTCTTTCTTTCTTTCTTTAGCAATTTCTTTCTTTCTTTCTTTCTTTCTTTCTTTCTTTCTTTCTTTAGCAATTTCTTTCTTTCTTTCTTTCTTTAGCAATTTCTTTCTTTCTTTCTTTCTTTAGCAATTTCTTTCTTTCACTATCTTCTTTTTTAGCCAAATTTTTGTTTTTGTTTTCTTTATTCTTTCACCATCATTGTTGCTTGTTTGCTTGTTTCGCGACTTTTCTTTCTTTCTTTCTTTCTTTCTTTCTTTCTTTCTTTCTTTCTTTCTTTCTTTCTTTCTTTCTTTCTTTCTTTCTGTCTATACTTTGTTTCTTTCCAAATTTTTGTTTTTGTTTCTTTGATTCTTTCGGCATCATTTGTTGCTTGTTTCCCGACATTCCTTCCTTCCTTCCTTCCTTCCTTCCTTCCTTCCTTCCTTCCTTCCTTCCTTCCTTCCTTGCCAAATTTTTGTTTTTGTTTCTTTGATTCTTTCGGCATCATTTGTTGCTTGTTTCCCGACATTCCTTCCTTCCTTCCTTCCTTCCTTCCTTCCTTCCTTCCTTCCTTCCTTGCCAAATTTTTGTTTTTGTTTCTTTGATTCTTTAGCCATCATTTGTTGCTTGTTTCCCTTTCTTTCTTTCTTTCTTTCTTTCTTTCTTTCTTTCTTTCTTTCTTTCTTTCTTTAGCAATTTCTTTCTTTCTTTCTTTCTTTAGCAATTTCTTTCCTTCCATCCTTCCATCATTTTGTCTTTCTTTCTTTCCTTCCATCCTTTCTTTCTTTCTTTCGCAACCCGTCATTTTTTGTTTCTTTCTTTTAGCATTCATCTTCCTCTCTTCCTTCGTTTTTCTCTTACATTTCATTTTATTACTTTTTACCCCAATCTCACCCCTCACACGCTTTGCATCGTGCTTGCCCTGGGAGCTTTAACCTTTTTTTTTTCCAGCCTCCACCCCAAAATTCCAAAATATTCAAATGTTCATTTCTCAATTCTACGTTCGGAAAGTTTCGTACTTTTCATCTACTCGATGTTCGCAAATACTGCACGCTAAAAAAAAAAAATACTTAGGTGCTGCACATCAGCAGATGCAAAACTCATAGACAATAAAAGGAGATTATCAGATGGTGCCAGAATTGGATAGTGGGGGGGGGATTGGCAGGAATTTCAAAACCACAAGAGCCTTTCTCCGGATAACTTTGCTGAGCATACCGTATCTATGTGCACTGATGGCTTCTCGTAATTTCATTATCAACGAGGCATAATAAAGAAATTGATAAGAAACACATCTCTTTGGTTCCCAAGTTCTGTGAGCATCACCTAGCCATCTTTGGTCTGTGCTTTCTAGTTCAAAAGATGAACCCACGTTTCATTCTTCGAAATTAATCAGGCGAAGAATTGCTCTTAGTTTTCAAGACACATGGCCAAAAGCATGCGGAAACAACTGTCACTAACTTAACTCTGAAAAAAAAAAACGAGCAAAGACGAATCTGACAGTATTAATTGCTGCCTATACAAGTGAAAATGGTTGTTTTTTCCCTCCAGATCACCACTCTAATCTAGAGCCTGTCTACTAATCTGTCAATTGCTATTTCTTCTTCTTCTTCTTCTTCTTCTTCTTCTTCTTCTTCTTCTTCTTCTTCTTCTTGTGCCGTGTCCCCTCAGGACGTAGGCAATCATGGCTCTCCAAAACCTCCTGTCCTTTGTAGCTCTTAATAAACTTGGTCTTTCTGTTATTTCTCCTCAGCCCTGTTCCGACATCCATTTACTCAAGGTCACTAAGTATATTGTACGTTGTTTTCCTCTGTCCTTCATACCCTCTATCTGTCCTGTGAGTATCAGATTTTCCAAGCCTTCCTTCCTCATAAGCCCTAGAAACCTCAACTGTCTCTTCCTGATGTTAACTATTAGCTGTTCTGGAGTAACTGGGGAATTTTTTTTCTTTTTTATGTGTTATGTCTCCTTAGAAAATAGGCGATCATAGCTCTCCACAACATCCTGTCTCTTCTAGCTCTTAATAAACTTTGTCTTTCTGTTATTTCTCCTCAGCCCTGTTCTGTCATTCATTTACTCAAGCTCACTAAGTATATATTGTGTTTTTTTCCTCTTCCCCTCTATCTGTCCTGTGATTATCAGATTTTCCAAGCCCTCTTTTTTCATACGCCCTAGAAACTTCAACTGTCTCTTCCTGATGTTAACTATTAGTTTTTTCTTTATTTCCATTTTTCTTCAAAAGTTCGTTGTTACTCACATGTTCGATTCACTGTATCCTCACCATCCTTCTGTAGAACCGCATTTCTGTTGCTTCACGTTTCCTCTGCAAACTTTGAGGAGGTCGTCCAGCATTCACGCCATACAGGAGGACAGATATTACGTAATGGTTTAGTAATCTTTTCCTTGTTTCTAGCGACATTTTCATATTACTCAGTACGCCGCTTAGTTTTTGGAATGCATTCCTTGGCCATCGCAATACGCCTTCGGATTTCACTGTCGCTGATTTCATATGTTTTTTTTTTTTACCTGATCATCTCATGAAATGAACTTCTTCTGTCATATCTATTATCCTACCGTCTCCTTCTTGTTTTGATACGAGCAGATAGGTCAGTCTAACTTACGACCCTTACCCCATGAGGCACGAGGTAGGAGCTGCATCCTGAATTAAAGGCGGCAAGAATATAACGCAAGTACAGTCTTCTTCTTTATGTATCCCCCCTCAGGACGTAGGCGATCATAGCTCTCCACAACTTCCTGTCCTTTGTAGCTCTTAATAAACATTGACTTTCTGTTATTTTTCCTAAGCCCTGTTCTGCCATTCATTTACTCAAGCTCACTAAGTATATTATGCGACGTTTTCCTCTGTCCCTCACGCCTTCTATCTGTCCTGTGAGTATCAGATTCTCCAAGCCTTCCTTTCTCATTGCATGTCCCAGAGACCTCAAGTATCTCTTCCTGATAATAAGTATTAGTTTCCTTTTTGTTTCCATTTTCTCCAAAACTTCGTCGTTGCTGACATGTTCGGTCCACGGTATCCTCAGCATCCTTCTGCAGAAGCATATTTCTGTTGCTTTGGGGAGATCGCCCGGCACTCACTGTCATACAGAACATGTACCACATAGCAGTTGGGCGCCTCGAAGCGGTGTAAATAGTTAGCAAGCTTGTATTGATAGTAACGATTACGACTGAGTAGTGAGTTCGATCCTCACTGGGTGTCCCATACTATCGGCCTCGTGCCGCGTCTAAGCTACGCTTGGAAAATCACTATACCACATAGCAGTTTAGTACTCTTTTCCTTGTTTCGAGTGAAATTTTCTTATTTCTTAATACTCTGCTTAGTTTTTGGAAGGCATCTTTGGTTATCCCAATGCGCTTTCGGATCTCAGTGTCGCGCTTTCCGTCCTCTGTTAAAGCACTTTTCAGATATTTAAACTCCGCACTTGATTTTGGTATCTCCGATTTGCAATTCGCACTTTGGACTCATCCTCTTGCTAACAACCATGCATTCTGTCTTCTTGCAATTGATGTTTACTCCTTTCTTTTCGCTTTCCTTCATTACCTTATGTAGGAGTTTTTGTAGCTTTCTTTCTGTGTCTGCTATCAATACTGTGTCTTCTGCATACCTCGTGTTGTTAAGATCGTGACCGCCAATAATGAATCCTGGTAGGACTTCTAGTCCTCTCCGAATCAACTCACTGTATAGGTTGAATAAGTCTGGTGAGAAGATACATCCTTGTCTTACACACCTTTCTATTTTTGTATATCTGCTAAATGAATTTTCTATTCTTATGCAGAGACGCGTGGAAATTGAAGTGTATCCCGCGTATGGATGCGTGTTTCTATGTAAGGCATTTCATTTCCCTACAGATCTTTAATTAAACACTTCCGTATGAATCGCTAAATGAGTTTGTCAATGAACAATATAACAAGATCAAATGAGGAATGTTATTTGCTGGCGGTGAACTTTTTGTAATGTATGAAAGATCCGACGAGACACACAAAAAACTCTCAACTGCTTCATAGAACAGATTGGATGATCTTTTTAAATGAAAAAAAAAAAAAAAACGTTTTCGTAGCACCCACCCTCATATATGTATATATATATATATATAAAAGTGAACATCAAAGACAAGACTCTGAGGCGACAGACTGTTTCATGCTAGACGCCATCGTCAAGCCACCGTCTGTCGCCTCTGAGTGTTGACTTCAATGTTCACTTATATATATATATATATATATATATATATATATATATATATATATATATATATATATATATACCCAAGTTTAGGATTGGTATATACGGAGTGAAATCCAATAACCAACAATTAATATTCTTTAAAGAGTGCTCAATACAGAGTAGAGCAGATATAATTATTTATTTGAATATTACAACATAAATATGTTATAAAATCACGACAAAAGTAGCCATTTTGTTTCAACACTTCTTGTGTCTTGTCAAGTGATAATATAGAATATAGAACCTATATTCTATATTATCACTTGACAAGACACAAGAAGTGTTGAAACAAAATGGCTACTTTGTCGTGATTTTATAACATATTTATGTTGTAATATTCAAATAAATAATTATATATATATATATATATATATATATATATATATATATATATATATATATATATATATATATATATACAAATATGAGAAGGAACGGATGGAGTAAAAATCCACAGTTCGTAGCATTTACTTTTTTTTTTATTAAAGTGCTCAGTACAAAGTAGAGCAAAATATTATATTTTTTATTATAATAGATTATAATAAAACATTTTACATCGCTACTGAAAAGCTTTCATGTTTCAATACTATGATTGTACTACCTCAGGCGATGGAAAATAAATGATTTATAAGGGAAATTTAAAAACAAGTCGTTACCTCTTTTCGGAAGTTAAAGGGTGGGGATATAAGGTCCGAATTAAAAATATCTCTGTGGGTATGTCTAGATTAACCAATAGAAAAATCTATTTTAGCGTAGATCTGACTTTTAATTGGTTAATCTAGACATACTCACAAGTATATTTTTAATTCAGACCTTATGCCCGTTATAAAGAATAATTGATACCTAAATACACCTTAATATATATATATAAACAAAACACAAATCACACCAAAAATATCATGGAAAATAAGGAAAAGACCATCAGCCTTCAACAATCAATCAAAAACCTGCAAACTTTGCTTGGAGGAAAAAATAGCTATTATTACCTTCCCAGACCAAAATAAATTACTAAATAAACGATCTGAGCTCATCTCAAAATGCAGACATGAAAACAAATTTTTACTACGTTACTTAAAAATCGAAAACTGTAAAGAATAAATAGAAATGAACAAAATAATATAAAAATAAGTAAAATAAATTAACCCAAACAAATAATAAACAAACTAACAAACCATTTCCGTTAAAATAGACGAAATAGAATAAATAAAAAATAAATACATAAAAAACAAGTAAAAACAATCAACCCAAATGAGTAAATACAGTAAATAATAAAAATAACCCAGCCAAAATAACCGTTAGAATATACTACAACAATCAATCCAAAAATCGGACGAAAAAATAGCTATAACTGATGTAATAACGATAAAAAAAATCACTACGTTACTCAAAAATCGAAAACCGAATAGAGTAAATAAAAATATATAAAATAAAAAATTAAGTAAATAAATAAGAGAAAACAAGTAAAAATTAATCCAAATAAATAAATAAATGAACAAATTAACAAATAGCTTCCGCTAAAATAACCGTTGGAACTAATAAAAACAAACACAAATAAGCAAAAACAAATAATCAATCCAAATAAATAAATGAATAAATAAAATAATTAATTAAAATTGTCCCCTGCCAAAATAACAGAATAGACTACGGCAATAAATCCAATAATTGCATGAATAAATAGCTTTAATTATCTTCCCAGACCAAAACAAATAAAACATCGAAAACCGAAAATAAAAATAAAAATAAAAACAAGTAAAATAAACTAACCCAAATAAATAAATAAACAAGCAACTCCCGGCAGAATGGATTACCCACAATGCACCACTGACCTATATATATAAATAGTCGAGACAAAATCCAACACTCGCGGTCTGACGATTGCGTCTAGCATGAAACAGCCTGTCGCCTTTGAGTGCTGACTTCAATGTTCATTTTTATATTTATATTTACATACGATCTATCCCTGATATTGAGCACTTTATCCGATAAATATAGCACACTTTAAAACTATATTTCTTTACATATATATATATATATATATATATATATATATATAAAGGTGTAGATAGGTACGAATTATTATACGAATATATATATATATATATATATATATATATATATATATATATATATATATATATATATATATATATATATTATATACCGGGTGTAACATCAAAATTATCCAAAATGTGTAACAACAAAATTGTCCAATTGTTAAATTAAGCTTAACAATAAGAATGTTTTTAGCTCTAAGTTGAAATGAAGTTGTGACCTCCTGATCCTATTTCTCTCTCTATTGTTCCCTCTTTTTAAAACTTATTCACCATTCTCTTGATGATTCTTGATTGCACTTTGAAGATGGGAGTCAAAGTATGAATGTTGGTACTATTACCGACGACCAGTATGACCTTTTTCCTCCAGCCATTGCTCACATGTAAAGACAGTGGGGCTGATACAAAACGATTTTAACCCGTTTTCTTTCTAGCTGAATAACTCAAAATATTTTTCAGTGATTCTTACGACAAATGGTGTCAAGATGGCTAAACGTCTTATCTGAAAATCTGGAAAAAAGAAACTCATTTGGTTTAGTGTTTTTTTTTAGATATCAAACATTTTATGGGATGGATCATTATCCCATACTGTCACATGATTTAGACAATTTTGCTGTTACACCCGGTATATATATATATATATATATATATATATATATATATATATATATATATATATATATATATATATAAAGGCTGGCAGCATGTTTTCCAAGTATAGTGAACTGGAGAAACTAATAGAGAAATGGTTCAGGCAAAGTCAGCTCCACTCGACATTCAATGAGCATTTACCTTCGAACCATCAGTCTAAGTTATGTGGGATTGATCCACATATTTGGCACCAGACTGCCTTTATAAAACTCCCAGCAAGTTTTGGCCTTACTCTCTCTGCTTATGAAACAAGCAAAGGTAACCACTTCGCTGTCACGTGCCCTTATTACCCTGAAGTCTATCGATATTTTTCTGATTATACCGACTCCTGTTTGTGGTCCCATTTTCGGGGCTGATCGAATTCACAGCCAAAGACTGACAGAAGTGTAACGTTAAACATCACGTGGACAGAAGAAACGCAGGCTCGCCGCTTGAGGGGGTGGGGTGGGGTGGCGAAGCGTGCTCGAAGGAAAGAAAACAACGGAGGAGTAATCGAGATTGTCACTCCCGTGTGGCCCTGTCAAAGATTCTGTACCACCATCAGCAGCTGAGGCTTAACTTTTGGGCCGCAGATTCATGATCTCACGAAATCGACGTATGCCACTTATAATTGTTAGTTTTAATGAGTTTGCTTTCTTACCCTCATAAAACACTGTATCGATATACTCTTCGACCAATTGAGAAAGTAGCGCGAAATCTGAACTAAAACGGTCGAGATTGCATCTTGCATCACGACCCACAGAATAAAAAAAACGGAGAAATCATGGACCTATTGTAATCGGGGAGGAAAAAATCTGAATATGTTAATAGTATGACAGCACGTCCTTCACTGTTAATGGAATTCTTCGTAGATTTGCGTGTCTACAGGCTTGAAAAACCATTCTTCGCGAAAGGATAATAGCAATACGTAAGCAAATGGAATCTCGCTTTCATTACAACGTTAGAATAGATAAGGAAATTCAGGTCAACTGTCTTGATACAATTATCAAGGATTTTCGTTGCCCAAAAAAAAAACGTTTTTCGCTGTGTATCAATTCTTTATCGCGGATATAAGTTGCAGGGTTTTGTGAAACGTGTTACGGAGACGAATAGAGAAATCGTTTAAAAATACAAGAAAGCCCGATCGTTGGCATAAAGAACTTAGGTCATGCTTGTACCTTTCGGTAAACGAGTACCTGGAAGAAAAGAAGAAAAAAAAAGATGATAAGAGCAAAAAAAAAAAAAAATAGTAATTATGGTCTGTTGGAATCAGCGTCGAAGATCAGACACAATGTGCGGTAAGGCACAGCCTACATATAACAAAAAACATCTGCCGAAAGATGAAAGCGACGCAGACACACAGTTTTCATCAACATATATTTACATCTCCCTCAAGACGTTGAAAACCGTGCCACGGATTTACCAAAGCTCTGTGACTGAAATTGGTCCGATGGTTGTTTTAGCACAAAGTTGCAAGTCATCATGATCGAAGGTTTGAGCGTACTGGATTTGTTCAAGATGACGAACATGTCAGATTATTGACTTTCCCCGAAACACAGGTTGGCTATGTGGGTGTTGGACAAACGCAAATAGACTTGAACAGGCGCCGGCAACAAGGATTAGTTAGCCGCCCGTGTATACGGGTATTTTTTTTAAGCGTATGCTCAGGAAACGAGTAAACAAACATTTTATATATATATATATATATATATATATATATATATATATATATATATATATATATATATATATGTATAAGTGATAGAAATTAGGAGAATTTGAGATAATTATAATTAAGTAATTCATTGAATTTGAAAGAAACCTCAACAGAATGCAGAAAGCACTGGACGACCGTTTCGTCCTATATTTGGAACTCATGAGAGTGCGCATCCACTACCGAGAATTGAAACCTAGACAGTTACGTTATCGGGCAAACGTCATACCAGCTGTTCCAATGGGCCTCAGTGACGAAGAGGTAGCGAATTAGACTCGATATAGCGTCACTCGATCACATATTACGTAGTGGAACTCTATCGAGTTTCTCTTTTACCCATAGAACTGTGTCGCCACCAGCCACGGCTACTATCCCCAAGAATTCGATTGTCTGTATCTTGATATTCTTTGGAAAGCTGAAAGTTTGAAATAGTGTACGGTGACATCATGTATAACGGTTATTAGGAGCGTGGCCACACACACACACACACACACACACACACACATATATATATATATGTGTGTGTGTGTGTGTGTATGTGTGTGTGTGTGTGTGTGTGTCTGTGTGTGTGTGTACCTCCAAAGAAAAGCGATATGTAAGGTTTAAACTGTGTTCTTAAAAATGAAAAATCTTTCTTGAAGTTTTTATTTTAGTTTGAATTTCAAGCTAATAGATTTAATTTAATATTTAGTACTAATTTAGTACTTTCTATATTACAAACCGAACTTTTTTTAAATCGTTAAAATTGCTAAATATCGACCATTTTAGTGATTGAGTCAACAAGGTTGTCTTTTTTTAAAGGTTTTATTTTCTACTTTAAGCTTTTTTGAACTTGTAGCAATAACTAACTATAAAGGAAAACAACCTTTACATATATATATATATATATATATATATATATATATATATATATATATATATATATATATATATATGTATATATATATGTATGAGGGGTTGTTGCTTCAAAAGGCTACGGACCCGAGAAAAAACTTGAAGTAAATGTGTTCTCCTGCAGTTTTCGACTATGAATCCACGTTTGTAAAAGAAACCACCGCAAAAAGGGGAGCCCAATTTCGAACCCTGCCAGAAAGCACATTTTCTCGAATGCTCAAGTCGGTCAACGTAATAAACACTGTTAAAAACGCAACGTCTACTCAAATTTGGGTTTCCACAAAAATAACGTATGAAGTGATATATATATATCGGCAAGCCTCGGGGTAGGATCTCTGACTAATGCCAAATCGGTCGGGTTTCGATCCCGGCTTGAATCGGACGTCTAGCCACACTGAAGAGCTGTGATACAGCAAAACAGTCTGTCTTTGGATGACAATATATATATATATATATATATATATATATATATATATATATATATATATATATCCAGGTAAGATGAGAAATATATATATATATATATATATATATATATATATATATATATATATCTCCAGGTAAGATGAGAACGAATAGAGTACAATTACAATGTTCGTAACATTTCATTTAAAAGAGGGATCAGTACAAAGTAGACCAATATTATCTATTTTAGGATATTACACCAAAAATCGCTACACAATTGCAGTCGTGTTTCTATGCGTATCAATGCATCTCATCAGGCGATTGTAAATTACTGGCGAGTGAACGATTTATTTAGATTTAAAAGCAAAATACAACCTCTTTTTTAAAAAAAATGAATGAAAAAAGGTGGGGTTTATAAGGTTTGTGGGCTTTACTCAGAATAACCAATCGAATACATTAAATTTAAACTAAGCGAAGAAGCAAAAATTAAGAAATTATTTTCCATAAATAGGCCATGACCAGTAGATTGGTAGTTAATGGCAACACACATGTTAAAGAGGAGCGGATGTTAGTCGATACATATTTTACACACTAGATTGAGCCATTTACTAAGAAAAAAATGAAATAGAGTGGTAATTTAACAAAATGTTAAACAAGTTATATGCTTTGTGAGTTTCCTACATAAAAAATTTCATAGTTGATAAATAAATACCTTCTTTAAGAAACCAGTAAATAATTTAAATGTAAAGAACTACTTGGTAAATTAATATGCAACTGTTGACTAAAGATTCTTTATATAAGATGCTAATAACAATAACCAATCAATAAAAAATGTCAAAAATACCAAGCAAATACCATTACATCCGTACAAGATGTTACCAATACTACCACAAGATTAATACAAAATTATATTAAATCCAAATTAATCTTACAAATAGAAAGATAAGCCATATATGATACAACACAGTTCAACTCAAATCTAAGAAAAAGCATTGTCAAATTCCAAGTCTAACTGAATTGTAAGGTAAGAGGTAGACTGTGTTTACAATTTACCGTTAATTCGGATCTTTGGTTTAATAAAACATTCTTATCAAAGAACCTGATAATTTCCAATTTTTCATGTAAACACAGAAAAGAGGGTTCATGTAAAGATCTGCATGTCCTTGTCATTTTTTAATTTTTTCATTTCACCTTAGGAATTTTATTATCATCTTTCAAACTCCAAAAATATTTAGAAAGTGATGTATTATTTCTATAAATATTGTTAGTAAAGGACAACACATGTTGATAGCACCTAGTCTTGAAAGAATTCTTAGTACTACCAATATAGAACTTTTCAGCCGTCGGATTCTCTATTGTAGAGACAGTACAAAGATAAACAAAAGATTTAGCTAAACATTTGTTTGGCAATGGGCATTGGTCAGAATTCCTACAATTACACTGGCAAATATCATTAACAATATTTTCCTTGGAACTTGTATTATGATTTAGATTAATAAATTGGTATAAAATTTTATTATTGTGTAACTTTATGATCTCAAGATTATTAGTGCAGCTATAACTTAGTTTTAATGTATTTCTGTTAAATGTTTTACTACGTGGGTTACTTTTATGAAAATTTTTATCAGTCAATTGGAGGAACTTATGGCCTAAGTTAGTACTAATTATTAAATGGGGTGTGTACCAAATGATCTTCCTATTTCTGTTTCTTTTCTTTGGACTACTATCATCATATTTTCCAAACATGATTTCGGCGCACTTATAACTACTATTCTTTAGAACTTTATTATACACACTGCTATATATATCAAACACATCTTTGTCCGATGGGTGATTGCTAATCCTATGTTCTACAGACGAAGGTATATGTTGGATTACAGGTGAAGGGTGGTGAATATTGGTGAATTGGGGTGAATATAAATTGGCGTTATTTTGAAATATATCATTAACGAAATCTAACGTAACATCAAGAAAATATACTTGTTTAACATTAGTACTTATCTTGACCTTAAGATTTAAACTTTTTAGTTCTTTATGAATCATTTTTCTTAATTTGTCTACCTTAATTTTATTGGAATTTATTTACTACCATAAGCCCATCATCTCTATATAACCCTATACTATCAACATTGATGAAATACATTTGATACCCATCGAAACACGACTGCAATTATGTAGCGATTTTGACATGTTTTTGATGTAATATCCTTATATATATATATATATATATATATATATATATATATATATATGTACCTTCAAAAATTCTCCAAAAAGGAGAAACATGAAGAGAAAAATTTTCAAATCTATTGCCCGCCACCTCATTTAATTTTATGAAAATTCAGGAATTTATTTTTTGTATTGCTTAAAGTTTATATTTGTTATAAGGACACGTCCTCGGAGAATTTAAATCAAATTTTGGTCAAACAGGGCTCCTAGAAATCTATTCTGAATCGTAAAATAAAAAATGCAAAAAAATTAAGATATTTTTAATTAGAAAAGCTTTTAATTGCTTTTATAAATAAAATATATTATGGACACTACTATCGTAAGAATCTTTTTATGAATAATGAATTTTTATTGTACAAGAATTGTTTTCATTTTAAAAAATTTTAATTAGAATAATTTATAAACATTTAAATCTTTTAAAATTTTATATTAATTTGTAGCAATGATATAGCTTTTAAATTAAAACCGTATTGACTAATCATAAATGGAAAAGCTTACTACAATTCAACGAACCACTATATTTAAAAAAAAATTTAATTTTTTTTTTATATTTCTATAAACGTATGGAATTTTGTATAACGTTTCAGAAAAATATATTTTATTTTTAAAGATATTTTTAAAGAGAATTATTTTGTGTTAACAAATCAATGGACGAATTCATAGATTTTAATAATAAGGAGAAAAAAGAAGAAAATTCCAATCTGGTTTTAAATGTACCAAACTATTTTGCTTATTGGGAATATTAAATTGAATCTATTGGCTTAGCATTAAAACTTTAATTATAACTCAGAGGAAGATTTTAAATTTTTAAAATGCACTTTAAATCTTAGGTATCACTTTTAAGGTATTTATCTATACATATAATATTAAGTACTTCTAAAGAAAAGCATTTAAAATGAAAATTTAAAAATCAAAATCTTTCTTGTAGAATTTATTTTAGTTTTAATTTCAAGCTAATAGATTTAATTTAATGTTACCAATGAGCAAAATACTTTGTTGGATTTCAAAATGAATTTTAATTGATTAGTATAAGTTTTTTTTTTTTGAAAATCACTAAAAATCGCTGATTTTAGCCATATTTAAAAATCGCAACAATTTTCTCTCTATTAAAAATCTTCCAAAATAAAATATGATTTTCTGAAACTTTATTTGATGAAGATTAGCTGATTCAATGTCTAATTTGATTTGAAACAAATATTACTTTTAGTTTAAAATATTGCAGAAAGTAATTTTTTTACACAACTATCTTGATAGGCTTATGTTTGGAATTTTTTCTACAGGTGACATAACTGTAAAGATTACCTGACGAATATAACGTGAACACCTTTTTTCTATATTTTTTTTAACTACCCAGCAATCTTAAAGATTTAGGAAAATATACTAAGTAATCTAATATTTTGTTGAATTTTAGATACTTTGGCTTTATAGTCTTACTTACGAAGACGCTCGTTGAGGAAGCGTTAGAAAAATTACCAATAAATTTTAAATTTACTGTAGTTATCGCTCTTATTTTCTGATAATCTCGTGTATGGACATGCATATTTATAAAAATCGACACGTTTGTATGCACACACAAATTCGCAATTCTTTTAAAAATACCTGGTGTCTCTGAATGTAGAAAGCTTTTCTATTTATGGTTACTAAATATAGTTTTTACTTAATAAACACATCACCTAACGTCTACAAATTAATACAGAATTTTAAAAGATTTAAAACTGTATAAATGATTATAATTAAGTTTTGAAAAAATGGAAACAATAGAGACAATATTCATCGCAATCTTTTTTTTTTCTTATGATAATAGTGTCCATAAAATATCTTATTCATAAAAGCAATTAAAAGCTTTTTTATTTTACGATTCAGAGCAGATTTTCTGTAACTGGGGGTCCAATTTCACACACAAAAAAAGATTATTTAAATTCCCCAAGGACTCTAACTTATAGCGAATAAAAACATAAAGCTTTACAAAAATAAAAAAAATTAAAATTAAAATTAAAATTAAATTAAAAAAAAAAATTCTCGAAATTTCATAAAATTAAATAAGTTAATACCTTATCCATTCGAGTTTCTCCTTATGAACAGGACATATGACAAAATATAGTTTGAAGTTATGCTATGTTTATGGGTTAAAATGCTCAATATCAACTATAGAGGGCATGCGAACATAACAGTAGACAGTCACGTCAACACCCAGAGGCGACAATCTGTATCAGGCTAAACGCAAACGTCAGGCCGTTTATCGTGAAAGGGACTAGCGCCTCTGGGTGTTGACTTCAATTCCCTTACATATATATATATATATATATATATATATATATATATATATATATATATATATATATATATATTAGGAAAATTAATGAGAAAGAGGAAAATTCTTTTCGTATGACGCATTTCGTCTTTTAGGACTTCATCAGGCTTAAGTGATGTTAACTGTGATGTATCTACACATGCGCACAAAGGAGAGCTGCATTTTAAATTTACGGAACGCTCCACACATTGTTGTGATATGTAAAAAATATATCCTTTTCTCCAATATGTATATATATATATATATATATATATATATAAAAGAAAAGAAAAACTCCAGGACGGGCTCGCCCTTACGAATCAACAGTTTCACATCCGTCTCGACTTGGGCGCCCGGTTTGAAATGTTTAAAAAACGACGAAGCATCAACTGGCTGATGTTTTGAGGGGCCCTCTGGGTCGGCAAGAAGCTTTGCGCAGAGTGGCTGGCGTTTTCGCTTGAGTCACCGCAAAGTTACGCTGATATGTAGGAGTCAATTGGAGACGACTTCTTTCACTGTGAGGTCGTGCGCTCGTTGTGCAGACTGATTGAAGTCTACATGGTTCGCGTTTTGGACGGAAAGTTTTTCGTTCTGGAAACCAATTCCGTCTGTGCCAATGTGGTACCGTCACTGAAAAAGATCAGCCTTATGTGCTCTTGTGTCTGCTCGGCATTATGCGAATAGTGGTGTGGCCGAGGAGTTTCATGGAGGTGAGAAATTTTCCTCTAGCAATTGGTCTCTTTCTTTAAGCATCACCTTAAAGTTAAGATCAGGGCGGAAAGGGTTCGACCCTTTTCGCCGAAATTTGGAAAAAAGGTGTGTGAGAGTTTCGCGCTTGGTGCGACTGAGGGGTTCTGAACTGAAGTAGTTCTGGGTCCTACTTAGGAAAGAGGATTTTGGGCCTCTAACTGAGTCAACAGTCGACTCAATCCGTGCTTAAGGTAATTTAGGACATTTTGATTTTCAATTTTAGCCTCCTTGGGGCATTTTTTTTCCTTTTAAACTTAGCTAGTGTATGCAAATGCGCAGGTCCGCCATTTTTTTTAATCCTCTGTTTTTGTTTCTTATTTCCACTCCACCTTTTTTAGGTGACAGATGTCTTTGTTCTCTGGCGAGATCAGATACTTTTCGAGTTTGATCCTCCCCCCTCAGTTAACCGAAACCTTCTGACAAAAAATTTGCTTTCTGCGAGGGGTCCTTATACAGTGGGACCTCGGTTCACGAATTTAATTCGTTCCTGAAGGCCGTTCGTAGCCCAAAAACCGAAACTATTTTTCCAATAGGAATCAATGTAGAGAAGAGATGTCACAGTACAATAAAATTGGAAAAGAAAGGTACGGCACAATACACGAATGTATAAAACATGGCGGTCGACTCATAAATTATTTCGTTCGGGTTAACTCAGTTCAGCTGTGTTGTTCGAGAACCGAAATTTTGTTCGATAACCGAGGCATGTTCATCTCGAATTTTCTGTTCGAAAACCGATTTGTGATATGTGAGATGTTCGACAACCGAGGTTTCTCTGTACTAATATTGTTTTGTTTATTTTCTTCTACATACATATATATTTTTCTCATTGTATGTGATCATTGGGTTCTGACTTTTACGGCTCCTCCGTGAATTATATGAATAAAATTTCATGCTGGGAATTTTCGTGACCGTGGTGCGACAGCTAAGAGTAAATTTGTGTTGTTATGGTGAAAGGAAAATTGTAAGTACGATTGGATCAACAAGTGAGACGAGCTTTTCCCATCCCCACATTTTAGCACTTGTGGAACATTTTGTACTTTCGCTACAAATAAATAATAACATCGAATTGGTCTCGCCGCTAGTAGACCCCCCCCCTTGCCGGATGACCGTAATGCCTGAATAAGTCTAAGTCCTCTTTTCTGCGCTGCTTTTTTTGAATTTCCTTGATTAGCTGCCTTCATTTAAATAGTTGGACGACTCTGAGCTGCTTAGCTATTTACCCATGTCTAGAAGAGATGGATTTATACCTTTCTCAAGAGTATTAGGGCGTAAGTAAATGTAATGTACTCGGCTAGAATTCGAACTCGGCTCTCCGATTCTTCCATCCCAGCCGCTATCTAGTATTCCAGCGTGCTTGCCTTGCCTGCCTCTCTCTCTCTTTCTCTCTCTCTCTCTCTCTCTATATATATATATATATGTGTGTGTGTGTGCGTGTGTGTGTGTGTGTGCGTGCGCGTACGCGCGTGTATCTGTGTCTGCGGGTATAAAATTTAAAATATTTATGAAAATATCTCTTTATATAGACAATATTAATAAAGACAAAAGGAAAACTATTCTTTGCTAACGTGTTTCGCTCTCTGATGGACTTTATCAAGGCAAATGTAATTTGCATACATATATATATATAGTGATTTTCTAAGCCCGGCTTAGATGTGGCACAAGGCCGAAAGTATGGGGCACCCAGTGAGGATCGAACTCACTACTCAGTCGTAACTGATATAGCAAGACAAGCTTTCTAACCATTACACCACGTCGAGGTGCCCAAAATGATTTTCTAAGCATAGCTTAGATATGGCACAAGGCCGAAAGTTTGGAGCACCCAGTCAGGAAACTTTCGGCCTGTTAGGGTTCCAACTATGGGCAAACAGTTAATCCCCAAACTGGGGTTAAAACACTATGTAAGTATAAAAATAGGTTTTAATACCGGCAATACATTTTTTGAAGCAAAAATTGTTACCAGCAATACATTTTTTGAAGGAAAAATATTACAGCAATAAAAAACTTGTCGGCATTAAATGACCCATTGCGGTTGATATACCGTAAAACAAACCAAACCAAACCCATTTGCATCTATTATATTTCATGTAATAATAATGGTACCATCAAGTTCTTAAAATATACTCAATTTTATACACTATTTACATTATTCGGACTATTGTTCTCATCTTTTCCGCCATATTTATTACAACGTTTCGGCCGTTGTACGCTCCGGCCTTCTTCAGGTGGTTGGAATGTCGAACTGAACCCTTTATTTCGCTCACTGTGGTAGACTGTTCTAGTTCCACGTGTCATGTTTAATGGATGTCACTTATCAGTTATCTCCTGTTAATTCCCCTTTCCAAGTTCTCCACTGTCTTAACCGGGTATTGAACTCACACTCTTTGGGTCCTGTCACTGGATCTAACCAACGCCTTTATCCACTGTGCCATGTGTCCTTAATTTTCTTTTCTTATTCCCTCTTCCATCAATGGTTAGTCGGGTACTTCTGACAACACAAGATAAACTTTGGCTAATTTATCCGCATAAAACAACAAAATATTCGTACATTATGAAACCAGAGTTCACTAAATGTAAGACACAGGCGACGGACACGCTTAAGAAAAGTAGTAGCCATTGATCGCTCGCTTAGTAGCCATTTTTGTAAAAAACGTGTAACAATTGAATTTCTTTTTCTAATCAACAATGGCGGTATTAATATTAATATATGATTCTCAAATAAGAAAGGGTAAAAATAAATAAGATCAAATGACGATGCTTAATACATTTGTAGGGACAGGTTGGAATTGAATTGGCTTCAGGAAAAAGAACGTACATTTCAGGGAAGAAATATGATCAATATACAAGTCGCATTTTTACCTTAATTATTGGTAATTCGTACAAGTATGGCAGTAGTAATGATAATATCAGCCGTCTCCTCATCAGGAAACATTCAACATTTATTCATGCTGATATATCTCGTCTGGCGGTCCTGCTATATATTTAGAGATTCTTGATAAAATCAAAAGAAGAATCTGCAATATTACTGGTCTTGACCTGGCATCTCGGTTTAGCCATTTCCCTTCGCCGTAATGTAGCTTCCCTGTGCCTTTTCTATAAATATTTTCATGGTAATCGTTCTGATGAGCTTTCCTCTATGATATTGGGGTTAATTTTTAAAATTGTTATTTTATTCCCCTCCCCCCACAGACATTGAATTGTACATATGGGGACTAGTCAGTATTTTCATAGAGACATGAGGTATTATGGTGGTTGTAGTAAGAACGGTACGGATGAATGTGGTGCTTTGGTGTAAGGAATATTGTTCGTACGATTGGGTCAGTGTTTGCGGCTAGCTAAGTTATAGTTAAGACAGATGAAGACCGTCCTATTTTCCCCATCCCCCCCTTTGGCCATGTGCCACATTTCTGTACATCCTACAGAATAAATATCGCTTTCCTCTATGATATATAGACTTTATGAATTTAAGCGCAGTACTATACTGCGGTAAGGTCACGTCATTTTACAGATTAAATTGTTAGATGTAACCGTAAGTTCTATGCTAGACGTTTCCTCTATCGCACTTCTCACTTGTGGAACTCTCTTCCGGCTTCTTGCTTTCCAGTCAATTTTCTAGGTACAGTAGAACAAAGTTCATTAGAACAATTACCATGAAAATATTTACAAAAAAGGCGCAGGGAAGCTACATGACGGCGATGTGAAAGCAACTGAAGCCGAGATACCAGGTCAGGACTAATGACATTGCAGATTCTTCTTTGGATTTTATCAAGAGTCTCTAAATATATAGCAGGAACCTCAAACCATATGTGGTAACAATATTCAAAGCATTTGGAGAAATTTTTAAAAGATTAATCCAGTAATTTTCTGTTGTATATCAGTAAAATTGGCGAGTTCTATTTAGCATTTTAGCCACTCAGACCAGTTTTGTTTTAGAGATGAATAAAGGATAACCACTATTTACTGTTTTTTTTTTTTTTTGGTGGGCGTTTTGGCTTAATGATTAATAATAAATTTTGCCTCACACAACACTATTACCCGATGTAAAAAATATCACCTCTATAACGTAGCCATTAACACATTTACCCGTTAACTAATAGCATATATACTGCTTTCTACACTCTTCTAAATACTCTCCGTTCATAAGCTATCTTACTACCTACGGATCTGTTAATGCCTAAATACTTAAAGACATACGATGTGTAAAGCTTTCATTATCCTTACCTGAAAAAGGAAGAAAATGTGTAACTACTGACACCGAGGTTCGAGCGTCACTCTCTGGACTTATGAATATATGTTTTCCGCCAGGTGTATAAATAGCGGTGTCAGGCTACTGACTGCAGTGATTATAGAGTGACTATTGAGCGGAACTATCCAGTCGAATTAGTGTGAATTATTGTGCGTTGATGATTTCGGTTTTGATTTAGGATTTACCGGACGTTAAGCCGAGCCGCGCTACTAACAAGGTATTCACTGAAATGGTTATCTTTGGTTGACTTTTACTTCTTTGTTCTTGTTAAGTATTTATTTGCGGTTGTAATTAAATACTACGTTTATCTTAACATTGAAGTCTTGAGTTATACTTAATCATTAACGGCCACTATACGTCACAAAAAAAAAAGAAAGGAAAAAAAACCCACAATATTGAGATCATTTCATCACCGATAAAACACTAGCTCTATATCGTTAGTACCCGCGGATTAATAAATATTTATATTGTTTTTGTGAAAAATTAGGAATAGTGGTCATAATAAAATTCGAAGATCTGAAATTTATTTGCTAGAGTTCGCTGTCACCCGCTAAGAAATAGCCATTAGAATTGGACTCTACACTTAGAATGTGTAGAATATATTTGCAAGTATGTTGTCTAGCGTGTGGCGTGTTCTTAAAATTAATTCTTAATAATATTGGAACTGTTAATAATTTATTAACGGTCCCAATATCGTATTTATTTCTACGCTAGGCCTACTAAGGGGTTTCTCGTAGCCCAACATATGCGCTGATTCTTTCAGACGTCTGACTCTTGAGTGTTCCTCCCTGTCCAGTAGACGAGATATTCCTAGGCATAGTCAGTTGAACGAGCACAATCTGTTCCCGAAGACTAAATAAAGGGTTTATTTCGAAATTCTATGAAGGTTACCTGAATCGGAAACCGTCATTTCTCCCACTATCCATATAAACTACCCCTTAAGGCAATCCTCTACCTCGAGTTCATCCCGGGCCTTTTAGAGGGTGAACCTTACTGTAAAAAAAAAATGTGGGTTTTCCGAGCCCGTAGGCTCGGCCAAAAATATTCCCTATTGGAACCCGTAAAAACGGGTTCAGGGCCAGTCAACCTCCCCGAACAAGACTCTGCCCTTCGGCTGAGCCTCGTCCGAGTTCGACCAAATAACTAGACGCGGGGCCAAGTTAAAATCATTAGTAATTTGCCAAAATCAACACGATCCAGTTATAGGTTAAATAACAGGGCAAACTGGGCAGGTTTGGCAGCCAGTCTAGGAGAAAGACAACTCTGAATTCAAACATGACTCGTGTGCTAATTAAACTAGAAGTAAACCTGAAATCACACTATTGCGGGTAGCGAGAAATGGATTTGGGGGGCAGGCAATAGCAAATTTTTGTTTTGTTCTACCAAATCCTTTTTTTTCCTAGTGTATATTTAAATCTTAATGTAAACTTCGGTATATAGAGAATACTCCAGCTCACAGAAATGTTCCACCTTGGGACAGTGGTGTGTTGCCCTGGCAAGGCGCATACCCTAGAGCCAGTGAAATGATAATGGAGTATGACTTTCTTAATTCTTTGATTCGTTATTTATTTTCCCTCAGTGTTATCTTCTCTCTTTCGCTTTAATTTCTGTCATTTTTCTTTCTTTTTCTTTTACTTTAACTCAGTTTTCATTTTTCTCCATTTTTTCTTCTTCTTCGTTTGTTTTCAATATTTAATTTCTTTTCTTTTATTTAATTTTTCTTTTTCTTTCATTTTTGTTTCTTTCAGTTTTTCTTCTTTCGTTAGTTTTTTTTCTTCTTTTGAACATTTTTTCATTTCTCCTTCATTTCAAATTTTCGTGGGATTTTTTTACAACTTTTTATAATCATTATATCCTTCTGTTACGTATTTCTTTAAACCCCTCCTCGCTCGCATGTTCAGTCTATGGTATTCATCCGTCTATAGAACCATTTCTCTATCGACTTCTCTTTGACGAGGACTGGGGAGTAACAAGGTATTTTCTTAGTTTTTTTACAAGTATAGTTAGGTTGACTTACACTGAATACTCCGCAACTCTGGACAAGTGTCAGAAAAAACTAAGTTTAGTAAATCATTTTAGAAAGTAAAAATACCGAGATGTCCATTTTGCGTGTGAATGAATATTACAAATATGATATTAACTGGAATAACATCCGTAAAAATTGATGCGATTAGTTACGTATGGATCGACACAGGGAAGCCGGGATATTTTCTTGTCATATACTTTGATTTAATGGAATAGACATAACAAGGAATAATGATCTCGCATTATATAATTCTTTCTAGTTAATATCTAAACTGGGCTTATTAGATGTGCGGGTGGTATAACGGTTTCAGTATAGGAAAGAGAAATCGGCATGGCGTGTTCGTATTCCGGTTGGGTTCTTTATATTCACTTCGTCACAAATACTTTTGAGAAACATATTAATCCGTTACTTTTCTCTAAAGCTATCGGTTAAATAAACTGGTTGGCATTCTGCAAAGTAGTCAGCTGTGACAAGCAGTGTTTAGTAGGGTGTGCTCGAAGAGCTGTTGCAGTCGTGTCTCTCAATTTGGAATAACAAAAGTTAGTAGGTCAGCTAGGCGGCTAAGGGCACGCAGTTGGGGGCGGGGATATTTTGTCGTCATCTACTCAGATTTAATGGAAGAGATTTGCGAAGTGCATTACAGAAGTGTTTAGACTTTTTCAGGAGTGATATTTATTAATTTCAAAGTAGAAACTCAAAATCTCCCTCAAAGTAGTATCTTCTGTCTATAATTCACTTGACGAAGTCCCCCATAGAAGTCATCCAAAGTGAAGGTGTCCAGGATTCTTGTCACAATGTCTTCAAAACGTCTGTCCCTGGGGTTGTTCTTCAGCTAGGGGAATAACCAAAAGTCACAGGGAGCAAGGTCTGGACAGTAGGCAGGGTGAGAGACAGTTCTGATGCCTATCTCTGTCAATACAAAACTTTATGGCATAGCGAGCTTTCAAATTGTCTTCACGTCCCGACAAACTAGTCAGCTGTTCAAAGAGCCTTTACCTTGAATCTGGAATAACATAAACTTGGTAAGCCATCTTATTAAATCTATAATAATGATATGCTAAAATTAAAATACTCTAGAATAGTTGAGATTGCCTCTCTTAAAAAGGTTTCAAAACTTCTGGAATGTCTTTTGTTCCTCAAAAGGTATGATATTGCATTAGTTAATTCTTCTGAGTTATCGTCTAGCCTGAGATTAGGGTACCTCGAGGCAGTGTAATGGTTAGTAAGCTTGTTTTGCTAGAACAATTACGGCTGAGTTTAATCCTCACTGGGTGCCACATATTTTCCGCCTTTTGCCACATCTAAGCTACACTTAGAAAATCAGCATTTAACTTGCGATTATTAGATGTGCGGGTGGTGTAGAGGATCGCGGCTCAGAGAAATCGGCGAGACGTGTTCGTATTCCGTTCGAGTTGGCTGCATTCACTTTCTCACAAATCGTCTCTGCCCTCTCAAGCTGTCGGTTAAATAAACTGGCTGGCGGTCAGTTTAAGGGAAGAACTCAAAATCGGTTCGCGTACGAACTAAACCCCAGTGAGATAAACCTTAAGATTCACACTGGCACAGGTGGAGTGAAATGGATTGTTGTTCTAGTCCACGTACCTCCTATTGCCTCGTGTATGTTTAAATCTTGTCACGATATCTTAAAACCGTCTGTCCCTGGGGTTCTCCTTTAACTAGGGGAACAACCAAAAGTTATAGGGAGCAAGGTCTGGAATGTAGGCAGGGTGAAGGACAGTTCTAATGCCCATCTCTGTCAACACAAAACTTAGCATAGCGAGCTTTCAAATTGTCTTCACGTCCCGACAACCTAGTCAGCTGTTCAAAGAGTCATTGCCGCCGTACCCTTGAATCTGGAATAACAAAACCTGGTAAGCCATCTCTATCAAAACATTTCTAGCAATACACCAATTCTTACACCAATTCTTACGTGGGATATTATAGCTAAAGCCAAATCTCACGATGGGAAAGGCGATAGATGTAATTTATGCCGTGTTGAAAAATTAGCTATTTTAAAATACTTAAATAACCCTAGCTTATTAAACAAGAGAAATGGATTGCTGGTTACATGTAGGCATAAAAATAAATATCTGCTGAAATACGTTGATCCAGATTAATTTTTAATGCAAATTATGGTTTGGTATTTGTTTTTTTTTTGTTTTTTACCAGTAATCTCTGTTTATGCTTAATTTAAAACTTAATATTCACAACTCTAAAGTATTTTTTTACATACACACACATACATACATACATACATATCTATCTATCTATCTATCTATCTATCTATCTATCTATCTATCTATCTATCTATCTATCTATCTCTCTCTCTCTCTCTCTCTCTCTCTCTCTATATATATATATATATATATATATATATATATAAAAAAGTGAACATAGAAGTCAACACTTAGAGGCGACAGTCTGTTTCATGCTAGTGCAATCGTCAGGGAGCTGCCTGACGATTGCACTAGCATGAAACAGACTGTCGCCTCTAAGTGTTGACTTCTATGTTCACTTTTATATTTACACACGCTCTATCTCTGATATTGAGCACTTTATCCCATAAATATAGCACACTTTAAGACTATATTTCTTCATATATATATATATATATATATATATATATATATATATATATATATATATATACCCTTTATTTTAGATGCCAAACATATCTTTTTAAATAATAGACTGTAATCCCTGTATAATACTGCACCAACATTGCGATAACCAGATAATATTCAATATGTTTTATGTTTTTTTCGATTTACCTCTTTACGGTAATAACCGTATTTTCCGGCTTACAAAATTCACTTCCCCCCCTAAAAATACGATGAAAAATACGTGTGCGTCTTCCAAGACGAATGTAAGGCAACGCTCAGGCTCAAGTCAGCTTGTGCGGTCACCTAACTGGCTTGAGTACGTGGATTTGTATGTTGAGTCATTACACTATAATATTAGCTATATTTTAATTCAGCCTTTTATATGATGTAACCTCAGTACTTAGCTGTTACAAGTGTTTCCAAGACTATAAACCTTCATGGAGCCAAGCCACAAGCTTAAACATGTTCTGTTTACTAACAGCGACAAGAGACTTTCTGCTCTTGACTAGTATGTCATTGCCATACAAACAAAATCGGACGAGTGATTAATGTAAACAATACATGTCGCCAGTATGTGAGGGAAGCATGGTAAATTTGCTGTTGTATGAGAATGACTTTTTTTTTCTTAGAAATTTCTTTCCAATATTAGGGTGCGTCTTCCATGCCGTAGTCTTGTAAGCCGTAAAATACGGTATATATTTTTCTTTTTGCTTGTTTTTTGTTTACCTATTGCATTTTTAATATGCCCGTTTTTATTGCAATATTACACTGGGCGTGCTTGTAATCACATTATCTTGTAATATATTATTAGGGAAAGCTTTGGCAGCTATCATACGATTTATTTGTAGATAGTTTAATAGTTCGCGAATCTAAAAGATAAATCAGCGTGTCGAGTTCGAAATCCAGCCGAGTTCCTTAATTTCCCTTTCGCGCAAATACTCTTGAGGAAGGTATGAATCCATCTTTTGAAGAGCAATTTTTATTGCATTTTTCTAAATAAAATCACTGGAATATGATCGCTGACAGTACGGCTAACCTAGTCAATAGCGCACAAGCGTCAATCTCGGAGTCTTGGGTTCAAACCCGACGTTAGGTGAATTATTTTTTGTGTGTGGAATTAGTAAGTACTAAAGATTTCAAATATATCGGTGGATGAATAAGTGAGAGCAAATTTAGAATAGGAGAAAAAGAAATTGAACATAGAATAGGCTGTGCTACGTGTAGTTTCGCCCAATACTGCAAGTTGCTGTGAAACCCAAACATTGTAGGGAGACTACAGTTGTTTCCCTTGGGTTGGGCTAACGGAAGTTCAGCCCCTTAGAGACGAGAACTCTCCTGTTCCTTCTTCCCTTTCGTCACTTCCGTCTTTAGGAAGCTCTGTCTTTTTTTTACTTGCGACCACCGGAGTCCACACACGTGGAAATTGGTCTGCTGGTACCCAGCCTAGCGTGGAGAAAGAAGTAAGTCCTGTCAACTTATCTATGGACAGTCAACGGCCCTAAAGTTAGTATGGCATTTCTCTGTTCTCGTTAAACACCCTCGGTCCTTTGGACTATATGAACAATCTTGTGTTTGGGACATGTAAACCTTTTTAATATGTGTATATAATTTGTTTGCATTATTAAATGTCTTGTCGGGTACGGTCCCGTATTTCGTCCTTCTGTATCCTCATTCGGTGTTAGTGTATCAGTGGCTACACTAATGCCAATATTAGTATCGGTGTCCGGTTATTGGAAGGCTAAAGCGTATTATTCTTCCTAACACGAAATAGCCCTTAAATTGTGGCTAGCTGGTACACCCCAGACTAATAACATTAACCAACTAACGGAAATCTCATCACTTGAGGACTTTCAACAGCAGCAACAACTAAAACGGGTTGTACGTATGACTAAAAGAGGAAATAATGATATAGTCAATATGTTAGTGTCCCACATTACTTCAAACATAAGGTTAAGAAGGAAGCTAGTGAACTGAAGAAAGCTATTTTCCTGAAAAATGTTTTATGAGAACTTGTTATGTAACGTGTGTAAAAATATGCGCATGTCTCTACTACGAAGAAAATCCCAAGCAATTTCGATTTAAGCCAAAACAGTTTCACATTTCCACCGATGCTAGCAGTCGGTGTTCGACTTCTGTTAAAATCCAGAATGCTGATTTTCAAGTCAGTAGATTTTACCCATTTTTAGAAGTTTGACGTAATACTTTTATCACCGTCTGACTTTTTCTTTTACTTGGTAAATACTATTTGGGAGGCACGGTGGAGTAATGGATAACGGCTTGGATTGAGGAATCGGAGAGCCGAGTTCGAATTCCAGTCGATTCCATTACATTCACTTACGTGCTAATACCCTTGGGAAAGGTGTGAATCCTCTTCTTCTCCCTCCAACTATGGGTAAATAGCAGGACAGACTTGGTTCTATAGCCTTGGATGGCAACTGGTCTAGGAGAAGGATAACTCTGAATTCAAAACCTGCGGAGGGTTGTTTGGGGACCTTGTGGCATCCGTGCACCAGGTCCCTGTATTCGTCTCTCCAAAAAGTGTGGATGGCCCTGCACAAAGCCTTCACTACTATAATCAAATCCTGTCGGGCTTTCAGTTTCTGAGAACTGATCTGTCTGACCCTCATACGTCGAGTTCGACGGGAGAGCGATAATACTATTTGCAATATTGGTACATATTTTAAACATTTTTTCGTGGATGAGGCAGCTGCGTTTTTCTCACTGATATTGGAGGTCACCGTTCGATATCAAGCAAAATGCACGATACTGAATGCTGATTTTAAAGGTAAACATAATTTCTCCCTTTAGAAGATCTGCCTACATTTGCCTAAATGTTTTTGTACCCAAGTAAAGTATTTGAACCTTGTTTTTGTGCGTGTGCATTTCGAATATTCCAATTTAACTCTCTTGATTGTCTCTTCTAGGTGACATCTAATTAACAACGTCAGTTGACAGATAAAGAAACCATAAATATTTGGACGGCAGAGATATTTAAATAGAAATAGTTTTCCATGAACTGTCATGGAAAGAGAAAAAAATGGTGCATTTGGGGTCGGAATTTCCCTCAACGCTACACATATACACACTAATACTTTTTTCTCGTCCGAGTCCATCTTGCACATTTACAAATCTACCATTCGTCCATGTATTGAATACTGTTGCCATATATGGTCTGGTGCCACTGCTGTTCATCTCGAGAAGTCCTCGACAAAATCCAAAGAAGGACCTGCAATGTAATCGGTCTTGACTTACAATCACGACTCCAATCACTTTCTCACAGACACGATGTGGCTTCCGGCTGTCTTTTCTACAAATATTTTCGTGGCAACTGCTCTGATGAGCTATTTTCCCTGGTGCTTCGACTGCATGATTTTAAGCGAGCTACTAGGTTGGCATCTAGGACCCACCCTTTTACTGTTGAAACAATTAAATGTAACCGCTACGTCTTCTCTAACACTTCGTCTCCCGCACTTCCCGACAGTGGAACTCCCTTCCTCTTACTTGCTTCCCCGATAACTACAATTTTTCAAAATTCTAAATGCAACTTCAATCGTCATCTTCTGATGCCTTGATCCTCATTCTTCTTTTTAACCTTTCCGCTATCCTCCCATATACACAGTCTTTTCTCTTACTTCCACTCTCTGTAACCCTCTGCGAACTAGGGGTACCCCCGCCTTGCTTGGAAAGAAATGCTTAAAAAAACTGACCCAACTCTCTCGTCCGAAACTACATTTTATGACACAAGGGATGATAGTCATGTTCTAAAAGAGCCTCGTCAGATCGAGACTGGCGCAAAACTCGGTCAGAAATATCTAAACTGTCAGCCGTATACAAACGTTTTCCCAGACCAATTATTAAAAATGACTTTGATCGAATGAAGCCTGTAGGATTTAAAGGAGACCACGCTTCATTGGACCTCGTGGACTGGCGCTGCAGAACGGAAGGCAAAGTATTGGATTGAATAACAGAAACAACATAACTTGAGGACTTAAGAAGACTTAGCAAGAATTAAAATGGATAGCAATGACTCGAAGAGAATATAATGACGTAATCAAGATGTTGACATTCCACACTACTTCAAACAAAAGCTTAGGAAGGAAACCCGCATCAATACTGGAAAGAGCAGTAACAACTACTGGACATGAGAAACCAATTTTTCTGAAAAAGATTTTACAAATTTCAGGCGACAGTAGCACTGACTACTCGGTCAATGAATGTCGAATGCTTCCTTATAAGGAAACAGTTAAATATTATTACCACTATCATGAGAGATGAGGAGAACAGATACTACACGGGATTTACTTGACCTCCCACAGGGCCAGGTTGTGACACAAGGTCGGAGTTTAACGTGGGAAGGGAGGGGGAATGGACCCGAGTTTTCACCCGGGTCGCAGTGCTTTGGCTTTAGCTGGTCTTAGCTTGTCCAAGCTGGTCATAGCTAGTCAGACGCAGCCACGATACCACCAGCGCAGGGACGAATCCCTGCCGCCGGCCTGCATCGGAGAAGGAATCCCGGCCCCATAGGCGATCATTCAGTGAGTAATCTGCGAACAGATACTACACGGGATTTACTTGACCTCCCACAGGGCCAGGTTGTGACACAAGGTCGGGGTTTAACGTGGGAAGGGAGGGGGAATGGACCCGAGTTTTCACCCGGGTCGCAGTGCTTTGGCTTTAGCTAGTCATAGCTGGTCTTGGCTGGTCTTAGCTGGTCATAGCTTGTCCAAGCTGGTCATAGCTAGTCAGACGTAGCCACGATACCACCAGCGCAGGGACCAATCCCTGCCGCCGGCCTGTATCGGAGAAGGAATCCCGGCCCCATAGGCGATCATTCAGTGAGCAATCCGCGAACAGATACTACACTTTGATCCTAGCCCGATGGCCGGGAACTGAAGAAAAGCGTAACACAAGTATCATTGTCTGCTCGGTCAATAAACGCCGAATGTTTTCTTATAAGTAAACGGTTATATTACCATTACCATGAGAAATGAGTAGAACAGATAATACACATTGATCCCAGCACGATAGCCAGGGAGTGAAGAAAAGCGTAACTCGTGTAGCATTGGCTGCTCGCGCAATGAATGCTGTATGTTTCCTTATAAGGAAACGGCCAAGATTGCCACCAGAAATAAAGAGAACTGATAATACACATCGATCCCAGCCAGGGAATGAAGAAAAGTATATCTCAGGTAGCACAGGATCCTCGGTCAATGGATTCCGAATGATTATTTGTAAGTAAACGGTTAATATTATCATTACTATAGCCAGCCACCTCTGCCAGGACAAGTCTTTGATTTTACGGGTTGTATGCTTGAGGAAGGCCTTAAAATGGATCCACCGAAACATTGTTATGATAAAAGAAATAGGATGGAGACACAGATAGTAAAAACAAATGACGCCCATGAAATAATGATACGATCTGTGAAAAAAGTTTTATACAGCAATACAATATTAATGATACGATGATGTTTTATACAGCAATACAACAATAATACGATCATGTTTTATACAGCCATACAATAATGATATGATCATGTTTTATACAGCAATACAATAAAAATAACATTATCATGTTTTATACAGCAATACAATAATAATGATATGATCATGTTTTATACAGCAATACAATGAAAATGATACTATCATGTTTTATACAGGACTACAATCATTATATGATCATGTTTTATACAGCAATACAATAAGAATGATACGATCATGTTTCATACAGCAATACAATAATTATATGATCATGTTTTATACAGCAACACAATAATGATATGATACGATCATGTTTTATACAGCAATGCAATAATGATATGATCATGTTTTATACAGCAATGCAATAATGATATGATCATGTTTTATACAGCAACACAATAATGATATGATACGATAATGTTTTATACATCAATACAATAATGATATGATACGATCATGTTTTATACAGCAATACAATGATAATGATACGATCCGTGAAAATGTTTTATACAGCAATACACTTACCGGAAGCTAAAATTGCAACACCTTAGAGAACGATGCTTTTTTTTTTTACTTGGGTTCAATTCGTGCACGACAGGAGTTAATAGATATTCTTTGACCCACTATTTCATCACACGGAGGCTCACCACAACCTTCGTCAGCATATAAATCTCAGACAAGGGCCGTGTCTTGATATGATCGTTACTCTATTCGAAAATGGATGAAGACTGAACATTTTATTCGAATATCTATTAACTGTCTTGTACGAATTGAACCCAAGTAAAAAACAAAAACAAAACAAAAAAAAAAAGGCATCGTTCTCTACGGTGTTGCAATTTTAGCTTCCGTTAAGTGCATTGCTGTATAAAACATTTTTTTTACAAAATAAAACTGTCTTTATTTTCATCTTATGTAAGAATGAACGTTTTCGTTATTGCCACAAATCAGGCATATTCAATAAAATGAGAGAAAGGAACACATGTACATTCATGTGGCATAGCATCTGCTTACAATTAACTCTTTCAATACAATTGACCTTGTCACAGAATGTGCAATCATCTAAAACTCAGGCACAGACAGTGCACTGCTAGTAGTGATACTACACTACAAGATGGCCGAAGACACTCCAAATTTCATTCGAATTACGACTATAAACTAGGATGCACATATCGTACCAAGGTTAAAATTGATGCAACGTTAGTTGCCATTTTCTGTCTTCCTAATACCTGTTCTTTTATTGTCTTTTCTCCTCACGAGAATTTTCTTTTGCTTTCAGTAATTCCTTGCGTCTTTATTTTTTTTAAATGATGGTCACTCTGTACAAGCCCCAAGGACCATTCGAGGTAGAAGTTTAGTGGCATTATCTCCTTGCTTGGCGTGAAATGATTAAACGCACACACACACACACACACACACACACACACACACACACACACACACACACGCACACACACACACACACGCACACACACACACACACACGGCACGCACACACACACACACACACACACACACACACACACACACACAAAAGGGGTTATCGACACAAGAAAATAAACTCGAAAAAGGACAATAAAAAATAACGGAAGAAAGAAAACGGATGAAAATAATAATAAAAAAAACAAGAAAAACCTGACTGGTTATCAGTTCTCTCACGTCAGAGAGAAAACTGATAAAGAGTCTCACGAGTAAAAAAAATTAACACGTTGACGATAGCATATGCACATTTATCAATAATATACGAATATATGTTCTGTCCCCACGGCACGGCGCACCTTATTCTCCCTCTGTCCGTCCCTTTTTAATTTAAGTACATTTTATATTAGCCACCGTTTTGACCATGTCCTGGGCACTTTAGTCCTTAGTAATTACAAAGACCAACACGCGCAATAAACCACAATATCAAGGCACACACACACCTACTTTCTTATCCTATTAGTTTCTACCCCTAAACGATAGCATCGCCGGCATGTAACTTCTTAACCTTTTTCTTTGAGCATTAGTCTCCTTTAATATCTTATTATTATGTAAACATTTATTTAAGGTAACCACTGTGTTTATTTTTGCTGCCGTACATCATCATGTCGAACTCTTTTCACCACTTGTTGGCTGTAGCAAACTAAATTCCTGTGATTTTCTTTCTTTCTGTAAAATTATTATAAACCTTATGACATAAGTAAACTATTTGTTACTTCTTTTATGCATTTAGACCCTCAACCTCACAGTTATGGTCAACGTTCGTCTCTCTTCGTTATATTTATAAGTTCCCTTCCTTTTTACCTTTTTATTCATTTTATTATTATGACTAAACTAGTCTCAAGTTTGTATTTCTTTTCTAGCGTTATCCTTTTGGCTTTCAATAGACCTGCTGATGAACAGAACTTTATCTTCAGAGTTTTGATTGCTGTAAGGCATTTAGCTGGCTATCTGAGCTATGCACGCGCGCGAGACATACGCATATCGGGAGGAAGTACTATATATATATATATATATATATATATATAAAAGGCCCAAACACTAATATTCCATGGTTATAATCTATTACATTGGAATCGTAATCACAATCCAATTCATCAGACCTACAAATTCAAAAAGCGTTTTGAATTTGTAGGTGTGATGAATTGGATCGTGATTACGATTCCAATGTAATAAATTATAACCATGGATTATTAGTGTTTGGGCCTTTTATATTATATTCTTACTCTGTTCTGGACATTGAGTTCTACCTGGATTCTATTCTCTTGGGAATTTATATATATATATATATATATATATATATATATATATATATATATTGACTACTAATATTATCTATCTATCTATCTATCTATCTATCTATCTATCTATATGTGTGTATTTGTGTGTGTATAAGTTATAAGCTGACCACGTAGAGACCAGGCAACCGCTCTTGCTGTTTACACAGCTAAGGTTTCGCAGATTTGATAAATATGGTCTCCAAGACTTTCAAGTGGCAATATGAGTGTGAATGGTTGAGAAGAGAAAACATATGCCCGCGAAAGACCAGAGTGCACTGCTGATAATCTACTTTTGCTGACACAGATCGTGGCGTATTCACGCATTTATGAAAACTTTGGAATTGACCTTTACAAATGTTGACTGGCACATGCTGGATCGATCTTTTCACCAATAATTGAGTGGTTCTACTTTTATAGTCAGCATCGCACTGATATTGAACAACATTAACGAATCCGTTTTTTTTATCAGTGGTTAAATTTTGAAGTCTTTTTTTAACTTTTCATCCCAAACAAGGCGGGAGTGCCACTAGTACACAAGCGGTTACAGGGAGCGGGAGCAAGAGTAATAGATGAAGAGAAGTACAGGGAATAGATCAAGGCATCTGGAGATGTCGATTGGCATTGCATTTGAATAGTTGGAGATTATAGCTATCAGGGAAACAAGTAAGAAGAAGGGAGTTAAACGGACGGGAAGTGCGAAACATGAAGCTATTGGAGTAGAAGAGGCGGCTACATTTAACCGTTTCGGCAGCGAAAGGGTGGGACTGAGTAGTGGCACGTTTAAATTCATGCAGTTTGGTAAGTAACGAAAATAACTCGTCGGAGCAGTTACCGTGAAAGTGTTTGTAGAAAAGACAGAGGGAAGCGACGGCACGTCTGTGAGAGAGCGACTGCAAACGAGATGCCAGATCAGGGCCAACCACATTGCATATTCGTCTTTGGATTTTGTCGAGGACCCTAAGACGAACAGGGGGGGGGGGCTCCAAACCATATATGACATCAATATTCCATGAAAGGGCGAATGGTTGATTTATAGATTTGAAGAATGGACTCGGGTGAGAAAAACTTTCTGGCGCGACACAGAGAACCAACTTTCCTTGCGGTAGATGGAGCTATTGACTCAATGTAATTATTCCATCTCAGGTCAGCGGACAGTGTGAGACCAAGCAGTCGCAAAGAGGTGATCTTGTGGAGTTGAGCATCAGACATTCTAATGAGAGGCAGGGGGGGGGTTCTCGGTGGTGGTTAATAGAGAGCAGTTTTGTTTTTAAGGCATTAAAGTTAAGCAGATATATCCTGCCCCAGTCAGTAATCGATTGGAGGTCCTTATCGAGACTAACGGCCCGGTTAGATTTGTCCGTAATGCCAGATTTGCTATTTAGGTAGGAATAAATAGTGGTCTTCTAGAGAAAATATTATTATTATTATTATCATTTATATTATTATGCTGATATGGTTCTCTTTTCAATTTTTCTAACAAACATGCCAAAACTAGGATCATAATTATCACGGTAAGGGTGAACAGAAACCTTTAACTATTATTTACAGTGGGAACGCGCAATAGTGACAAGTGGGTTATTTGTTGTTTTTTTTCCACCCCTGGATAATTTCCAGCGTAATTATGGAACTGTATCAATATTATTTGTACTTCAGAGGAATATCAAAACAACATTTTCCCTTTTCCTTATTAGAAAATCAGGTTTTTGATAAAGAAACTCTGCTCTGTGCCGAAAAGCTAAAATTTCCGTAAAGTACATAAATTTTTAATTTAACACATCGAGGCTTCTTTTGGAGAATGTTTAATGTCATTAAATGAATAAATAAAAAAAACAACAAAAAAAAAAAGAAAAAGAAAAAACGAATGAAGGTCTAGATCATGATTTTTTGATAAATACAAAAGAAGTTATGTCGAAAACCTATATTTATTGCTCGGTATATGGTCATCAAAGGTAATGATAAATCTAACATGAAAGGAACTGATTGCGTTTTAATATGTTTTCGCGAACAGTTTTCTTACATATTGCAGATTTAAATTATTTTAATATTTGGAATCTTACAGGAGAACATTTTTTGTCTCAGACATTTTTTTTGTTGGCCTTATTCGAGGTTGTTGGGTCATAGATAAAAAGGAAAGCAACATATGGCAAATTTTGAGTTGTAGTACCTAAAAATCTACTTTAAATATTGGTAATTCTGGAAAAAGTGTGTCAAATTAAACATGTCTGTTACTTGTAGGGTTAATTTCAACAAGACTTTAATGACTTTTCTAGCAAAAATGAAATAGAAAAGGCAACTATCCAGAACTGATCATCTACAAGGAAATGATTAAACACGCGCAAAATTTGATTAACTCCAAACCATAATAACTTGACAAATACGTGGAATTAGGACAAAATTAAACTAGTACTGAAATCTCGACACTATCTACCTTCAGACTAGATATAGTTCATATCATTTTGGAAAATGTTAAGAAAAATTACAAATATCACCTTGTGAGCCGACTGCGTTAATATTAAGTTGAAAATTGGTTTCTTTGTTCTTCATTATAAGACATTTTCAACGTTATTCAGCTAGTAAAAACATTACTATACACTATTCGGACTATTGTCCTCATTTTTGTCGCCATATTTATTACAACGTTTCGGCCGTTGTACGATCCGGCCTTCTTCAGGTGGTTGGAATGTCGAACTTATTTCGAACTTTATTTCGCTCACTGGGGTAGACTGTTCTGGTTCCACGTGCCATGTTTAATGGATGGCACTTATCAGTTATCTCCTATTAATTCCTCTCTCCAAGTTCTCCACTGCCTTAACTGTGTACTGAACTCACACTCTTTGACTCTTGTCACTGGATCTAACTAACGCCTTTATCCACTGTGCCATGTGTCCTTGTAATAAATATGACGACAAAGATGAGGAAAATAGTCCGAATAATGTAAATAGTGTACATGATACCTCTTCTCAGAAATATAAACAGATACTGAAACATTACTATGTTGTGCCGTTTGGGGTCTATTACTGTAACAAAAATTCCCACAAACAGAAATCAGTGCAGGATATTATACGTATATGCATTATCAATTACTAGTTTACGCGACTATATTCAAGTAATGTTTCAGTTGTATTAGTTATATATTCTACATAAGCCACCTAGGATTTTTATCGAAACAATTAACTCTCTTGTTCCATGTAAGATAGAATTCTTTTTTCAATCATTAAAATTATATATATATATATATATATATATATATATATATATATATATATATATATATAAAGAATGCTAACACGGAAATAAAAAAATAAAAAGTAATGTATTAACAGTCTGATCTTCCCTACTTACAGTAGAATATTTGGCTATTGATGTCGAGTAATGCATTTTGGTACCATAATGAAACAATATATCATGATCTCAAGTAGGGGAGATAAGGTTACATGACCGATAAATATACAGTCAAATTGTATCTTATAGAATATATGTTTACGCATGATATTTCTAATATTTTAGGGTGCAGGCAATCATGGTTGTATACCGATTCCTTGTCTTTAAGTGTCCCTTCAAGACGTAAGCGCTCTTAGCTTTCTACATATCACTTGTCTTCAAATGTCCCTTTAGGACGTAGACCATCATGGCTCTTCACAGATTCCTTTTCTTTGTTATCTATGAATTGCTGTGATATTTTTAGGGGGAGAGTGAGGAGTATAATTGTTTCACTTTATGTAGTCCATAGTTTTAAATTCAGAGTTGACCTTCTCTTAGACTGGCTATCATCCAAGGCAAGAGTTGAGTCTTCCCTGTTATTTAACCCATAGCTGAGAGGAGAAGAAAATAATTCAAGCGTTTCCCAAGAGCATAAGAGCGAATGAACGCAACAGAGTACGACATAAGATGAAATCAGTTTGTTATTTAATATTTCCGCCGATAGCAGTTACGTTCCCGCATATCGATATATAATACGCGCCGATGTAAAGTTTACCATTTTATACACACCTCAGTATAGGATAATTTTTTAGCTAGTCAGCTTAACCATAAATATTGAGTAATGAGGTAATGAGCTCAGTCCTCACTGGGTACCCCATACTTGTGCCCTTGTGTCAAAGGTAAGTTTACCATTTTATAGACACCTCAGTATAGGATAATTTTTAGCTAGTCTGCTTAACCATAAATATTAAGTAATGAGGTAATGATTTCAGTCCTCACTAGGTGCCCCATACTTGTGCCATTGTGTCAAAGGTAAGTTTACCATTTTATAGACACCTCAGTATAGGATAATTTTTAGCTAGTCTGCTTAACCATAAATATTAAGTAATGAGGTAATGAGCACAGTCCTCACTAGGTGCCCCATACTTGTGCCCTTGTGTCAAAGGTAAGTTTACCATTTTATAGACACCTCAGTATAGGATAATTTTTAGCTAGTCTGCTTAACCATAAATATTAAGTAATGAGCACAGTCCTCACTGGGTGCCCGTAGTTGTAGCTTTTTGCCTCTAGTCTGTTTATTTAAGTATTAATACTGAGTAATGAATTCAATTCTTATTCGGGGCTGTGCAAAGCTTAGTATTTTATACTCGTGGAAGTTTAACGAGATAGTTTGATTAGCTATTACTACTGAGTACGCCATAAGACACGCAATGAGGAAAGAATGCTTGGAAAATTTGACACTCAGAGGATATGTTGAAAGCAGTAGAGATAGAGGCCAGGCCTGAGTAACCCAGCTATCGAGCTTGTGTAAATGGAAGAAGCATGTAGTAAAAAGAAAAACATTGTTAAGTGCTACAAAGAATTGGAAGTTGAGGAGAGCTACATCTTGAAGGGTATACGGCACATAGAAGATACTCCATACTCGTGGTCTTGTGCCAAACTAAAATAAACTTAGTAAATAACAATTTACAGCAAGGATTATCGCATTTGACTCTAACATAGAATATCTCCTTAAAGATTTACATGACCTAAGTGGAACTTGAACCCCTGCTGTGTGCTTAGACTACTAACATGTTTACTAGCTAAGCCGCAACACCTACCCCTAAATCAGTTTTCCGTGATGAAAATTCTGTTGCTACAATAGTAGTAGTAGTAGTATTGGTAGGGCTTCTTTTCCCTATCCTGACGGGTGAATTGTCGACAAGTACGTTTCATTAATGGACTAATATATGTTGGAGTGCATATATGCTTGTGTATTTCTCTTTTTCTGTGTGCGAATAGGTGCATTTTCGTCGTGCGTTTCAGCGCCTCCTCGGCTGGTTCTCTCTCTCTCTCCCTCTCTTTCTCAATCTCTCTCTCTCTCACTCTCTCTTCGGCACCATGACCTTTCCAGAAGTGCGTGTTACATTGGCAGACTGTATTCCCTTATCTTGAGCCGCTGAGCGTGTAGAACGTTCACCACCTCTCAAATGCCCACACTCACACTTTATACAAAACCCCACTCACGTATTTTAAAATTTTAAAATTAAATGAAAAAAAATTAATATTAAGGGGAAATGCTGTAGTCTGTCTGTTTGTCCACGTGGCCTTCTTTTTATTATTATTATTATTATTATTATTATTATTATTATTATTATTATTATTATTATTATTATTATTATTATTATTATTTGCTTTCCCTCACTTGCATAACTTTACAACTGGCCACGCGGGATTTTCTGTTGTGCATCTTCCGCCAAGAGAAGAGGAAGTCGAGAGAAGAAAAGGGAAAGAAAAAAGTCGTTAAAGGAAGTTAATAAAAGAAAGAAAGGAAGAAAGAAAAGCTCGATGCAAAGAAAAAAAAACTCTACAATACATGCTTTAAAGGAGGGAGATCAAATATTGAAAGGGAAGGGAAACATCCGAGTGACTGTAAGAATAAATATTGCTTCTTTTATTGACGAATGAAAACCAAATAATGATTTTATAAAGAGACCTGAACAAAGGGTAAGAGCAAGAAAAAAGGTCTTAACGGGAGGAGTGGGTAAAAAAAAAAGTAAGGACATAACAGTGGGGAATAAACTGAGAGTAAATGTGAGAGATAGACAAACAGTAAAAGGGAGAAGGCAAGCTGGAACCTTTAGGAAGAGGATGTAGGTTAAATAATGACGTAATTGAGAGATGAAAGGAAAGTGTGTGTGAGATGAATACTAGATCCTTTAGGGAGGAGTGAAGATCAGGTAATGGTATACTAGAGAGAGGGTGGGTGAGTGAGTGAGTGAAAAGAACATAAGCGTGAACCTGAGAGAAAAAGAAAGCCTCTTATTAGAGAGAAGGACGAAGATTCCGTAATAGAGTAATCAAA